>JBBMOL010000127.1:1800000-2283889 GCA_037954665.1 Laguncularia racemosa
TAATCATATGAATAAATTAAACAAAAACTAAATGCAGCTCGTACAGTTGTTACTTAAAGCAATTTATTCAATTACGGAATGATTATCAAAATCGTATAAGTTAAAAATGTTGCATAGTGATGAACTATGCTTGAGTATATCGATCTAGGATGTCAATTTCGGATTGCCCTGATTGATTAGATCATTGTTTACATCGGCTTCAGGCTACACATATGCACTGGTTCAATCCGGTCCTGAACCGGCTCAGATTTGTTGGTTTTTAGATCTAAAATATATGAATCGGGATCAGTTTAGAATTAAAATTATTTTATTTTATTTTTATTTTTTATTTTAAATTAATCAATTTAGGATTTATAAACCAACGGACTAATTCGGACCGACTTACCGGTTCAATCGGGCCTAAATTCCATTTCTACCTCAGACTTTTAGCGTTGAATATTGATGTTTACGAAGTGTTCCATGCGAAGTCGTGTTTTAGACAAACATGTCTATATATAATATATATTCACTAGTTCGAAGCAGAAGATACAATTTTCGTGATAAAATTTCTATCCTATACGTTTAGTATCACGACAAACGTGAGCAAAATCATTTTCATTTTTATTAAAATAGTCAAAAAGAAACAAACGACGAATCAGTTCCTTTGGCATAGTACATGATATTTATATGTTATTACCAATTCGTAAACCTTAAGTTAATTGAATCACATCCATTGGTTAGAAAATTTTAATATGAATATGATTCATATAGACTGTAAATATCCGAACTATGTATAATATAAATATGATAGCTAAAAGGCAGGACCACTCAAATAACGAGGCCCGATAATTCTTTTTTTTTTTTTTTTTTCAAAATTTAAAAGACATTGTACACACTTACTTTACACTTTATACTCTCTCTCTTTCATTTTGCTATCGACTTTCACAAGCTAGTAACTCTCTCTCTCTCTCTATCTTCTGCTCTTATATTGCCATTAAAATTTTTTAATGTTGCGTTTCTTGACTATTTTCTCGCAAGAAAAATGGATTAAGATGATGAGCTAAGCGATATTAGTGGAATCCGGACTTCGAGTGCAGGAAACTCCTATTTTTGAAGTATAGGACTCTTTTTGGAGTAAAAGTGATGCTCTCTTTTATTTTATTATTTTTATTTAAACATATTTCATGCGCTAATTATAATATTTCTGGTTATAATTATGTAACAGATTTATAATAGATTTAAAATTTGAATTATTTATTTGTACCATATTTCGTAATCTATGAGATATATTGATTTTTTTCGTTGTCTGCTTTCCCCTATTGTAACGAAATACTATATTCTAATAAAGTTTTTATAAACTGAATCTACTTAAGCACAATGCCAATAAATACCAACAGCTTTTACTTGTGGACAGAATATGTCTAAATGCTACCTTTCATTGGAAATAAAACATGTCACTCAGATAAAAACACTTAACACGAAACAAATGCACTATAGAGAACAAGATTAATTTCCCCCCACGGAAAGCAAGCAACCTTTGTGGCATGTGGTCGTCCTACTCATTGGGCAAAACAAAGGCCATTTCTTCATCCTATGATATATGTTTGTTTGATTTCCTCTGTAATTAGGAATCTGAACTTGTCACATTCCTACATGAAACTACAAACTATTGTAATAAGTCAAAATAAAGTGTTTAATCATGTGTTTCAACAGGTACGAAAATTTTTAGATAGATTGGTCCAATACAACACGTCTATAGAAAAAATGAGTGATGAAATCAAGCTTTTCATTTATTCATTTTGCACGTCTGCCATAAGATTTCCTGGTCAATAAACGTTTGTGGTGTGTCAAATGTGTTATGTCCCCGTCTTTTTTGGATCTTGCATTGATTTCTACTCACTCTAGCACGTCACATTTGTTTCTACAGCTCTGAAAATAAATAAAAAAACATCCTCAACTAGGAACCGGGGTTTAAACACACCCATCCATTTTTAATCTTAAGATTGCTGGTAAAACAACTTAATTAAAAAGCACTTAACAAGAGTCTATGAAAGGACAATTTCACTAACAAGTATACAAGGATACTTGTTCACCATATAACTAAAATGTGTGGTAAACACATTAAAAATGAATGAAATTTAGTATATGAGCAAATTATGGCTACCTTTTGGATGCACTTATATCCCATCAATCAACGATTTTCGTGGGAAAGAAATAGTCCAAGTAAAGATTTCTTTGCTATTGAGACAGGTGAATTCTAATTTATCCATCATCCAAACAAATAGGACATCAATCATAATTTTTGGTATTCTCATAAGGGCTCCATGGAAAAACCCATTTTCGAGGGTGTAGAGAAGCTCTTTGGCTCTTCGATGAGTATACAACCTTAACTTGTTGAATCCTAAATGAGCTTAAGCATAATGCTTAAAGGTACATCACACCTAGACGATGTGTTGTGAAATCCCTTACTGCCCTGTGGTATTAGACGGTACTTCCTTTCTCTACTAATATATCTAGCCTTCTTTAACTATTCGAGGAGAACTTTTCGCCATTGAAGATGAAAACCATCTCAAAAGATAGGATTAAAGAATGGTAAGATTTGAATACTGAAATAAGAGAGCAAGAGGAAACTTGTTTAATTAATGGATAATATTCAGTTACTTGTTTCGTTCAAATCGATTTCCTTAATGTTTCTTCATTTTTATGTTGATTATAATCCCATCATAGTTTTGTAACCAAAAAATACCCCTTGGGCGTTGTTTATTTTCCATGTTTATATCCAATTCTTAAAAATCAATTCTTAAATCCAATTCCTTAAAATTTGTTCAGCAATTCTTTTGGTTGGCACTTTTTGAAAATTTGAGATAGAATATTATTATTTTTCTCTTTGATTACACTTTAAAATTATATAGAGATTTTAAGTGAATAAAGAGAGACACTTTCTAAAGAGGGACTTGACTGTGTTTTTAGTAGAAAAGATAAAAAAAAAAAAAACAAGAATCCTAATAAATGACATGAGCGAGAAATGAGATTCTAGCATTTTAAAGGACTTAGATTCCTTAAGCAATCCTACTCCTAACTTAGTTTAATTGCGAGCCATGGAACTAAATTACTCAGGAATTGCAATCTTATTTCAAGTTAAACAAACAAAACAAGGCCTTGATATAACCTTAGCTACTAAGTTCTGAATTTAACTACAAAGTAAATTTTTGTTGATCGACTTTGCCTCTCTTTTTATTTTATTTTATTTATTATATTTTCCTTCATACATATTAAAACAAGATTGAGCTACTAAGAAGCTCATAGAACCAAAGTTACATCCGATTTATGCTTGCTAAATGCCGCTGGAAAGAAACATAAAGAAACTAGATATTTTGCAGGATAACTCACATCAACATAATCACTAAAATGGTAATTGTTCGTTAATCTCCAGCTCCTTTCGACGCAAACATGTAGAAGAGTACGGCGACAAAAGCTTAAATTGATATAATATTACCACTCTATCAACATCGATACATGTGCCAGAATTTCAAAACGAAATTGCTTCATGAAGCAAATTCAAAAACAATGTTTGAAGAGCTATTATCAGTCTAGTAAAACTTAGCCACTTATTGAAAGAGACGTGACATAAGGGCAGAAAATTTGCTTCCAAAACATAGCATCTACAACAATCTTAAAAGACAATTGTGAAACATTTGCCCTCCAATGATAAGCTCTAAATGATTTTGATCCATAGATTTCGGGTTTTACATTTGGCCTAATCAACATTTTCTCTTATTAAAATTTAATTCAGATTAGAAATTGGGTAATTGATTTTTCACCTTTTACTCAGTCGTTGGGTTATCATTTTTATTATTGTCATAACTAGCTTTAGAATCCCCAATCAACTACGATAGTATTTTTTATCGAGAGTATAAACACAATCTTGATGAACAATTTCGGTATGAGAAATTTTCATGATTATTTCTATAGTCTATTGAAATTGGTCTAGACCCTTTAATGTAATATTTACAAGAGACATGCAAGTTAATTACTGAAATTTCCATGAAACTTGGGGTCTCGGAGTCCTGTTTCATTCATACACTTCTATCAAACCCTAGGGAGTTGACCCACCATTATATCCATTTGCGGAGCCGTTAGTCTTGCATTGGCATGTGCTGCAACAGGATCTAATTATAGAGGAATCTACTAGTACTATCATTCTGTGGCCTCTATCGTAGTATAGATATCTATAAAAAGAAAAAAAAAATCACAATAGTCCTTATTGTTCATGAATCCATTGTAGATTCATCGAATTTCCCCCCAATGTTTCCACTGAATTTACTAATTTATTTTATAAAAAAAATTATCATATTATGATTGGAGAACAAGATTAAATAGTATGAAGAAGTAGCTGACCGTGGACATATGATGTGTATATTTTCGAAAATAAATGTACCTAAGCAATTTCATTCTTTATAGCTAACAAGAAGATTTTTAATTAATGCTTTTCTGTTTTATTTGGTTTATATTTTCGTATTTGTTTCTGAAATGGAGAAAATAAATTTACTATTATAGTATTATTGAGTTAAGAGACGATTTAATTATGATGATTAATGATCAGAAAAAGTTATAAAATGGCACTAAATTAGCATTTACTGGAATAAACAAATTGAACCGAACAACACCAGAAATAATTTTGGCAAACTGTGATTCTCCTTAACTATTCCTCTATATAGTTTATAGACGTTTTCAACTTTAAGAATCTTTAATAATGTAAATTATTACTAAATCCTCATAATTTGAGATTAATATATATATATATATACATATATATTAAAATTATAGAGAAGCAAATTATCTATAAAATTTTTAAAAAATTATCATACTTAACCAATAATTTAAGAAATATATTTTTAATTATCATATAATTTTTGTTTGGAAAAGCAGATTTCACGACTACAGTCTTATCTTTTACTCAGAAAAGAAACGTGGACATATACGAAGAAATACAAAGAGATGGAAATATGTCGATGTAAACACTATGACATACGAGGAAGATATATTTGAGAAAAAAAAAAAGAAAGGAAATTAGTCGACTATCAACTTCAACTCATATGTCCTTTCTACTCATTGTTCATTTATTTAATAATTAATACAACATTTAATAAAATTTGTTGCCGAATAACACCAAATCATTACTTTCAAGTTCGATAATAGAAACTGACATTTATGGATAGGCCTTCTTCATTTATTTCTAGCTTTAGCGGGCCTATGTCTGTCTGTATCTCTCCCATATGACCCCAACTACTATAATTCAACATGTCAAAGAGTATATATATATATCATATCATGTATGGGCGTGATGCAACCTATATACATCCAAATACTTCCTTATATTGTTATTCTAAAATATTTATAACTTTTAAAAATATAAAAATAAAATTTTAAATTACAATTAAAACTTTAAAATTGATATAATAAATATCATAATAGAGACGAATTTGAAATATATATATATTTTTAAAAATTATAAAAAAATAAAGTTATTCATTAAAAATTCAAGAGATCTTTCTACGCTTAATACAATTTACTCTAAATATAATTATATGTATGTATATATATTATGCAAATAAAGGAATAATGATTTACGCAAAAATGAAACTTAGACATTATGATGGTTAAAATTACAGGGAACAGTGGGAACAGGAAAAACTGAACAAGTACCGACATACTTATAAGCATTAATCTATTAAAAAAAAAAAAGTTGCATGGACGAATAAAGAAGAAATTAAAATTGGAACATACAAGTCTAAACTTTTCTAATTATTAAGTTCTGTGGCTAAACACAGATGATGTATAATTTATATGACCAATGGATTATGGATCAACAGCAAGAAGGTGGGGGAGCACAGGCAATGCAAGCGAGCAAAAGGATAGCAGAAGAAGCTCCATCTTCTTCAAGATTTGAACTGCTTCTCTTGAACTTTGAGGCCTTTCCTTTATTTATGCATTGTATCTGTATCTGTTTCTGCTGATAGTGTTGTTGCCGAAGCTGATCTCTCTTCTTCATTGCTTCCTCCATTTTTGACACCATGTTTGCTAGGTCTCTCTTCACTTATACGGGCACTCTCTCTCTCTCCTTTTTTGTGCAAGTAATCTTGTAGTTTGAATCTTCTATCCCTAGTCTTATATAGTCATTTAGTCAAAACAGTACATGCATGCACCTAATTTATTTATTTATTTTTTAATATCTTAGCTGTCAAAAAGTTGCCCTAGCTTTGCTAGCATTATTACTGAATCGTGCCATTTACATGTGGGGTATTTAATAATTTGTAGCGTCGCCATTCTTATCAAAGTATCCTATTTCATGTTAAATTTGATTCAGTATATTTGTGGTGCGTTAACATGGAAGCCTTAGAATATAAGTTTGTTCTGAATGTCAAAAAGAAAGAATAAGAAAGGAGAAAAATAAAAAGGATTTTTGTGGATATGATATATATTGAACTTCAGATGAAAAAAGCATGAGAACAAAACAAGTTAATATAACGTATATTGAGTCCCATATAAACATTGGCAAAGTACATTTACAAATGGCAAATTAGAAAACAAATTAGGGCTATCCCCATGGCGGTTCTATTAGCATTTCCTAGCTGACTAACTTGTGGCTTTGATCAACCAAAACGCTGGACTTAACTTTGAATTTAGCACCCTCTCCATCACATCAATCTAGTCACTGCTCTCTGGATCCAAAATATAAGCTACACTTTGATATTATCAAGAACAATAAGATAATTAACAAATTTTATTAATATATCAATTTATGAAATATTTAAATCTTATTTAGAATCAAATACATATGCTGGTTTTGGATCTCTTGCCTTTATCATCTCGAACATTGCCTTAATGTTGTAGAAGCATATACATGCATTAGCCTCTCGATCGGGATGCAAGTATACAAAAAGAAAAGGACGGTGCCTTTATCTTGAAATGAGAAAAATAGGATAAAATCTATAGTTTCTTCGTACTTCTCTCCATTCTATTTTTGTCAAAACTTATCCATAGTTTCTTGCACCGAAAATTAAAATAAATAAATGAATAATATTAAAAAAGCAATCACCTATATTTTCGGCTACGTACAAAGGAAGCCCCCTTTACAGCCATATGGCAAGTATGGCAATAGAATAGCCGCGGCAGTTTCCAACTGGCGAAATCTTTTGTTTTTTATTATACCTGTGCAAGCTGTGCAATATAATTCCACCATAAATGAACTATATAACAAAGGAAATACAAATGGATAAACTCTGGCTTTGGAATCTGTGTGTTATTTATTTATTTATTCTTTCCTCTTGCCATATGTCAAGCCAAACGGCTCCATGAATGCTAGCAGTTAGCCGGCAGCTTATTAGGTACTGAGGATACCTTTTTTAGTTTAAAATTAGACATTCAAATATTCACAAGTTCACTTGCCGAGATGGGCGAATGCTCTTGTTTTAGATTTATTGGATATCACGATTCACAAGTCATGTGTTAATATATATATATATATATATATATATATATATATATATAATTTCGAATATTACATCCTGACCAACACATAAGAGAACATATCTACCTTAGTTTTACAAAAATATAATGTAAAAAGTCATTTGTTTACAAATAATATATACATGGTGTTTTCAATCTACAAAATCTTGGATTTGAGCAATAGATGAAGAAATTTACTACCGATGGTATTGGAGCGTGATTGGATAAGAGGTCAGCTAAACACAACCTAGTCGTGGTTGACCATCGAAGGGTCATCATTGATCATTAGAAGGCCGTGGTTTGGACAATCGGGTCGTCATGGTCGACTTGGCCATATTCCCTCTTAACTCTTTAATTGTGTATCTTATTTGTGAATTCTATAATCTATAACTATAAATTTAGATCACATCTCAATAAAATGGTGTTAGAGCTATATGTATTCCAACAACACTTGTATTATCTATAAAGATTAACAAATAATATCAAAGTCATATATTGACTACATACGCATATATAGATCTGAAACTATATGATATCATTGCCATCACTTATACCTAATAATATCTAAAAATATATAAAAATAAAAAATAAAAAATCCTAATGGATGATAATAGATTTGTAATACCTTGAATCAAATATTACAATTTAAAGATAAAATTCTCCTAATTGCATTGTGTCAACATCTAAATTAATTTACTAAGAGGGAACTTGCATTCTTATTAATTTTTTTTTTTTTTAAAAAAAGAAAAATGTAGCTGCTTTGGCAGACGGAAAGAGTATTCATTGGTATAAATAGGTATGTGTATGGATGAGAGATGAATAAGTAATACAATATTTTTATATATGTTTGTAATATTAAGTACTGTGGTTAGGTACCAACTTTTGGCCTCTTGTCAGCTAATACTCCTTCCTATTAATATGTGAATGATTACTCATCCAAGCTGGAGATTTTATTTGCTGGGGAGTTCGGCGCATTGGATTCGCTTTGAACCAACTAAGTATTATTACGTTAGATCGAATTAATATATGTATTCATATGCTTGCATAAGTTCTAATGATTCGCCAATTTATGGAATTTCTATTCTGTACTTAAAACATTATCTAAATATTTATTTTCTCATAATTGTACAAAAATTTGAGTTAATCCAACGGCTATAAGTAAAAAGATATTAGTTGTCTCTCTTAGGATGGATAAGATGATGTCTTATCATTTTTTTTTTTTTCATAGACCGTCGAAACAATGTATCTCGCATTTAAAGCCACCATGGTCTTTCTCTCGCCTGAAAACCACCTCTTATTAGCATTTTTGTGTGTATCCGGAGCACATGCTTTCGACCATTAATTAAGGCCATAGGTGTTTTAAAATAAAGAAAGCAGCAACCGAGAAGCTTTCTTTTGTCACTTAAAGTGACAAGATAAGCATTTTCTTACAAAGAGGTAAAGAAGAATTTTACCGCTTGCATAAAACAAGATGAAGTTTTGTCAGCTCTAAGAGAAGTGACAGAGTATTCTGATATTTTCTCATCATAAGCTTTTTATGTGAAGTTGATTGGGGGAACAAGCTACCCTAATACAATGAAATATTTTATAGTTCTATAGTTATCTAGTAAGAATATTTTCTTCAAATTTTATATTATAAAATTACGTAAGAATTTACAAAATTAAAATTATAACATGCGCGTAACTATCCCATCAATAGAATTCGGGATTAATTTGATAATATTATATATTTCCACCACACCTAAATAATATAGATAACATGCAAGCCGTTTTGATCGTAAAAGTAGGAACAAATGAAGCCAATGATGATGATGATGATGAATGGTTAGTAAGCTAAACGAGGTTTTCTTAAATATATCTATTATTACAAGGACATATATCTTTCACGTATACATAGGCAGTAGGCTGCTTTAGATTACATGCATTTTCCATGACAGGGAAAGGACATGGGACATCTGTTGTTGAATCGTCCTAAATTTATGATGATACATGAGGTCCCTTGTGTGACAGTCTTCGGTCGTTATCATGGGTATTGAATAAGAAAGCTATTTCATGTGCTAGGGCATGTGCCGATGTGTCCTTGGTATCGTCCTTTTCTGTTTCAGCCTTTCCTGTAGGGCCTAATTGCTTCCTTCTCTCTTTCTGAATTATTTTCGTAGGGGAGAATTGCTTATTTGTTCCTTTTCGTGGGTCTTCCACTGGGCATTTATTCCTCATGGACATGAAGTGATGAACTTCTATCCACATCCCTACTTCTCGATTATGCTACATTATTGCTACGCGAACTACAGGCCTCTTTCGTTATGCTTTTGTGAAGTACATACATACATACATACATATTCTTGGAATTTTTTTTCTAGTTTCCTTTTATTTTAATCATAATGAAAGTTTTATAGTTTTTTTATCCTATTATAGTAGTTTTAAGAGATTGCCGATATTTATGAATTTTAATAGTAAATCATAATGAAGAGAATAATAGTAGCCGGTCACTAGTGGCACTAATTGGTAATTAACAAAATGTTATTTAAAAATAAAGAAAATGATATGAATCTTAAAAGTAAAAATCGATTTTTTTTTAGTTTTTTATTGATATTTTCCTATGATAGTTAACCACCATTGTTAGCTATCCCTTACAACTTTCCCCTAGCATCATTAGTTGCTATTAGAATATCACAAAAAAAAGTCTGCAAAACAATTTATGTGAAATAACACAGCCTCAATAACCCTATCTATTACATTAAGTAGCTTATATGGGTCTTCAATTTTTTCATAAATATAAGATTAGTTAAATAAAAAATTTGCTAAACTTATCATGTTTTGATGTTCTCTTGAACTCTTCTTTTTCAAACGGTGGAACATCGGAGTTGAGTTATGTAATTGGGTGTGCTAAGTGGAAAAAAAAAATCTTACAAAGTTAAACTAGCAAGATTAGCTCCCCATTAGCCTCCACTTAAGGGTGGGTATAGTTTAGTTCGGTACAGTTTGTCCCTCAAATCGAATTGAACCACATTTATAATTTTTTCAAACATAAAAAAAGGTTTGGATCAGTTCGATTCATGATTCAAACCATTTTTACACATGCTATTAATTTTTTTTATATATAAATCAATAAATTATGGAAAATTATATTCAACATAAAAAAGATTTAATTTATTATTATTTATCTAATATCATTTACCATCTTCAATGTCTAATCAATATATTTAATGAGATTTTATTATTTCTTTTAAGATAATTATGATTTCTATATCAGTCAATAGGTAAAGTAATAAAATAAAAAAATAGTTACTTGATGAGAATCAAATAAGAAAAAGAATTGAATAAGCAATATGAAATTTTTTTTTTTAGTTATACATTTTCTAGATTTTCATTATCATTTTTTTTCTTTACTTCTTATGGTTTCATTCATAATTTGTTTAAACTTAAAAAGACAATTCAAATCCAATTTATGATTTAGCTTGGTTTAGTTGAATTTTTTTTTCCAGCCCTACCCACCAAGATTTTACACTATATGTCATTTGGAGTGTTAAGCTAGCCAAACATGGGCAAATTTTGCTACAAAATCCACCTAGAGCACTTGATCTTAGAAAACATATATGTACCGACTTATTTCATGAGCATAAAGTTTACTTTCTCGAATTGGAATACGTCTATTAGCTAGTCGCTATATATACATGTATGTATAGTGCGTAGATGGAGGTTGTTTTACTGTACCATCAATTCCCGAGGATTTTCCTTTTTCATATAAATAATAAAAGGAGGACATGAGGCACCATAAAAATTAACATAGGATCCATCATGATAGGATAATGACATCAATATTTATATATATCAAATTTTTATTTGTTTTTCCAATCTCATAGCATTTCATGAGATCAATCACATAATTACGATCACGTAGTTTCTATTTTCAATTACGTCTACCAAATAAAAGAAGTCTCTTATGAGATAATTATGCCATTATATATATATATATATATATATATATATATATATAATTTTGAAATTTTTTGTCCCTTACGTATTCTGAAAAGCAACATCATTTGATAGGCTATCATTAATAATTTACCATTCTTAAACCTTTTCAATAATACTTCTATAATTGTATGTCAAAAGGGCATATATATACCTAGAGTGTGCCTCTCTCTCTATATACGGCGGCAGATGGACAAAGAAGCCAGTTCACAATGCTATTAACTTAGAAATTAAAGACAACGTTTCGTATGCTTTATTTTATGTGCTGAGGACCACAAGATGCACTGCAATTACTATGCAAGAAGCAGAAAAGAAGAGAGGATACATAGAATTGATTGCTGTTCGATGTGAAAAGATATAGTAGAGAACATGATCGTCGCAAGGGCTAGCTTCAGAGAGGTGGTTGTTGCCTTCGGAAAGGACAAAAAAAAAAATGGTGGGTGATGTGAATGAACCCATAATTCTAAACATGGAGGGGCCATTGCCTTAGGAATGGTATGTTGGCCATTTCAAGGACAACCCATTTTTCTTTTTTCTGTTTTCTCTTACTTCTCTCTCTCTCTCTCTCTCATATCGACCCACTTCACCTAGTTCGGGAGGCTTAAAAAATAATTAGCACTTGTTGTTTATAGAATTAAGTGTATTCTTCATTAGTTATTTGGAACTATAAAATGAGAGATTCACATGTGATATAATTATTTTATGCTATCTCCAATATTTTATATGTTAAATATATATATAATTCTAGATATATTGATTATATCTACCTTATACTTGTCTAGGAGAGTGAATGCTGTGAAATTTTGCTTGGGTTATATTAAATGTGTTAAGAGAAGATGAATGAACATCTTTTATCAAGCAGCTTCGATAGTTGCGTGTAAAAAATTTTTAATCTTAGGCATCATCTTATAATTTGGATTTCAGGTATATTGTGGCAATGTGATTTTTTATTTTAATTTTAATTTTTTATGAAAAATTCATTTAAATTTATCCAAAATCTCAAAACCTGTATTCAAACAATAATATGGAATAATCATGTAATTATTGCATACAATATCAATGAGGCATAATCAACTTTATGAAATGGATAGGTGATTAAGAACACCTACCACCAACTTATTAGGTTTAATGATTAAAACGATAGGATTAAGATCCACGGAACCAGTCTCGAACCTTCAAAGCCAAACACCGCCGGGAAAACTAAGCATCTCTAACCCCCTAAATGTAATATTGAAGCCATAACCTAAAAACTGCACCAACATGTCACATCACCAGTTGAACCGGAGCACCACTATGTCCAGATCAGGAATCAAGCTGATCTATCACCAAGTGTTGAACCGAAACCACAGCCAATAAAACTTCACACCAAACAAGTCTCCTTGGAAGCTCAACGAATTGGTGGCTTTTTCCTGGTAAGGAAAATATGTGTCTGTTATGCTAGTGAGCAAAACATAGTTGGCATGTTAGTTCAAAAATTATATATTTTCTGCGAGGCTCAAAATGAATGAAATAATAGGACCTATTGGATCTCACAAATTAAAAAATTTCATGGATTTGGATCATATAAAGTTACTATTCTTAAAGTTTTCTGATATTATTCTCTTAAAAATATTTGTGTAATCCATGGTTAAGATTACAAAAAAATAATAATAATAACGATATTACAAAATATTTAAAAACTCTGAACCATTTCAACTATTAATTTGTAATTGAAAAAGAAAAACTTTAGAGAAAAGTAGAGGTTCTATTTCCCGATCCACGTCTCTTGCATTCTACAGACCATATGCGGGCGGTATGGGCATTCGCTTAGTGTAGTCCCAATTCCTTTAATAATAAATTCAAGTAACCCTGTTCGAAATCCTTTAGGATTTGTTATGGGGGCAGTGCTACAACTAGGCTCAGACTTGGCAAAACATATAGCCATGTTCGATAAGCCATCCAAGGCTCCAAAAATGATTTCTATGGTCAAGAACCACACAATGAACTACCCATATGTGAATTCATCTCTTAGTCTTGATACTTCAGATTTATTCATGCAGGATTGCATATCATAACTTTGGTCTTTTTGCTTGTTTTACCAATATAACTTATGCTTGATTGGATCCTACCATGTTCATAAGTATTCCCATCACTTATGTTTGTCTAAATGACATGGAATGTATACTCTCCAATTAAAAGAAAAACGAATTGCATCTTGAATCATTAGTAGCCTTCTCAAGAGATCAAATGTCCAAGTTGATATCTTTGCTTAGTTCAATAAATTTATCTACTTCACTAAGAGTAATGCATTAGAGTTTCACCTCCTCAAGTGAACACGGCAAGTATCTGTCTCATCATTCAACCAGACACTCTTCAGTATATTCACTCCATCCTTGGGTTATAAATCCAAGCGCATCCAATCATATGGTTAATTGTCTTCAATGGTTTAATACTTATAACCCGTGGCATGTACCAAAATTGAAAGACGTGAATAGTCTATGGTATGCAAAGGCTCCAAACCTGCTAAAATTCACATATACTAATATCATATACAACATTCTAGCTCTCATGACAATATCTTCTATGTGTAGAGTTCACTTCATAATTATAAACTCACTAAGAAATTTAAATACATGATTCTATGCTAAAATCTTGTTTGTAGCACTATCATCAATCTACTTTTTATGCTTGAAAATAAAAATTGTACATCATTTTTACTATGTGGTACATGAAAAGATAAACATATCCCAAAAAGAGACGAGTTAGAGCCCAATGCAATAGGCATCACATACACATATGTATAATAAATTAGATGGGAAAATTACAAATGAGGGTATTAGTGTTTGGGGTTAAGTTCAAATAAAGGATTAAATCTTTAAATGGTTAAAATAGAGAATTAATGTTACACTAAATAGTTCAAATAGAAGATCACATTATAGTACTATTACAGATAGTTAAGGTTATCAAACTCACGATTCTATTTAGAATCGCTAGAGAGTTTATAAAATCAAAATATAAAAATGTAAGTTTTTACGACTTAAGTAAAGTAGCTTTTAAAAGCTATAGATATGTTTACTATAATCATAAAAGAATAAAATATAAAATGGAATAAAGAAATTTAATATAAATTTTAGTTACAATTTATAATAAAAATTATATACTTATATTACAAATAAATTAGTATAAGTTGTTAAGGTAATATATAAAGTTACAATATAAATAACAATACTAATATGAAATTAATTTTTAACATAAATTATAAAATTAATATAAGTTTTTAAGGTGATATATAAAACTACGATATAATTAACAATACCAATATGAACTGAATTATAACATAAATTGTAATAATAAAATACAATGCTAAAAAATATACAAATCCCTTTATCATCATTAAAAGTCAAAATTATTGCTAACTCTCTTTTCACCATCATTATCGTTGTTGTTATTTTTATCATCAATACCAATATCATTATTGGTATTATTATCAACGTTATCTTATATTATAATTCCAATTCTTTTAAAGAACTAATAATATTCGGATCTTGTGAAAGTTATGTTATATTTTTCAATTTTTAGCCTCTTTGAATAAAATATGTAGAATTAGTAAAGTCAGTTAAAAATGAAAGATTTTACCGATTTTACGTATAAACTCATAATTCTATCATGAGTTTATATGGAAACGATTTTATATCCGAATCAACTCAGAAATATCTCATAAAATCATAAACTCGTAAGATCATAAGGGTAGAATCGCAATTTTAATAACTATAGATAGTAAAAAAATATCTGTTTAAACCACTTACCATGTTTATGAGATATTGATGAACATTTTTTTGAGCCACTTAACATAGTATTGGTTATTTATTTTAACTACTTAAAAGTTTGTTTTTTTTATTTTATTCACTTAGCATAATGTTGATTTTATATTTTAATCATTTGAAAGTTTAATCATCTATTTAAACTTAACCCTAAATGTTAATCTCCTTGCTTATAATTTTCACAAAACTAGATACAACCAACCATTTATCATCTAAATAAGGTAAAGCAAACAATACAATTTTGATGTCCAAAGACTTAAAGTATCTCATACTACCTAACACATAATATAATAATATACATACATTAGACTGTAGCCATAAGTCATCTCATCTTAGGTTCATTATAGGTATTGGCTATTAGTGTAATTGGTCTATGGTGACCATCCACAAAGGCGCCCCATTGGACCAATCTAGGGGTAGGATAGTTCATTTAGTTTGATTTTTTCTCCAAATCAAATCAAACCATAAATATGAACTAGTGACTATGTTATGAAGTTAATTTCATCTGTTAAGCCATGGAATTTTATTCAAGTAATTTTTGAATTCCATTACAAATTTGAATTTCATATAATTAAGTGGTTTGTGTACCCAAAATAGAAAAACAATGATGGATAACAAATATACTTTTATTGATGATGGTCTTATCAAGAGTTATAAACGAGTCGAGTGAAAGCGATATAATGATAAGCTTGACTTGAAATTTCGAAGGTCAAGCTCTACTCAAACTCGATTGAGTTTAAAATTTTAAGCTCGAGTTTAAAATAAAATAACACTAAACAAGCTTGATATATACTCGATTAAGTTTATTTAGACTTATTTATATATAATATATTTTTTATTCTAATGAAAATGATATTAATATTGGAACTCGACTCAAACTACTCAAATTGAACTCAATTACACTTGTAAGCTAATCAACCAAAACATTAGAAATTTCAAGTTCAACTTAATAAATTACTCCAATAGCTCAAACTTGAGCTTAACTTGATGTTTGTTGAGTTAAATTTAAGTAAATATAGAGCCGAATTCAAATAGATCACAAGTACTTTAACTTATTTATACTCACAATTTTATCATATCCATATTTGGTATCTCGAAATTTCATGCACACATTAACACTAACTCAATATATATATATATGTGTGTGTGTGTTTGAAGGTGAAATGATTTCCAAAAGGGTGTCAACAAAAATATAGGGTGGATCAGTTAAACTACACAGTTATATTATAGGTGCTCGCAACTCAAGTGCAATTCTAATGCCTCCACATCATAAACCTATGCATACTCAAGATGATGCTCTGGCAGATATTTTTTTGAGTTATCGTCAGATTGTGGACATGTTGTTACAAGACCTCATCTCGATTACTCAAAACAAGTGTTGTCACAATGGTATGTCTTCTAAAATTCATTTAACAAGTCTAAGATATCTCGAGAACACTCAAAAGTTGGGATTATTATTTTCCGCTCAAAATTCAAAACTAAGCATATACAATCATAGCGACTGGGATTGCATAGCTCATTACTTATAAGATATTGTGCATTTCAAGTGCCATCCTTAATTAGTTGGAAATCTAAGAAACAAATAGGGTGGTATGTAAGAGTTCAATTGAATTAACGTTTTATGGTTATAACAATCAAATATTGCAAATATAAGATTCAATATCTTCCCATTTTCTATGTTTTTCTTCATTAGTTACATTTGACATTAAGATTCAATATCAATGAATAGATTGATCCTATGCTTTTTTGTCGATCAATTTCGATTAAATTTTATGCAAACGACATGAGATATAATGTTTGATAAATGCTTTTGAAATAAGAATAGCTGGAGATAGGCTTTCTATGATCCTTCACCTTTGTCAATCTTATCTAATGGTCCTCCCACCTTAACCCACCTACCTTTTCTGTTTTCCTATGTGTCTTCCCTAGCAAGCACACATCATCATTATGACTTCGCATACTAAAAGAAAAGGTTGGTGCACAGGTGGATGGTATTCAATTGTTAAATAAGTTTTCTACCTTTTATCACCCCTAGGGTTTTAAAAAGTTGGGTGTCTGTCAACTCTTACCTCCTCCCTTTTTTCTATGGGGGTTGTCAATCAATCGTTAAACCTAACACTCGGAATTCTCATGAAATTTCGGTATTTCCACTTCTACTTTTACGACGATCTAGTTTTTTCTTTTTTTCTTTTCCACGTGTTGCGTATAAATTTGCAAAATATATGAAGAATGTAATAATTAGTTTTTTTTTCAAAAAAAAAAGACATAAAAGACATAGCTAAATGTTCGTGGCTAGCTAAAAATAGCATCTAATATTGTATAAATTTTTTCTACTCGCCATGATCGACGGGTCCTTTATTATATATACAAGTACTATCATTTGAATTACTCATCTCCTAATTTCACACGAATAAAAATTAGGGTTGAAGGTTGCTTACGAAGAAAAACCTACATTTTTACATATTCCCACTTTGTATATTATGTTTTGGATTTTCATATTTTATATATCTATCTTTATTTAGATGTTAAATTAGACAGAAAGACACGTATGGAGAAAAAAAAAAAAAAGCTAAAAACACAGAATTGGAGAAGTGGAAGAGGAAAAGGAAAAGGAAAAAACTTTCATGTCCTTTTCTTTTTATTAACCAACGTTTTTCGAACAAAAAAATAATAAATATATATGAAAAGGGCAAAATATTAAAATACAAGTATATAAGATGAAACAAAAAAGAAGTTAAAAACACATGTATGTTTTTTTTAATTAACCCTAAAAAAATAGATTTGTTCAAAATCATTAAACGTTAATTCCTGTAATATATAATTAAAAAGAAAAGTATTACATCGTCTGCAGTCCGCATGACGCTTAGCAGCTCATGATCCATTGTATCTGAGCCCATCAGGCTCATGGACGGCCCATATCAGATGCAATCATATTGAACCATGGATTTTTGCCGATCCTGGCCGGCTCCACCAGCACATTTTTTTAATTACATTACACTGGTTTTTATTCCTTGGAAAGAAGTAAAAGATGAAGAAAATTGAAGGGCAAATGGGCATAATTATAGCTCATTTTAACGAATAACTTAATTCCACACTGCAATAATTCTAAAAGGGATAAATATTTTATCACCAAAAAAGATAGGAAAATATGTTTACACACAAATATGAATGTTCGAGGTCAAATTTAAATCACCACATGAGAAACAAAAAGATGTTAATTTAAATAGATAATATTCTTAATCGTCCATAAGAAATTAAATAATAACTTTATGATAATGTTATCTATAGAGGGCTAAATTTGATTTATGAGCTTTTAGTTTAATATTTTAATAGATTTGACTTTTTTTATTGAAGTGACAAAGATTAGAAAGTCAAGTCCATATAAATCGAGATGATTATGAGAGATTTTGAGTAAGGTCCATTAAATTGACCAATTCGATCTAACTTTTTTTAATATAAAAACCTTTAGTGGATCTAGATTCATAAGAGGCTTATATAAGGGCTCATTTACTCATGATTATAGATTGCCATCATCATTTAATAGATGAGATTCATAGCCCGATCTTATAAATACTTAAAGTATCCTCATTAAAAAAAAAAAGGAACTTTTGAGGAAATGATGTTATTCTATCGAATTTTTCCCTTTAAAGATCAAAATTATAATATAGTATATAATATCCACTTATTACCAAAGCGCTTGAGCCCTCTAAAGATCACTTACTCCTCCTCTTCGTCTCAATCATTCCTAATTATCCTCATATATGTCACTTCTCTCATTAGATTACATGTACCGTGTTCTCACATAGCATGTATGTAACCCTCGTACTCGGACTTTTACACCTACACTATCTATTTAAAATAAAGCATAGTTGCCATGCTTCAAGACCATAAAGTGCGATTAACCTGTTGAATCTTTCTACATCAATAGAAATATGCAAGTTCATAACCTACTATCAAATCCACAGTTTCATAAATAAGTTTTCCAACTCTTATATTAAATCATTTTTGCATATTTAAATTCTTACACCATACACATATGTATAAAAGCTACGGAAAACTTATTAACCCTAATCTCTATGAATCCACCTATTATCCAACAATTGCAATAATGTTGCTCTTATTGTAGTGTAATGGCCTTGTCAAACTCATAAGCACTTGAAATTTAAAATAACGAGTAAATCATGAAATCTAGCACATGATCACTACATACAAAATCGTACGTCATATTGCATATGAGTACATAAATTACTAAATGCAAGATATAGTTCAAATATATATATGTCAAAACAACCTTAATAACCAAGGTTTAGAATAACTCAGGTTTCAGTTTTCACACATGATAGAACCATAACTCGCCACTTGTGACAACTAATACAACTAAGCTAAAGTGCAATATCTACAAAACATAATACAACCAAATTGAAGCCCATTGTGAAACTATTTGTAGGGGACAACTCAGTTTCCCTTTGTCAATACTATAGTCTCATATTGAATTTATTGCTTGTTATTATGCCACTAGGAGTACAATCCATCTACAATATTTGAAACAGTGTCCCATTCCACTAATTCACTTATTGTTGTAGCTTCATGCCTACTTAACTAAATTGTATTAAATGCAATTCTCTTAATATTTGATGGGATTTTGGTTGGATTTAGTTGATCTAAACTAAATTTAAAGGAATCAAGATTCATTAGATTGATTAAGTCAGGATGGTTAGTGTGCAAGGTGATTGAGAAGGTGGTTGTTGAGTCGTTAGTTGTTGTAGTTTCCACTTTTTTTATTGTTTTACTTTTTTCCTTTTCTCTTAAGAAAATAAGTAATACCCATTCATAAGGTAGGAATTGAATTCTTTGCTCAATACGAAAGGAGTAGCCAAGTAATTGAGTATTGTTTTCCTATTATATTATTTATTTGCCATAAATTTGATAAAAAAATGGTAACAATAACCTAATTAATAACATCACAACTTTTAGCTTAAGTCTTTTCACTCAAACCTTACTTTTATCAATCTAACAATCATGGTAAGTATCTCATTTAATCCTTTGTGAGTAATATCAATTGATTAAATGAGTGTAATAGTTCACTTGGTAAGTAATGTCCATGAGAGTTTCAAACAAACTCTAAATCTTCCTCTCAACTTTGATTTCTAATAAATTCAAAATTGAAAGAATTTAATTAACAAGAGGCTTGATTGATAGCTTAATGATTGTCCCCTTAAGTACATCATCATGTTTCATGTAGGGGTTGAAACCATTTACCAATTAGAAAAATTTAAAATAAATATACAATAATTATGAAGTCTTTAATAAAAAAAAATGTTTCCAATATTTTTTTCAATTCACCAAATGCTTATAATAAAATCTACATGAATAATTATAAAAAATTCCTTTAAAGATAGCTTTATATTTTTAGGCTAAATGTATGAATAAATTTGAAAAAAAAAAAGCTTGAGAATCCATTTGATAATTTAGATTTTGAGTACTATGTGTCTTGTTTAAATAAAAATTTATTGCATGGTTATCTAGTGGGGTTAATACACACCATGTTATAACTAACTTAAAAGAAAACCAGTTCATACATCCAAGTGATTTCATTAATAGGGTTGAAGTTTTAATATCTTATGTCGAGTAAAAGGGTAGAACATATTTACAAACTTATTTATTTTACGGATCAAATTTGTTTAATCAATTTATTAATTGTATTAAACTTTTATTTATAAAATTGCAATCATATTATATGGTGTTTGCATCAATGGGTTAGATATTAAATTGTGAACCATACTTTATTTGGATTGGTGGAAATCAATAGAAATAAGGAGAAAGCTATAGAAATTGGTGGAAATTAAAGAGGATTGTGTATTTGGTTGGGATAAATATACGATGAATTGGTAGAAATGAGTGGAATTGTTTCCATTATAGAAACCTTTTTCTTTTTCTTAAAATTTGGGGAGAGATAAAAGTTTATGAAATTGCAAAAATAACTTCATAAAATAAAAACAAAGAAAATTTATAGAAGGTAATTTAGTTCAATTATTATATTATTCCTTTTCTTTTGTAAATATATATTTTGTATTACCCATTCTTACTAAAAAGAAATAAATCTATTAATTTTCTTCCATTTCCACATTTAGTATCCAGACAACGGTAAAAATTATATTTACTTTATTTCCTACTTATTTATTTATTTATTTATCTTTTTCACGATTTCCTCCCATTTCCAACTTGCTGAAGCCAGAGTGCAGAAAAGGCGTTAGGCATACAGCTTACAAGTGAAGAGTAAGTAAAAGCAAGTAAAATGTCAGGAAAAAAAAAAAAGAACCCCTGAATCCCCTGCAATCCAAAATATTTTTAAATTGCTGATTACTTTCGACCACTCCGCCAATATTTTCCCTTCCCTTTCTTCACTCTTCTCCTCTCTCTTCTCAATTTCCGTGAGCATTCAAATCCTCCACAACGTTCTTCAATGCTAACAATAAAACGCTCTCATTAAAAACCGCAACCATTCAAACTCACATTCATACGCACCTATATGTATGGGCTACTCGATTTCAACTTCATCTTTCTCTCTCTGTTAGCTGAGGATGGCCACGTCAGCATTCAGGTCAACCTCCCGTCGTACTTCGATGGGACCGTCGTCAACAGCCACCGGCAGCAGCGGTGATTCTTCCTCCCCCTCCAACGGCGGGAGTTCATCCCTTCGCCGGTCCAGAAGTCTTAGCCGGTTCTCCCGCCGGCCGCCGGAAAAGAACGAGGATCTTTTCTCCGACGAGACTCCGGCTCCGAGAGGAAGGTTCGTTAACACTGTTCGCGGATCAGGTTTTCCGGAGATTAGCTTAGATGATTTAGCGGTTGAGTTCTTTAGCTCCGGCGATCGAGGACGGTCCGCTGACGTCAGTCCTAGGAGTAGCGAGACTGCTGCGCAGAGGCGGGGGAGGTCTGTGTCGAGGCAGAGCTCGAAAGCCGGTGGAGGTAGTGATGGCGGTGTAAGGAGGAGCATTTCAAGGAGTTCGGTTGGTGGAAAGGGGGGCTCCGATAGTAATTCGCGGCGGAGGAGGTCGGTTTCGGTTGTTCGGTGTCCGATCAGTGATTCGGAGGTGAAATTATTTTGTCTTTCGTTTATCTGTGTTGCTCAATTATGAATTTAACGTTCAATTATTATACGAATTGTGTTGTATAAAATTTTGCTTAAAATTGTTTTATAATATACGCAGCGGATGGCATTATTAATAATAAATTATGAAAAAAAAAAGAGGATTGAAAAAGCTAGTAAAACATTTTCCGGTGAAAGTTCCGTACTTTAAGCTCCTGAGATTGTCAATTTAGTTACAGCTTTCTACATTAACTAAAGATTGAAAATTTAGTTGCTTTTGTTATTTAAGTTCCTGTGATTACAGCTAACATAGACCAATTGTTTATTACATAGAGATGCATTATGGATAAATGTATGGTTGCAATATTGGATGAACGATAAGGTCAGGTGTTTAGAGTAGAATGGGGATTCCTAGGTCTCGAAATTTTAGGGTTTTTTTGTTATCAATATGGATAGAGAAAGTTTTATTGTTTTTTCTTTTTGAATGGTCAGTGTATATACTTGTGGAAGAGGATGAGAGGCTTGGATAATAATAATTTCTATATATGGAAGTTTGATGAGTTCAATTTAGATCTTAGTTGTAGTGCAACTGTTTTTAGTTGTAAATTTTATGCTATAACGGAGATTTAAAATATAGTTGGTTTTGTTCATGACTTGAGTTCATGTGGTTGCCACTGAATTGGGCTGTTTGTCCCGCCATAGTGAGATGCATCTTAGTGAAATGCTTGAAGCAACAGTAGACCGAATGGCATGGTGTTTGGGCGATTAAAGTCTTGTTAACAAGAAGAAATGGTTTTGTTTTACGAATTTGGACACAGAAGATTTTGATGTTTCTTCAGTTTTTGGGGGGTGTATACACTTGCAGTAAAAGTGGGAAGCTTGCATAAAGATGCTTTTGATGCGAGGAAGTTCAGCAAATTCAGTTGGGATCTTACTTTCAATTCCTTTTCTAGGCATGATTGATGAAATGGCTTGGGCACATTTGCGTCACTCTTATGTTTCTTGTTGCTTTCTTTCTTTTACTTCCCTTTCATGTGTTTGCCTTGCTTTTTGTGCCAGCAAGGATAGCATACTTAATGATTTAAATGAATCGACAAGCAATCAACCCTCTGTTTAGCCTATGCAATGGTTAGAAAGAAATTAAAAAATTCATGAATTGTGCCCTTTGTTTGCTGAGTAACATATCCTATTTCATCTTTTTGACTTAGTCAAGGCATAATGTTTTCTTTATCACTAGCAAAGTGGGGAAAAACATAGAGACTTTACCCAAAAAGAGGAAAAAAATACAGACTGAAGGTGGATTAATTCTTGCAAAAATGACTTTTGGGGATATGATGCATCTGTTAATTGACAAAGCATGGCATCTTTATTTGAGCATCTATTTAGGCTTTCTGAAACAATTGGAATTGTAATTAGATTAGAAGCATCCTCTGTCTGTATAGTTATTTTCATTTTTCATGCCCTAGAAGTTTTATTTTTTATGTTTATCTAAAAATGGAAAGACAAGGTTTTTTGTTTTTTATTTTTTATTTTTTAATAGTAAATAAATATGATCGTATTGTCTAAAAATTATGTAGAGAATAAATTGGCTGATGTTTTTATTCTTGACTTAATTAAAAATTTTGAAGTGTTAGATTCGAGTTGAAGGAATTTGCTTCCACAGCTGAATTGGCCTAGGGTATGCAATAGTTTTATGCAGTTACTTCAACCTTGATTAAATTAGCTCCCAATTGTTATTTGGATTCTTGAAAAGCAATGAACTTCCAAATATTTTCCTAAACTTTGGTGCTCAAGAAGTCTGTTAGTTTCTTTTGCTATTGGAGCCTTTTTTTGGATAAGGTTGCTATTGGAGCCTTGAGGTGTCTTGGATAGGCATAGTGTGTGTACCTCAATGGTCGTTGCTAATTCTGTCATTGTAACTTTGTCATCTTTCCATCATTTTCTACAATGTAGTGTGTTGTTGTCAAATCATTTGAAATTCTCTCATGCTTTAATTGTTATTATTTTTTTTTTCCTGGGCGGACATTTGGTATGCAATAACTAGTGCTTTTCTTCTTACACTATTCCTTCCTTTCTCTGGTTTTTTTGCTTTTAATGACAGAGTGATCTAGATCATCCTCATAATGCTACAAATGCTGGTGATTTAAAGAATTTTCAAAAGGGAAACTATGAGAAGCCCTTGATGCAGAAACATACAACTACAAATGTCAGACAAGGACTTAGAAGGTCTTCAAGCCAAAAGGATTTCAAGTATTATGATGGCTATTCTGTAGGTTCTTTGATCTTTTTCTCTTTCTTCTGCATGAATGCTAGAAGACATGGCTTTTTTGACATTCATCATGATGAAAATATTATTGTTTCTGAAACTATCTGGATACATTATGAGATAACAACACATTATTTCAGAGCCACTCATCTGCCCTGACAGATGATGAAGCAAGGGATCCTCATACAGGTGGGAATGAGAAGACTATTCGAGCAGTACATGCCCGGAAAATGGTAACTAAAATGACTGGAATGGAGAACTTATACAGTAAACATACCATTTTTATTTCTCTATTTATATTTCTTTTCATCCTCTAGATGGAGCACCCGACTGGTGAGGATATGCACAGTGGGCTCTATGGAGCCATGCGTGAAGAAGTTAGACATGCTCTCAAAGAATTCAAGATGGAGATTGAGGAGGTCTGTAGTTCTGTTTCTTGAACATGCTTTGCAGTTTGTGCTCACTTTAACTTGCCCAAGGTTATCCATCTGCATCTCTCATCTCTTTCGCAATTTCCATGCAGGCAATGCTAAAGAGTAATAAGACCTCTCTTCCTGCTGCTAAAGATTCAGTATTGTCAAGAAAGTCCAATGTTCTTCACACAGTTTCTACTATCAGGCAAAACTATTCTACGAAACTGGAACAGGTATATAAGATAACATCACATATGTCCAGGGTACTGCATATTTCAATTTGATTGCTTAAATGTGGAAGGAAATAAAAAGTTATAAACTTGGTTGCTTAACTATTGCCTGCAAAATTAGTCTTGGAACATGTATCTAGCTGTCTAAATGATCTGGCTTCTATTGCAATGAAGGAAATCACCTTGAGCATGTGATTCAAGTGTTTCTTGAGTCATTGGGTCCATAAGTTCTCTTTCTAATCCATTTGGTGAATGTGCATCTCACGATGGTCTATATGTGACATTACTCCTCCAGTTAAAAAGATTTTGGGTTTCAAATGCTCAAGATTCAATTCTTTACATCCAGTTATATGTTCTTTTCCTGCTTGAATCAAGAACTTTGAGTTGTGATAGATTTTGATTCTAATGCTAATAGTCAGAGAAGCGCAAACAAGATTTATTAGCTGAAATCATGATGGAAGAACAACATGGTAGGGAGCTTTCTAAGATCGTAAAAGATTTACTCCCCGAACCAAACACAGCTGCTCCAGTAAAACCAGCGTGGACGAGAAGGGTAAACTTTTCTTTTCTGTGGATGGGTTTAGCATTTTGTGATGCCTGTTTTGCAAATAATTGTTTTGTTTGTAATTGGTGCTTTTTCTTTGACATCAGAGTAGTGACAGAAGCAGAATGTCTAAGAGGCTGACTGAAGAGGCCGAGAAATACATTGAGGACTTCATTTCTAATGTTGAAGATACTGATATATCATCATTAGATGGAGAAAGGAGTGATACAAGCTCTACTCTAGGAGGACAACTCAAGCCTGATACCTTTCAAAGTCCAACAACATCCAGGTCGCTTCCTGTTGAAATGGATGGGGTTGTACTGCCTTGGTTGCAGTGGGAAACTAGTAGTGATGTTTCTCCTCTATCTACCAAGAAAAACTTTGGGTCTCCAATGACTGCGATATCTAGCACAAGGGATGCTGTAAAGGTAGTGTTCTCATTCCTGGTTCTAATTTGAACATGCATTAGAATGGGAAATTTTGACTGGGCTATTTATTTCCTTATTCCATTGTCCGAATTTTTGTTCACTAGGATGCAAACGGTGGTCAAGACAAGAGTTATTCTTCAGGCAGCAGCCATGGGAGTTGGACCCCTGGAGATTTTGACCCCTCCACATTCACAGTTGGAGAATATGGAAGCAAATTCAGGGACATTAAACACTGTCGACCTTCTTTCACCAGGCATATTGATGTAGATGATTATCTGATGGTTCAAAGTGATGAAGATTTTCTCTCGGAGACGTGGAGACAACAGTCTAGGATAAACTCAGGCGGTCTTCTCCTTTGTACTCGTATGTTCTTTTAATTACTATCAACCTTTTAAGGACATTCCAATCGATTCAGTGACAGAGATGACTTTCTTGTATAGTTGCTGCATCATAAAGTTTCTATCACTGCTAAAAAGAAACGATGTTTTTCAATCTCTGCATGAAGAACAAAGAGATTCTTCAAGCCACCGAGGAAATAAAATGTTTACATAGAAAATTAACCAAAAAAAAAAAAAATGTTCACATAGAGCTCTTTGTTATGTACTGTCATGTAATGTTATATAAAGGTAAATCCATTTGTATTTCACTCTGACGAAGGCAAGTGGAAAAAAATGAAAAACAAAAATGATTTTCATATCCCAATAAACAAATCTATTTCTGTTCATACAATGAACGTGGATTACTATTGCTGGAAAGAAAGATGTGCAATTACAAAAGATATAGTAGAAATGCATAAGTAAATAATATACTTAAAATCATTTAATAGGAATCCACCTTCTCAATAATTGTGATTTTTGCCCTCAATACATGTGTTGATCCATTCCAATACTCAAATTCTTTTGATTCAACACTCATGGTTTTTTTGAGTTTCCTCTCGTAATCAAATTGCTTGTGGTTGGCTAATTGATCACGTCCACCTTTTATGTCATCGCCTTCAACTCCAAGTAATGTTGGTGGTTGAAATTTCGTTTTAGTTTAGGGCTAAATGCTAAAAATTTGTGTTAATTTGGTTTGTAAAACTAAATAGTATAAAGAGAATAAAATAATATTATATGAGAAATAATATAATATAATCATTTTATAATATATTTGGTTTATGCACTATACGATATGAATTTTTGTGGTAATATAAGGTTATTTTTAGCATCAATGTAAGAATTTATAAAAAGAGTTTCAACATTGATATAATAGAAAAAAGAGTAATGAAAATGTAATTTTTTTTTTGAGAACATACTTATTTTGTTTGGTTTGTAAAACTAAATAGTATAAAGAGAATAAAATAATATTATATGAGAAAAAATATAATATAATCATTTTATAATATATTTGGTTTATGCACTATACGATATGAATTTTTGTGGCAATATAAGGTTATTTTTAGCATCAATGTAAGAAATTATAAAAAGAGTTTCAACATTGATATAATAGAAAAAAGAGTAATGAAAATATAATTTTTTTTTTGAGAATATACTTATTTTGTTTAGTAAAATAAAATTTTGAACCATTAGATATATAATACAAAATTTTTAAATCTTATCTAATACCTTGAGGTTTGTTTGTTTGTTTGTTTGTTTTTTTTTTGGGTATCTAGTAACTATATAAACCAAATAAAAGATTAAAAATTTCATTTAGTCTAGTAACATAAAAAATTGACAACTAAATTCTACCTTATTTTTTTGCTTTCTTAGGTTGTGATCTTGCTTTTTCCTTCAAACCTTAAATTGAATTGTAAGCCACATGTCGGATTGTATCAAAATATTATTGGTTTTGTTTCGTACTTAATTATATTGAGTAGTTCAATGGCTAGAGGTCTACAAGTGGGTTAAATGGACTAACTTCGTTTGGCCTACTTTGGCCTACGAGTTAAACGGGCCAAAATTTACTAGCCCAACTCAGCCTATGTGGGTTAGTGGGTTAAACATGCCAACCTACTAACCTAACCCATTTGACCCACTTTAATTGTTTGATGGGTTAAACGGGCTAACCGCTTTTCCAACTTGTTTAACCCATTTGTACAACCCATTTAACCTACTTTCCCAACCCATTTGATGGGTTAAATAGGCCAAGCCACTAACCCAGTCCGTTTAACCTATTTTTTTAGTTGATGGGTTAAAATATAAAACCTGTTTATATAAAGAAAATAAACTTAACTAATGGAAAAAGCAAAACTTTGAAAAAATTTCCTCCATCGCCTTTTATTCTATTATTTATGTACTATCTTTTATGAGAAAAAAAAAAGAGCAAAAGAAGAAAAAATATATTATATGTTGCCATTTGATAAAGAACCACAAATCTTGTTGAAATGTTAAGTAAAATTGGAAGTTCATACACTAAATGTGGAGATTAAAATCACAATTTTCAAACATCAAACAAAAAATAAAGTAGTCAAGTTAAGATAATAAAGATAACCATTACATAAATTTCGTGTCAAATAGGAATATGGATGGCCATAAACTAGTTACATCAATGCATTTCAATCTTCCTTTGACAATGTTGTTTGAAAACTTTTTTCATCTTCATTTACAATTTACTAAATAACACACATAATTAGATGGAACTATTAAAATAATAAATTATGAAAAAAATTTATAAAAATGAAATAGTTACCTTCCCAATCAAATCCTTATAACCAATTGCGAGGACAAACTAAAGCTTCCACATTTTAGGAAGCATGGAATTGTGGCATTTAGTAAGGACATGAGCGCTAATATTGAATGCGGACTCAGATGCTATTGTAGTAATTGAAGTACTAAGCACATTGGAAGCCATTATACACAAATCTGGATACCTTTGGTGTTGAGTCTTCTAATAATCCAATACATCTAACTCTGAATAAAAGTTTATATCCAATACCGATTCATCTAGATATAGGTCTAAGGATGACTTACCAATTGTCTTTACCTCAACTTGACAATACTCCTACATCATTAGGGCAAAATTAGTAATGATAATTAATCATTAAAAGTGGAATATTATGAAATAAATAAATAAATAAATAATTGAAGTGATTGTTTAACTTATATCAAGAGTAGCAAAATTGATACCCAAACTTTTTCTAAATCCCATGCTTCCTCTAAGTCCTTTTGCCCAAACCCCCGCTTCCAAATGATTGTTGAGCTCGAGAAGAACTAACTTGAGAGTTACTAGAATGTGCTTCTTTGCCTTTTTTTTTATCATATTCTTCAAAAAGTTTATACAACTTGCCCTTTATTTTAATTAACTTCTTTTCACATGTAAATGGATCAATCTTATTAAAGCAAAACCTTAAAAAGTTGAACTTCATTTGAGGGTTTAGTATAGCTCCAAGTGTAAGGATAATGCTATATTCCCTCCAATATTTGTCAAATTTTTCTTTCATCTTAATACACATATCTCTTATGACAAAATCTTCACTTGCTAAATTCTCATTCAATAAACATTCTATCCTCCACACTTGTAAAAAATATAAGTTTGAAGTTGGATACGAAGAACCGAGCATCAAATTTGTGATGGTGTAAAAAAGACTCAAGAACTTGCACAATTTTTGTACTCTTTCCCATTCCTCCATTGATGGATAGTATTTATAATTCGAGTAATTTAATTTAAAGTAAGAAAAAACACGTTGATACTTGAGAGCACTATCAAGCATTAGATTAGTAAAATTCTATCTAGTAGCTACATCTAGATGCTAACCAACACTGGTGTCAAGATTAGTGACTTATTCAATACATTTCTAGAAATGTTTTGTTCTACTCTATGACCCTTTTATATACTTTACACTCTCTCTTATTTTTATGTAAAGCCTCATTGGCTACTGTTAAGTTCTCTTTTACAATTAGGTGAAGAATATGAGCACAAAATCTAACATGAAAAAATTCACCATCACTCAACAAACTACGTTATAACTTGAGCTGATCTTTTAAGAGATTTTGCATGCAATCATTTGTAGATGCATTGTCTAAGGTAAGATTGAAAACATTCTTATCAATACCCCAATCTTTCAAAATATCAAACATCCTCCTTGATAATTTAACTCCTAACTGAGGAGGGGGCACATGATAAAAAGAAAGAATTTTATTTTGAAGTTTCCAATTATCATCCACAAAATGTGCAGTGAAACACATATAACCCTCACTCGTGGAAGCGATCCATAAGTCAGATGTCAAGTAAACTCTACCATGATTTTTTCCCAAAATTTTTTCAAATTATCTTTTTTAGCTAAGTACAATTTCCAAACATTAGATGTAGTTGTTTTCCTAGAGATGGGAATATAATTAGGATAGAAATGCTTTATCAATTGTACAATACACCTGTATTCAATGAATGGGAAAAGGAAGATCGTGCTCAATTATTGCCATTGACAAGATTTCATGAGAAACTTTATAATATACTTTTCTTGACTTTAACTTTCCAGACCGATCAATTGTCATATCACCCACATCTGGATATTTGGGAAGCAAACGACACTTATTCATTTGTAGAATTAAAGTTGATGTCCTATATTTAGAACCACCAATCACATACTCTTTCCTACATCTTTTGGATTTTGCTCTTTCTTTACCATTCTTTCCTACTCCTATTTTTGTAAAAACATCCTAAACTATAGAAGTGTTTGTTCTAAGTCTTTTACTTTTAGGTTCATGGGAGTCAAGAGATGTTTTTGTAGTAGTATTGGATGGCATAATGGAATCACCCCCATGAGCGTCTAACCTATCGTCTACATTAATTTGTTGAATGTTATTGTCCTTACTACTACAAGTAGTACGATCCATTTTGAAAATATATAAAGGAAGATTTAAGCCATTAATATTTATTACAATAAATGAGAGTAAAAAAAAAAACAGCTAAATCATTCACATTTAGCATAATAGAACACCTACTATCAAGGATAGGGTTTTATGTTTGTACTCCCATTTCTAAGAAGACTAAGTGTATTTCAATAAGTGAAGTAATGCAACAATGTACCCAGTTTAGAAGTACATCCACTACTTTGATAATTTACACTGAAGTACATTTACTACTTTGATAATTTATACTTTATGAATAATGACATTGCCTCTAATAGGCCATTGTAAACACCCTATTTTTGCCTTAATAATCAATAGTAATCAATGGCAATAAAAAGGATTAAATAATTTTTACAAATTTTTGAAATTTCAAAAAAATACAAAAAATAAAAAAATTGCATTGCATATATGCAAATTGCGAAAATAAAAAAAAATTGAGTAAGTGGGCTAGCCCAGCTGATCCGAACCATGGTCTAAGGCGCGGAGTAAGGGGCTCGGTCACGGGTTTGAAATGCGGGGGAGGCAGAATCCGCATTTTGCAAATTTTTTTCATCGCTTGGGACACGTGTTAGCAGCTGGTTGGCTGGAGCGAGCGCACACGCCGGGCAAGTGATCGTCTTCAATTTTCGTCCGAAATCATCGCCGGCGAGGAAAAATCGAATTTCGGCCGTTTTGATTCGATTTTTTGCACAAATCCAGCAGATCTTCAACATAAATAGGATAAAAATCATCTAATTAGAATCAAATCGCAACAAATTAATGGATTTGCACAAATCGGAGGAAGGTTTTAACCGCAAATCCGATTTGCTTCAATTGGAGGAAATCCGAGCTTATCCAGCTCGATTCCTTGTGCCTATAAATAGAGGAGGAAGGGAGGAAGCAGGATCACGGATCAAAAGTGAGGAAAAGAGAGAGAATTGAAGCCTCGCCGAAGTTTCCAAGCCGCAACCACCGATTAAGCACCGAGCTGCCACTAGGAGGCGTTTTTGGAGAAATCCACCACCACGATTGAGTTCTCCACCCCCGAAAACCTAGGAAACGACACCTCAATCGCTTCGAAAGGCCGCTGGAACGCCGTCAACGAGCACTCCCAGCCGCCGTGACCAATCGACTCGACTCGACCCGCTCCGACCCGATCCGACCCGGCTCGCGCACCGACCCGGATCCAGGTAAGTCGGATTTTTCGATTTTTTTATTTATTCCTTATTTATTTATTTTATTTATTTTTTCGAATTTCTTTATTTATTTAATTGTTATTTATAATTCAAAAATAAAAAAGTTAGAATTTAGATTAGTTTTTTTTTTAGGAATTAATTTAGGATGAATAATAATAATAATAAATAATTATAATGATAAATAATAAAAATATAAAAATATATAAAGAAAATGATAAAAATATATATTAGAAAAATAGTTTAGTATAGATAAATAATATAGCAGAAATTTTTTCAATAAAAATCAATAAAAATTATAAAAATTAATGAAAATTATAAAAATTAATAAAAATTATAAAAATCAATAAAAATTAATAAAAATCAATAAAAATTTATAATAGTAGAAATGGATTGAAAAATAGAGAAATGAAATTTTTATCACTTAGAAAAATCACTTTCTTAAATAAATCCAAAATTGGTTTTTCCTAAAAATTATTATTTAAAAAAAAATCAAATTATCAAGCTTAGGCTTAAATTTTTCAGAAAAATACTAAAATGATAAAAACATAAATCAAAAGAAATTTCATAATTAAAAATCACCAACACATTAAATTTTTTCTGGAAAAGCGAACTACGACCCATTTGATCCTGAATAGCAGGTATGTAGGCACCCATTTGGGGCAATCTTAAAAAGAATAAAAAAATAATTTTCTTAGAAAAATTCACTAAAAAACACAACAAAAGACAACAAAAATAAGATAAAAGACATTTGGATAAGGTTTAGATTTAAGGAGATTAGGGTGGTAACCTTAGGGTTTTAATAGGTTAGCCTCCGAACTCAGAAACTTTGGTTTTCCCTTTCCTCTTTTCATAAAAAATGAGAAGAGGAAATTACGCTGACCAGTGGTCCAAATTAGGACTAATCTGCTCAATTAGTCCTAATTCAATCTTTCCCAACCATAATTGGGTGGCGACTCCAAAATAAAACGAAATTCTTAACTCAAGTCGATGGTCTACATTAGATGAGCATAGGGTCTAGTATAGATTGGATTAGGAATGGAAAATCGAAAATTAGACTCGACAGCCATTATTTAGAGTAATTGCATTTCTCGTAGATGTTCAATAACATATCTTTGGACAACATACAAAAATACATGATCAAAGATACAAACAAACATCTTGCCACTTCACTGGCAATTGCACCATCATCCCAAGTGCACATGGAGTTTAAGAAATATTTTCTTCAATTCCCAGCATTAAAATTGCAAGCAAGTGAAATTGAGGAACCCATCTATGAAATAATTTGTGGGATAGCCAAGTCCCTATAAGAAAACTACGTTGCATCTAATTCAATGTCTAGTAGATGTAAATACTACAATAGCTCTCTTAGTAATTCTTACAAAATTACCACTAAGAGTAGGAAGGGAAAAAACAGTATTCTTACAAGGGACGACTCACCAGCAAGGAGACGGAAGATCGAAGATCGGATGACTGTGAGCGAGGTGCATGGAGATAGATGAGGGGCGACCAAATGATGAGAGCGAGGAGAGCGATGACTAGACGATTGCGAGAGAGAAGAGGGATGACTAGACGACGAGAGCAAGGAATTGGATGACCAGCATCGGAAGATGAGAGGGATGAGTAGTCTACGATTGCGATTTACGAGGGCCAAGAACTACTGCTGTGTGCTGCTACTTCTATTTTGCTTAAGGTTAAGGTTAGTTTGCAGATGTAGTAGATTTGCATGCGATGCGGCTATGGGTGCTTCTAAATCTAAGTTTTAGTTCTTTCTTGTGCTGTGTGTATGTAGTAAAATGTAAAAGTCTAGGTCTTTTTTTTTTTTTTTTTTAAAGAGTATGCAGGCTAACCCAGCCCATCACGGGCCAACTTGCTTTGACTCATCGGTTAAATGGACTGGGCTAATTTAACTTACTTTTTTAAAGGGTTGAATTTTTTTATCGTAACCCATTTTTAAAATGGATTAAATGGGCCAGCTCGTGAGCCCTAACCCACTTGCATACTTCTACTAATGGCCTTTTGTGAGCCTAGTGTTTCCAGCAATTGTAATGGTTTCTTTCTCAGCCTTAAAACGCTTGACTTTTCCTTGTTATTTAACTATTCAGGAACCCTAAACCGGTCAATGACTGGATAGCTTAGATTGAATGTTCTTTTGCGGCTTACCATACTAGTGTCTCTACCATATTAATAAATTTTAGTTCCTATTCAATGCAAGTTAACATTAAGTAGAAATATAGGATAGCATTTGCAGTTTTAGATTTGTTATCCTTAAGCATGTTACACTCATCACATTTAATTCTATGCATTATGACTATTGATTGGATTTAACTTAGAAAACTGAACCCATTGTGCAATGCAGACATCGCTATTGTAGCATGGATTTCAGAATTTGTAGAACTCGAAAGACGAGTTTGAGGTCAAACACAAGGCATGAGGCAGCGAGTACTGGATCATTATCTAAAGTTACTTTATCCAGCAGGCAATCAAATGATTTGTGCATATAATAAATAAAAATGTAGTTTTTAGAACTATGAATGATTTCATGAAAAAGAATTTTCAATAAGGGATCGTGCTTGATTGTCACTTGTAGTGACAAAGGGCTTTATGCTCACAAAACTAATTTTCTGGAAGGTATGTTCATGGTTCTTAATTGTTTCCATTGATTTAGTAAATTATCAAATCACTCCCTCACAGTATAGCCATCCCAAGTAAATAATGACGAGGTATAGAGCTTATAACCTAGTTGCATTAAGACCCTTGAAATTAAAATGATAGCATGGGCATTAGGGTGTCCCTATTTGTAACAAAACCTATGTTAATGAAATTATTTGGCTAAATTTATCACTTAATCATAGATTTTGTAAAAAAATTCCAACAATCATGACTATTAATAAGAAGGCACTTCAAGTGATTATTTTATTAAAAATCCATGAAAACACACCAATTACAACATGAAGAAATGCTTAAAGACCTATTACTTCAACTATCTTCAATTAAAGTACTACTCTAAAGAAATTTGGCTGCACATTACACTAATAATGTAAGATACACAAGTAAAAGGACTTAAACATGCCATTAATAAGATTTTGAGAACAAGATTATTAGCAAAATGAGAAAAAAGAAGTTATAAATGCTAAAACATGAAAAAAAAAAAGAGCGACACTATGTTAATTTATCAAGAACATCATTGATCTAAGATAAAATTATGCTAAATTATGTTAAAACTATGCTAAATATGTGACTAGGGTAGCCTTTCCTAAAATGCTTGAGGCTTAACATGCTAGGTTTTTAAGATAATCTCATACTTACACAAAAGTGGTAAGCAACACGGCTTCCACATCAATATATGTATTATTTTGTCACTATTGAGACCACTTCATGCAAATTTGATAAGGTGAGATTCAAGCCTGAGTCTTGATGTTTACAGGACATGGGGATAGACACTAGGAGGCTTTTTATCTTAGGGAATGTTAAAATCTTCTCATGTCAGTTGAATTCCCGTCCTAAGATTCAATAAGTAAAAATTATAACATGTTTTTACATGTTAAAAGTTCACATTTGATAGCAAATTTTATGAGTTTCATGGTGACACTAGGCACAAATTACATGGAAATGGACAAGTAGCCAAGAAACCATGGGTGCAAGAAGATTGGGTATAAAATCATGTAGTCCTAAGCAGGATTTTGATAGAATGGAGTTACACGTTGTTCAATTAAAGGGCCTTAGCATGGTTCAAGCATTAGGAGCTAAGGCTTTGCTCAACTAATTTCCCATGATTTCTACATGAAGTCATCCTTTAAAGCAAAAAAAGCCTATTGATCAACTTCATTTGACCAAAGTGCTCGATGGAAGTCACACTTTGATTGAATGTAGTCATCCCTTGTTTTAAGCTAGAGTTTATGAGTCCTCCAAATGAATTCCTACTTTGGTTAGATGAAGTTAACAACATCAAATGTGAGTATTCTATGAGACTTTAATTAGATAAAGTTCTGCATCATTTGACCAAAGTCCTAAGAGGGCCACCACAGCCACCCTCTCGGTTTAACATTTTTATCATCGTCTCATTTGTCCACATCACCGACCCTAATAAGTTTGATACGAACCTTGGACACGTGTCGCTCTCCAGATTGGTTATCCTTTCCTCATCCGAATTCCCCAGCCCATCCCAGGCCACCCATGTCTCAGCCACGCATTCCACTATTACACGTGATGCAGCTACGGTTGTCGTTTTCTTATTACATTCTCCGAATTTTTGTTTACTAAGGTGCGAACAGTGGTCAAGACAAAAGTTATTCTTCTGGCAGCAACAACTGGAGATTTTAACCACTCCACATTCACAGTCGGAGAATATGGAAGCAAGGACATTAAACACTGTCATCCTTTTTTCATCAGGCATATTGATGTAGATGATTATCTGATGGTTCAAAGTGATGAAGATTTTCTCTTGGAGATGTGGAGACAACAGTCTAGGATAAACTCAGTTGTACTCGTATGTTCTTTTAATTACTATCAACCTTTTAAGGACATTCCAATCGATTCAATAACAGAGATGACTTTTTTGTAGTCACTTCCAGATAAACAAACCTATTCTGTTGATACAATGAATGTGGATTACTATTGCTAGAAAGAAAGATGTGCAATTACAAAAGATATAGTAGAAATGCACAAGTAAATAATATACATAAAATCATTTAATTTTTCAATAGTTGTGATTTTTGCCCTCAATACATGTGTTGATCCATTTCAATACTCAAATTCTTTTTGATTCAACACTTTTCTTGGTTTTTTGAATTTCATCTTGTAATCAAATTGCTCATGGTTTGCTAACTAATCACATCCATCTTTATGTCATAGCCTCCAACCCCTGGTAATATCGATGGTCGGAATTTCCTTTTAGTTTAGGGATTATTGCTAAAAACAAGTGTTTTTAGGTAGCATTTGGTTTGTGGAATTAAACAATACAAAGAAAATAGAATAGTATAGTACAATTATTTTATGCTATGTTTGGTTTATGCAGTACAAAACACGGATTTTTGTAGTATTATAAAGTAATTTTAGTATCAATATGAGAATTCACATGAAGAGTTTTAATGTAAATATAATAATAAAAAGAATGATGATGATATGAAGCTTTTTTTTTTTTTTTAAGGATGTAAATTTTTTAGGTCTTGTCTAGTACTTTAAGGTTTATTTTGTTTAGTAACTTAGTTTATTATGCAAACCAAATAAAAAACTAAAGATTTTATTAAATTCAGTATCATAAAATATCAACAATTAAACACTAACTTAGGTCTTGATCTTGCATAGTGAGTTGAGTGGGGTTGCTTTTCCTTCATATGTTGAATGGTATCAAAATATTATTGGTTTTGTTTCGTACTTAATTATATTGAATAGCCCAATAGACTTTTGTGAGCTTAGTATTTCTAGCAATTGTAATGGTTTCTTTCTCAGTCTACCAACGCTTGACCTTTCCATGTTATTTAACTATCTAGGAAGCTTGAACTGTTTGATGACTAGATAGCCCGGATTGAGGCTTACCATACAAGTGTCTCCACCATATTAATAAATTTCAATTCTTATTCAGTGCAAGTTAACATTAAGTAGGAATATAAGATAGCATTTGCAGTTCTAGATTTGCTATCTCAAGCATGTTACACATTTAATTCTATGCATTATGACTATTGATTGGATTTAGCTTAGAAAACTAAGCCCATTGTGCAATGCATGCATCTCTATTGTACCACAACTGTTTAAAATTTGTAAAACCCAAAAGATGAGTATGAGGTCAAACACAAGGGATGAGGTAGTGAGTACCAGATCATTGTCTAAAGTTACTTTATCTAGCAAGCAATCAAAATTTGTGCATAAACTAAATAAAAATGTACTATTTAGAACCATGGATGAATTCATGAAAAATAAATTTTCAATAAGGTACATATTGTCACTTGCATCGACAATGGACATTATGCTTGCATAACTAATTTTGTGGAAAGTGTCTTCATAGTTCTCCATCGTTTCCACTGATTTATTAAATTATCAAATCACTCCCATGCTGTAGCCATCTTGAATAAATGATGATGATACCTAATACACATGATGGTATAAAGCTTATTACCTAGTTGCATTAACTCCCTTGATAACATGAGCATTAGGGTGTCCTTATTTGTAGTAAAACCCATGTTAATAAAGTTCTTTGGCTAAATTAATCACTCACCTCTCAGATTTTGTAAAAAAATTCAAAAAATTATAACTAGTAATAAGAAGGCACTTTGAGTGATTATTTTATTAAAAATCCATGAAAACACATGAATTACAACATGAAGAAATGCTCAAAAACCTATTACTTCAACTATCTTCAATCAAAGCACTACTTTATAGAGATTTAGTGGAACATTACACTAATAATGTAAGATACACAAGTAAGAGTACTTAAACTTGCCATAGTAAGATTTCAAGAATAAGATTATTAGCAAAATGAGAAAAAAGAAGTTATAAATGCTAAAACATGAAAAAGAGAGAGAAAAAAAGAGCAACATTAGGTTAATTTATCAAGAACATTATTGATCTAACATAAAATTATGCTAAACTATATTAAAACTACGCTAAATATACAACTAAGGTAGCCTTCCTAAAATGTAGTAGACGGAGGCTAAACACACTAGGTTTTTAATATAATCTCATACTTATACAAAAGTGATAAGCAATGTGGCTTCCACATCAACATATGTGTTATTTTGTCACTATTGAGACCACTTCGCACAAATCTCATCGGGTGAGATTTGAGCCAAGTCTTGATGTTTATAGGGTACAAATTGGACATAAGGATAGACACTAGGAGGCTTCATCTGAGGAAATTTTAAACTACTCCCCACTTTAAGATTCAATAAGTAAAAATTATAACATGTTTTTACATGTTAAAAGTTTAGGTTTTACCACAAATGTTATGTGTTTTGTGGTGCCACTAGGCGCATATTACATGGAAATCGATAAGTAACCAAGAAACCATAGGCGTAAGAAGATTATGTAAAAAATCAAGAAGTTCTAAAGAGGAGGACTTTGATATAATGGAGTTGCACCTCATTTGATCAATGTGCCTTAGCACAGCCCTAGCACTAGAAGCTAAGTCTTTATTTAGCTAATTTCTCATGATTTCTACATGAAGTCATCCCTTTAAGCAAAAAAAAGCCCATTGATCGACTTCATTTAACCAAAGTATTTAATGGAAGTCACACTTTGATTGAATGTAGTCGTCCCTTGTTTTAAGTTAAAGCTTATGAGCTATCCAAATAAAGTTCTACTTTGGTTAGATGAAGTTAAAAACGTCAAATATAAGTATTCTATGAGACTTTAGTTAGATGAAGTTCTACCTCATTTGACCAAAGTCTTAAAAGATGTAGAAAAAAAAAAGTCAGTTGATGTATAAATAGTTTTTTTGTGAGAAAACCTTAAAGGAGGTTAATTCATTTTGTTTTCTAAATTTCCTCATGTAATTAGTGATTATTAGTGTAGTTGATCTTAGCTCAACATTTATTTTATTAGATTAATGTACACTTTTGGTAGTTGTGATTAGTGAATTAGTTATTCTTTGAGTTAAATATTTCTTTGTTAAATTAATATACTCTTCATGCTTTTTTTGCTTTGTTGGTGTAGTTATTATTTTTAAATTGAGTGGCTATATCAGTTAGTGATTTATAGTGTAGTATTAAGTAGTTAATGGGAGTTAGTAGGCTTCAAAATACTAATAAGATACAACAACTGCATTTACATGAAGTTATTTTCAAAGTTCCTAGAATCAGTAATGCATTCTCTCTATTTATGACTGTCGTATTAAATGGTTAAATAGAGAGGATGGGCTAGCTATGCTCAAGAGGGAATAGATAAGCATACTCGGATTTGGGAACAACCAAAACTTAGTTTTAAGAAAACTTACTAAAACTAATTCATAACACAATGAAGCTAGTGAAAGCTATTTTATAAACCATGTCTTGAATATCATAGTCAAATCCTTAGTTTAAATTAGATCTAATTTAAACTCTTATAAACAAAAAATCAAATAAAATATTGAAACATTATTATTTAATCCTTTACACATATGGTGGGTGATTTGTTTGCTAGTATAGATGAATAATAAGAAAATTATAAAAATATAACATGTGTTTTGATACTTTTGCAAACTCATGACCTATGTTTTACCACTATTTGTCAATGCCACTTAGGTACATGTGTTAGCTTTTGGTTGGCCATAGTACAAAATAATAGTATTAAATATATTTAATTAAATTATTCAATAAATTAAAAATAAAAAATTACACACAATTTAAATAAAGAAAAAAAAAGCAAAAAAGTTGAAGAAACTCTATCTCCTTCTCTTCTTCGACTAACCTCATTGATATTAAGACTCTCATTCATCTTTAGTTTAGATGAAACCCCTAAAATTTAGATAGAAATTTTTTTCTTCAATTCATAGAATTGATTTTGCATGTAATAATTCAAGTCTTCTAGTCATCAACTCCACAACAATCTATTCATGATGGCACATATAACTTGAACTATGACACACATGGCAACTATTGTTTGAAGGGGATCATTGACATTCTTAGAAAACTAATTGATAATTAAAAATTCATGGTAGATCTTCAACTATAACTATATTTAATCAATTAAATTGAGCCCTCCAATGGTACATACAATATTTTGAGACATATAAATAAAAATAAAATTGTATAGGAAGGATTAATAATAGAGATTAAGGTTTTGAAGTGTAGTACTAATAGTGGAGAAGAAAAAGATAGGTGAGGATGGTTCTTGTTTTTTGTAATCTTATTTGTTGTGAGTATCGGGGAAATGATTGGATTGAGCACACAACATGTTAGGATAAAAGTTTGCATTCTAGTTAAAGGAGCTTGATGGTTTTGTTTACTTATGGTTGTAGGTTATGGGTCTATCTTTAATGGTCAAAGTTCTACACTAAAGATGGACAGGACTTTGGCATTAGTAAGGCTTGCTAGAGAAGAAGGTGGAAGAGAAAATACAAAAGCCATTGCTTCTTCAACATTTTTTTTTTGTTTTGTTTTTATTTTAATTTTCTATATATTTTTTATTTTATTAAATTATATAATTATATATTTTGATAATACTATATTATTAAATTAATTATTATAGATTAATAAGAAGCTGACACGTGTTCATAAGTAACATTAATAAAGGTCATGTTTTTGTAGTTTTCTTTAAATAATAATATTTACTTGATATTTAGAGTAAGCTATAAATATACATTGTAAATATGTGAATTATAATATAAAATGTTTCAAATGAATGCATTATTTTCACTAGTATAATTAATTATTAGTATGTCTTAAATCAAATCTATGTTAGCACGAGTTTTAATTAGTTATAATTCTAAATGGTTGACTCACCAATAAATAAAGGCTTAAACTGAAATTCATCGATGTAACAAAGCTATTAGTTGATAGTTATCTACTTCCAACAAAAAAAATCCCATTCAAATCTATTTCTTTTAATAGAATTCCATTTAAATCTTTTTCATTGTATGTATGTTTGTCGAAGGCCTATTTCCTTCTTTAATATCCCTTTCTTACTTAGGGAGCATCAATTTGGATTTAGTTTTATTTCTTCTAGATATGGAATAGTTTAAAGGATCATGTTTTGAGTTACTAGATTGGAGAATGCTATGATTAAAGAGTATATACATTAATTTGTGCTTTGCAAATGGGAAAAGGGAGATTATTCTAATTAAAATATGCATTTGCATAAAAAAATGTAGTTGAAATACTTTTTTGTGATAATGCTCACCTTAATTGGAAATTGTAATCTTACAATGGAATGGAGTCAAGCCAACATTTTATTTATTATTAATTATCATTTCTAAAATAAGAAAAGACGGTAAATTGAGAAAACAAAAATCCATTACCAAGAGCATACTAAAATACTTCCCTCTAAAAGAGCTCTACAAATTTTATAAATGAACATAAAGATCAAGATGTTTTTCTATATCCATAGCATCATTCTCAAGATGATGAATCACATTGACTATCCCAACCTCTTGACATGGCATTTTTTTCTCCTTTAATAGATAACTGAATATTGTTGATCTTGTTCATAGCAAAACCAACTAGCTGACTAATTCTTATTGTAAACTGTAAGATTGTAAAATATTGTAGTAGAATGGTTGCAAGGTTGTAAGATTGTAAAATTGCATAGCTCTTGAAATGTGAAGATATATAAATTAGAGCAGTCCCTAGTCTTACAGCATGATAGTGTCAAAACTAATGAGTTGTTACATTGCTTAGTTACATACATTCAAATGCCTATCTTGTATTGTCTTCCTCCTAGTAGTTCTTCTCTTCTTTTGTGCATTTTGATGGCTTCACAAGGCTTTAGAGTTGTAGAATTTCTTGGAATAAAATAATTAAGAAACATGAGTCTTTATATTCTTTTAGTCTTTGTTTGACTAAGCACACATTCATTACTATCACTTTATGGTTCTGCATTATCATTGAATGGACTTCTCGCTACTCTTTAATCTTCCATTCTTATGTTTAATTAAATGGATATTTTGGTCAATTCGGTTTAGGAAGGACATTCATATAAATACTAGCATATGGTAATTGTCAATTTCTTTTACCATTATGAGATGATATTATGTCTTCATTTTCCATTTCTATAAAATTGATAATAATCAAATTTAGAAGGAAAGTGAAAGAAATTTAGAAAATACTTGTAGCAAAGAAACTTTACTAAAAAAAGAGTAAGAGTTGACTATGAGTTGATACTAAATGTGTTTCTAGTTTTAGGGTAAAAAAATGTTTATGAAGAAAGTTACTTATAGTATCTCAAAAGTTTAAGGTAATGTGAAGAAACATGAAAGTATCATAAATAGTTGATTAGTAATGTTAAAATGATAAAAGTGAATATATGGACTTGAGAACAGAAACGTAAAGTAGCAAATCAAAAAGTATCTTAAAACACGGTGACTACATGGCGAGAGAGTGTTAAAAGATGAAAATGGAAATATTTTTTTCTATCTATATTGGTTGTAGCACTTAGATTTAAACTTATTGTGTATTAACACTTCATCTATTTGTAACTATAGAAATATTTTTTTCTATCTATATCGGTCTCTGTAACACTTAGATTTAAACTTGTAGCGTATTAATGCTACATCTATTTGTAACCAACTAACTAATAATCATCCACTATGCTACTCACGGAGGTGGAGTTATTTCTTGATATATGTTCTATTAATTTTTTAACACATAGGATAAGTGAACTTATACAAGGACAAATAAAGTCACATGTTGGTCTAATTTTCTTTATTGATAAAATGGTAATGGAAATTGTGTATATTTTTTTATGTAACCCGGACTAAATTTTTTTACCCAAAATGGTAGTTAAAGTCTATTCACTTTGAAATTTCAACAAGTTGGCCAACATGTAAATGATTGATTAATTCAAAAGCTAGATACAGCCAGTCCAACAAAATTATTTTATATGTGTACAATCAAATGGAATGGCTATTCTAATATTGGTATTTTTCCTATGGTTATATTTTTAAGATGCCTCCACCATATTCACAATTTTCAGTTTGCATCCATTACAAGTTAATGTTAGGAAAGAGTGTATGATAGCATATGTAGTTTTGAATTTGTAATCTCAAGTATGTTATACTATTAATGTTGAATTCTATGCATTGCAATGACAATTTTAGAAAATTATATGGGCCCATCCTCTTTTTTATGCAGTTTATAGATTATTTGTTTTTCACCTCAATTTCTTATATTTCTTATTGTTATCAATCAATTAATTGATTCAAGACTTAATTTTGTGCCTAAAACCCCCTAAGTTTTCTCCTTTAATAATATCCCCTAAAAGTGTATGTGGAAAGGAAGTTAATATTTACATTTGTAGACCACATGCAAATGTGACTTTCCCATCTAGTAACCAATATGTGATATTCGGAATAGTAAAGCTCCATAGCTTTAAATCTCCAATTCTATCATTTCTAAATTTTCTAAATAAAAATCTATACATATAGCGTATTATCAAGTCTTGGTAGCTTATGCCAACTAAAAATTTGAAATATTATTAAAATGCCCCAAACCTATATTGCATTACTCCTTTATATTAAAATACATTCTAATTAATTAATGTTAAGATGGAAGGATAATTTGGTAACCCTAACCCAAGTTTTAAACTTTAAAATAGTAATATAATCATTTCTTTCCTTATCTCTTCTCTTTCTCTTTGTACAATCAAGTTGAGGCTCTCCTGGTATAAGAATAAGAAGTGCAAAGATTTTAAGAGCAAATCTTGAATCCTATGCAAGTGTCATTTTTTTTTGTTCTTATGGTTTTTTATTAATGTTTTTACTGATTTAAAGTGCAATAATTTTAAAGTTGTGATCTATAAATGTGAGTAGGAGTGCTATTATGTGTTGTGTAATCCATTTTCAAGAATTTGAGTTATTGTGATGTTTATATTGGCATATATGTTAAAATTCAAAAGTTTGTAGTAAAATGAGTGGAATTTTAGAAGCATTTTTAGGATGTTAATATCATTAGTTAGGGTTGGTTGTTGCAGTAGGAAGATGTTATTGTTGGTTAAAGTTTGAGTTTGGAGTTACGGGGGCAAAATTTGCAAGTTGTTGTATAAAAGATCTAAAGCTTTTAGATACAAGAAACTTACATATTTTATTTTTCAATAAAAGGTTAAAACCTTTAGTCCTTTTCTTAAAAATAAGTTTACATAACTTGATTTTCAATAAATGGTTATGACTTTTTATAAAAGGTTCAAAACATTTTCAAAATTTAGAAAAGTTCCAAACCTTTTCTTTTGAATTGAAACAGATTCCAATCTATCTTATTTCATTTAAAAATCACATATTTCATATGTTAACTAATTTTTTTTCCTTATTTCAACAACCTTTAAACACAAAATTATACTCTTTTAACCAAAATGTGATTTTCCATTACAAATAATTTATTTTATATTTCTAATTATATATTTTTTATGATTTTTTAACACTTAATTAAACTATAACAAGTGTAATAACCATAGATTTATAATTAATAGTTGAGTTGCTAATGTGAAAACCTTATTTGGAACTTTTATGGTTAGAATAAGTAGAGGGATACGTGGAGCTTAGTTGGTGTTGACTTTTAATCTATGTGTTAAGATTGATTAGGATAGTTAATTAATGGTTGTGCACAATAATCAAAAGTTAAGAACCTTACAAAAATAGGACATGTTATAGGCTTCTATGTCTCATCGAGTCTCTAATATTTTCAAAACCTTATAAAAATGATACTTCTATTAAATATGTTAATTTTTTTTGTTAATCTTGAGCTTGTATTAACTTGTAATTAATCTTAAACTAGTTAACTAATATAACTATGGTAAATACAAATTTTTCTAGCCCCTTTTCTTAATTTTAATTATTATTATTATTATTTTTATTATATTATATCATTATACGTATTTAATGTTATTTTTTATTTTATTATGTAAATAAATGTATTTAATGTAATCATTTTTTAATTTAATTATTATGGATTAATTTAAAATTGATATTTATTACAGATGTATAGAAAACTTGATAAATTTGATGAAAATCTTATTTTTATAAGGTTTTAAAAATACTGAGAACTTAAATAAAGAAAAAAAAAGTTGGAAACTTAAATAAAAAAGTAGGTAAATATTGAAAATTATGTGTAATTTTTCTTGTTAAATACTAGTTTTAATGAGAAGCCATTTTTCAAATTACAAATATTTCACAATCACTATATATCTATCAAAGAACTAAAAAAAATGGCTGAAATTGTTAAGTTTAGATAAATCATTCAAGTTTGGTTTCTCTTTCAGTCGGAGTTGCTTTTTGTAAAGAAAAAGATTGATACTAACATGGCTAGTCTTATCAAGGAGCAATCTCAACAAAATCTTTGACAAGATTAATTAAGGGCCATCTACTTGGAATATTAATTCCGAAAGGTAAAAGCTTTTGCAAAGTGGAATAATATTCTTTTTTATGTCCTGAAAATAGTAGTTAGAATACAGAATCTAGCCCCATTCTGATTATTTTAAGAAGCTAATCTTTCCATATAATAATAACAATTGATATTAATTTTTTTTTTGGCAAGTTTAGTGAGAGTAATCAGGTTTCTCTTAGAGGACATCATCGAGATATTCTCCTTAGGGTTCTGAGTTGCAAAACTGGAAAAAGAGATTATTGAAGATATTAAATATGAAAAAAAATTAATTAGTATTACCTACCACATGTGTGTATGAGTGGAACATAAATACCAACATGAGTAAATATAAATGATATTTTTCTTTTAAAAATTATAATTATCATTATTATATATTTAAACTTCATTAGTATTATGTAATACTGTGTCTCATTAAATATGTACCAATTCAATTATAATGTCACTTTCTTACATATCCAAATCCATGGGCTTTCTAGTATGTGAGAACTGAAAGAATTGTGAGGGTTGAAAAGGTTTAACTATTAAAAAAGCAAGAGTTGGAAGGAAAGGTAAAAATACGAAGATAGGAACTGAGTAAGGGACAAAAACGGAAAATAGGGTAGACATAGAAACTCAAAAGTAATATGTAAAAGTTTGGAAGAGAGCTAATGATTTCCTATTATTTTGATCAATTTCTTAAGTAAATATATTATTGCATCTTTTGGTGTATTAGGTAGGTCCCTTTGTGTCGTTTTTCCAAAGTAAAATTTTAAAAAATGACAAAGGAAGCACATATAAACTAAGATAAAAGAACCACAAAATATAATAATGTTCGATTATTTAGTATAGTTTTTTTCTTCTTCCTTTTTTTTTTTTTCAGGTTTCATTAGTTTACTAACTTGTTTGTTTTGTATGCACCATTGATTCATGATTGTTAAGTGATTTTGGTCGAATAAAAGCACTTTCTTCCTTTTATAAATTTTTTTCACTTAGACTTATTTTCAAAAATAAGAAGACAATTGGCACTTTTATTAAATTTAGGGCTTTACTAGAGTTTCCCTTTTTTAAGAAGACATTCCATGTTAGCACTTTAGGCCGTTTTCATGAATGCTTTGATAATTTTTCTATTTCTAAACGAAAAAATAAAATATAATATAATGTGTAGATAACTAAGAGAATAAAAATCATAGATATCTTCTACAAATAAAAGTACTTCTCGCTTGTTTTTTCCTTTTTCCTGATTCAATCATCAAACGGAGAATAATCCTTTTCCTAATTCAATTATCAAAATGATTAAACCCAATAAATTTTATGGTTAGATTTTTCACCAGCATCATTTGCCATCGTGGACATTCTTTTAGGATAATTAAGGAGGATAACTTTGCTTTAATACTAATTAGAGAGACCGACTTATTTCAAAAATCTAGTTCAATGACATGACAACTTCAGGTATTTATAATAATTGTGAGCAAATCCTTTCTATGTATTGGGGAGAGTTGCTTCCATTGTGTCAAAGGATTGTATCATAGCATAAGATAGATTCTTTTAGATTATAAAAAGCTCTATAGAGTGATTTACTATATATAGCCATAAACTTTACAATCAATCGACTTACATCTGAAAACTTCTCGATAAAGTAATTAACTCTATAATAATATCCATAAATAAATAAAAAAAATTGTTGTGAGACAAAGATGGATATGAAAAAAAAAAAAAAAAGGAATATGGGTTTAATGGAGTTAAAAAAGCAATCTTGTTGTGGTTATATTTCTATAAGTGTGGCAGCAAAAGAGATTATTTTCTAAAGGGATAAAAAAAAGAAAAAGAAAAGAGAACGTTGGAGAAAAAGGAGAAATGTCCTTATAAAAAGAGAATCGATACTTATGTTGAACTGATAAGAAAGAGAGAGAGAGAGAGAGGGGCACATAAGTTAAAAAATCTATTCTGCCTTCTTAAAAATGGAATTTGCAGCTTTTAGTTACTCTCAGTAAAAATAAATAAATAAATAAACAAAGAGAAAGAGAAGTTTTAATAAAGGATGGTAATGTAAAATTACAAATAACAAAACCATAAAAGATATTTAAAGACCAAATGAGGCTTAGGGGCTTTTATGGAATAGACATAAGATATATAATGTATATTTATCTATTATTAATAATAAAAGAAATAATTCATTCTATTTTCAGCATTATGAATTTTAATCTATTCACAAATAAGTACTTCTCATTCATAAATAAAGATAAATGGCAACAAATGAAATTTACTAGGATAAAAAACAAAAAAAAAATTATTTTTTTTTCTCTTTCTCTTTATCTATACCTTTTTGCTCTCCTACAAATCTCAAGAAATAATCATTGTAGAAAATCACCTTATTTTATCCACTTAGTAAGAAGCTAATTTATTATATTTTTAAAAAAACTTATTTTATTAATATTATTTTAGATTATTCCTATGATATGCATCTTTGTTAACATTCATTGATCTCAAATGAATAAAAACTAGTTTGAATGCAAGTAAAACAAAATAACATTGAACTTGTATGTAGCAATCAAATAAAGTATTGAAAAATTATTATTTAATCTTTGGCACACATAGGATGAGTGCGTTATTGTTAAATATAGTGTAGTATAGTGTACATGTACATACTCTATCTACTTACCACGTGTCATAGAGTAGATATAAATACTCTATTGTAACAAACTTGCATAACAGATTTCAGATCATTTTTCTACTTCTTTCATTTTTACTCTATTTCATTTCTTCTTTTCTTTGCATAGTAGCAGGGTAGCAAAGTTTATTAGATCTTCACTTTGTTTCATCTTTTTCTCTGTTCACATAGTAGCAGCAGAACAACAAGATTTGTCATGGTATTAAAGCAGCTTTAAATCAATTTTGTAAGTATTACAGTTGTGTGATCTTGCTTGTGTTCTGTAACAACGACAAATCTTGTTTGTAATGATCCTATATACAATGATCCATTATATCTTTCAAGTTCAGATAGTTTGGGCATAATGATAACAAATGTAGTACATAACGGTGCTAATTTCCTCATCTGGAGTAGATATATCAAATTAGCATTAGGTGCTAAGGTAAAATTAGGTTTCATAGATGGATCTTGCATCAAACTAGAAAAAGATTCAAGTGAATTGCATCGCTAGACTAGAAGTGATTATATGATAAGATGTTAGTTTTTGAACTTAATTACCAAAGAATTGTTTGAAGGCTTTATGTATGCAAAGTTTGCAAAAGAATTGTAGGATGATATTGTGGAAAGGTTTGGAAACGTGAATGGACCTTTGTTGCTCTAGCTTCAATACAAGATTGTGAATATTAAACAAGGAGATTCCATTGTTACGGTTTATTACAACAAATTACAAAAATTATGGGACGAATTGAGAATGTTATTTTAATATGCACTTATGGAGCTTTTGAGCAATGTGACTGCAATTTAAATGATAAGTTTTCGGAAATGAAAAATAGAAATAGGTTTATTTAATTTCTCATGGGGCTTAATGACACTTGTGAACATGTTTGAAATCAAATCCTTTCAATGGAACCATTACCTAGTATGAGTAAAGCTGACTATTTGGTTTATCAAATTAAGAAGTAGAAACAGTTGAGTGGATTAACAATTGGTGGATATGAAATGGCAGTTTGTGTTGCTCAAAGTCAGCAGCAAAGAGATTTCGGAAATGATAGAAAAGATAAAAAGAATTGATCGGGAAGCAAGATGATATGTACTCACTGGAGAAAGTCTGGTCATACAATTGTTCATTGTTTTAAATTAATAGGATATCTAGATTTGGTATCGCAATACCAAAGAAAAATTTAAAGTTGCAAATGCAGCAGCAACAGGGACACATTAGATAGTTGTTGATACTCCTTTAGACCTGCTGATGCATGATCATAATGATTTATAGTAGCAATAGCAAAATAGTTTAAATGATACTGATTTGATTTCAAAAGTGTGTAGCAAGGTGTTGAAGATCATGAAGGGAAAACAACGACAAGTACAGATTGTACTACTTATGTGGTCAATTTCATAGGTATGAGCATCTTGTCCTCCCATTCATTTTTAGCTTCTTCTTCAAATTTTGATAGTTATTTGAGGAAATGGATTGTAGACATTGGCGCTTCTGATCATATGACTCCGTTTGATCAACATTTGATAAATAAACATACTCTCGATCACCCAATCAAAATTAAACTTCCAAATGGCTACATTAAGATGGTTCATTTAGATGGTAATGTATGGATCAATAGTCATATGTTATTAACTAATGTTTTTTATGTACCAGAATTTCAATACAATTTTCTTTCCTTTAGTAAACTTCTTTTGCATAATAACTTGACTGTTATCTTCACTACTCATATTTGCATCTTCCATGACCAAAATTTTAAACAACCTATCGCCCAAGCTAATATTCATCTTGGACTTTATGTTCTTGAATCTAAGCAACTCACACCAACTTTGTGTTCTTCCTATAGAAATCATGTGGATGAGGCATCGGATTGTCTACATATTGTAAATCTTTTGAGTCACATGTCTCTAGTATTGTTACACTATAGGCTAGTACACATTTCTTTTTCAAGAATGTAACATATTCCTGATTGTAAAACTCTAAATACTTTAGAATTCATTTTTAATACTTGCTATCTTGCTAAATTTCATCACTTACCTTTTCCTTCTAGTTCAAGTAGTTCATTACATGCTTTTGATATGCTCCATATTGATTTGTAGGAGCTTTATAATACACCATCTATCTCAGTAGCAATTTTTTTTCTTGCTATAGTTAATGATAAAACATGAAGCACTTAGACTGATTTGGGTAAACACAAGTCAAATACTTTTCATGTGTTATCCAATTTCCTTATATATGTTAGAAATCAATTTCCAATCGTACCAAAAATAATTCAATTAGATAATGGAAGTGAGTTTATTTCTAAAGAATGTCAAGATTTGTTTCAAAGAAATGGGATTATACATTAAAGGAGTGTCATTTACAATCCTCAACAAAATGGGATTGTTGAATGAAAACATCGACATCTTTTGAAAACTACTAGAGCACTAAGAATACATGCTAATTTACTAAAGAAGTTTTGGGGTGAATGTATTCTAGCTACTACAACCCTTATTAATCAAATGCCAATTCAAACCCTTCATTGGAAAAGCCCTTTCCAGTTGCTCTATAACAAACTTCCCCCATATACCAACTTAAGGACCATTGGTTGCTTGTATTTTGCATCAACTTTAGCACATTCACGAGATAAATTTGATCCTAAAGGAAGACATTGTGTATTTTTAGGATATCCACTAGATCAAAAGGGCTACAAACTCTATGATCTAGATAATCACAAAATTTTTGTTAGCAGGGATGTGTTGTTCTATGAACACATATTTACTTTTGCTTCTACACAAGACCTTGATTGTTCATTGCTCTCTTCTCCTACAACTCTTTTTTCAAGTTCTTCTAGTCAAAAACCTGATTCCTTTTCTAATTTTGGTTCTATTTGTCATTTTCTTAAACAACCACCTTCATCCAAATTAGATTCTCTTCATTAGAAAACTCCAATTCACAAATCACAAAGAGCACGAAAACTGCCACATTGATTAAAGGATTTCATGCATAATATCCAAGTTAATACATTAGCCTCAATTCCATCTTTAACCACATTTTTCTTCCTCTCATAATTCACACCCCCTTTTTCATTCCAATTCTTTTCTTCGTTATCTGGCAAAGTATATTGCATCATTAGCTTAAGTGTTTGCTATTCGTAAGCCTCAAAACTATCAAGAGGCTAAAAGTGATCATATGTGGGTTAATGCTATGAATAAAGAATTATTGGCTTTAGAATCTAATCATACATGGGATTTAACAACTTTACCTCCTAATAAGAAGGCTATTGGCTGCATATGAGTGTTTAAAATCAAGTATAAACCCAATGGTTCCATAGAATAGTATAAAGCACAATTGGTTGCTAAAGGTTGTATTTAAGTAGAAGGGATTGATTACACTCATACATTTTCACTGATGGCAAAACTTTCCACTATGAAGATATTACTTGATGTTGCTTCTGCCAAAGGATGGTTTATTCACCAATTAGATGTGAATAATGCTTTTTCACATGGATTTATAGATGAAGACTTGTATATGATTCCTCCAAAAGGGTATGAGGGTGCATCTCTAGGTCAAGTTTATAAGCATGTGCATTCTTTATATGGCTTAAAACAAGCTTCTCGATAATGGAATAGAGAATTTACAAAATTCATCATTTCTTTAGGGTTCCAACAATCTAAGAGTGATTATTCTCTCTTTATGCAACAAACTCATGACAGTTTTCTTGCTATTCTTGTCTATGTTGATGACATTTTAGTCACTGGGAATAATCTTTTTGATATATATGATGTTAAAAGAGCTTTTGATCAAGCATCTACAATCAAAGATCTTGGTGACATTCAATTTTTTCTTGGCATGGAAGTGTATTGTGTTTTTTATGGTTATTTGATGAATCAAAGAAAATTTCTTTTAATTATTCTTAAGGATGTTACGTTAATTAGCACTAAATCTGTCAAGATTCCTTTCCTTTCTAATCTACATCTTGACAAAATTTCTAGTGACTTACTTCCAGATCTTGGTATGTATCAACGAATTGTTGGAAGGCTGCTATATTCGACGCTCGCTAGACCTAATCTTTCTTTTGCAATGCAGCAAATAAGCCAGTTCATATTAGCTCCACAAATGCCACATTTATCAACAATCAAACATGTTTTACGCTATTTGAAGGGAACTATCGATTATGGGCTATTTTATTCTTCTTCATCCTCCTTGTCCTTAATAGGCTTTTGTGATGCAGATTAGGGTTCCTATCGAATTAACAAAAAATCATTGTCCAACTATTTTATTTTTCTTAGCTCATCTCTAGTGTCATTGAAGACTAAAAAGCAAGTTACTGTAGCTACTTCTTCTGCTGAAGCCGAGTATAAAGCAATTACTTCTGCTACAAAGGAGCTTCTTTAGACATCTTATATCCTTTAGGATCTATGTGTTAATGTTTCTCTTCCAGTTTGCTTGTATTCTAACAGTCACTTTGCAAAATTAATGGCTAAGAATTCTTGTATGCATGGTAGGACAAAGCATATTGAGGTAGACATCCATTTCACTCGAGATCATATTACTTTTGGTTTCCTTTATGTATCTCATGTCCCTTCTGAAGATCAACTTGCAGACCTACTTACCAAAGCCATTTTTGACTCTCAGTTGCAATATTTTCTTTCCAAGTTAGGAATTTTACATTCTCCAATTTGAAGGGGAGATGTTAAATATAGTGTAGCACAATGTAGTATAGTATACATGTACATGCTCTATCTACTTGCCACGTGTCGTAGAGTAGATATAAATACTCTCTTGTAGCAAACTTTGATAACAAATTTCAGGCCATTTTTCTGCTTCCTTCATCTTTACTCTATTTCGTTTCTTCTCTTCTTCGCATAGCAGCAGGATAGCAAAGTTCATCAGGTCTTCACTCTGTTTCGTCTTTTCCTCTGCTCGCATAGCAGCAGCAAAACAGCAATAGTTATCAATTATCCATCCCTATAGATAAATAATAATACTATTTATGCTATATTTAAAATAATTTACGAATATATATAATTAATATGTAAACTATTAAATATAATCTTTTATATAAACTTATTATTTTCACTAATATAATCAATCATTAATATATCTTAAATAAAATCTACGCTAGTACAAGTTTTAACCAGTAGTTATATTTTGCAGCTTAAAGATCACTAATGTAACAAACGTACTAGTTGATAGTTATCCACTTTTAACGGAAAATCATATCCGAATCTATTTTTTCCAAGAGACTCCTCTTTAAATCTTTTTCGTAGTTACTAATGACGAATTCTTTCCATAGTACCTGAATGTATACATATATAAACACACATTACCACACACAAGTATAGCTCAAAAAGAGAGCACATCACAGTCTGGAATATTAGGAGAAAGATGTCTGGGGCGCAGGCAAAGGCGGAGGCGGCAGCGACGAGGAGGAGTACGACTGAGAAAGATATCAATGAGTGGCTTCCAATCACAAAGTCTAGGAATGCCAAGTGGTGGTATTCGGCTTTTCACAATGTTACTGCCATGGTTGGCGCTGGTGTTCTCGGCCTACCCTATGCTTTATCTCAGATGGGATGGTATGTTTTCCCACCCACAATACAATACACCCCCATTGCTTGATGTAGAAAGTAAGTGATGAAAGTAGATATAATATGTTTGGTAAAAAAAAAAATAGAGTAAAAATAATATGTAATTACCGTCTTATGTTAGACAAATTATTATCAAACTTTATATTATTGCCTATTTTAGTGAAAACGTTTGCGAAGAGTACACTTTCCAGACTTTAGATTATTTCGTCTAATTTGCAGATTTATGTTACCAAGTTAATTTATTGGTAGAAAGAAGTGAATTTGATATGGAAATTATACAAACATCCACTAAAGATAGTTGTTTTTTTCTAAGTTAATTTATCACCAATCATAGTTAAGACAGAAAATATGTTGGAAACCTAGGAGAATCGATTGATATCGTCTTTTTGAGATTATTGGTTTTTTCTGTTTTATGTAATTCACATGTGAAAATAAACTCCTTGTATTTTGTTGAGATAAGTACAATAGAGAGGATGTAAGTTTCTGTTTGAGTGATGCAAACTGTTAATAAATATTATGACATCCATAGGATTATTCTTAGGTTCAAATAGGAAATAAACAATTATAACAAATGGTGCGTCAAAGACGTGTGTTTGCTTATAAGTGTAAATAAGGGATTAACAAAGTCTTAACAAGGAGTTAACACAATCTTGGTTAATTAATAAAATTTATCCTTACTAGTTTTCACCGTTTAAAAAACAACGTACTATCATTTATTTGCAATTGTAAGCAACCGTATATGACTCCATGTAATTATTCCTGCTTTATTTTATACAAAATCATCTTGCTGAGTTTTTCAAGGATGTGTCATATCAGTTAATTCTTTGTCAAAATAAAATATATTTAAATTATGATATATACATGTTCTTATTAAATATAATCAGGGGTCCTGGAATTACAATCATGGTATTATCATGGATCATAACCTTATATACATTGTGGCAAATGGTGGAAATGCACGAGATGGTTCCAGGAAAGAGATTTGATAGGTATCATGAACTAGGTCAACATGCGTTTGGAGAGAAGCTAGGGTTATGGATTGTGGTACCTCAACAACTTCTTGTAGAAATTGGAGTGGACATCGTATACATGATCACCGGTGGGAAATCTCTTCAAAAGGTGCATAACACAGCATGCCCTAATTGCAAAAACATCAAGCTCACTTATTTCGTTCTCATATTTGCATCCGTGCACTTTGTTCTCTCTCACTTGCCTAGTTTCAATTCTGTTACTGGTGTCTCTCTTGCTGCAGCCGTCATGTCCTTGAGGTACAGTCGGGATTTGAATTCTCTTCATTTACATTCTCTCTATTTATATTATTAATTTCATGCAATTATCTATAGGTATAGTTCAATTAATATGTTCATGTGTATAGTATAATTCGAATTTATTAATTATACAATAATATAAAATGAATTAAAATATTTTTTTAAGTTAGGAAATTACCATGTCTGTAATAATCTATATGATAAGGCGAGGTAGGGATAGTATTGTGAAATAACATATATAATTATATTATAAAACAAGAAGTTATGGTTTAGTTCATTGAGCAAGCGGACAGAACCGGGAGGAAAAAAAAAAAAAAAGAGAGTAATAATCAGAAAAGGCTGGCGGTAAACATAAACAATTAAACACTAAAGGAGATGAAATCATGAAAGCCTAGCCCACTGCCCTCAAAATAAGCCTTCATGCTCGATTAAGATTGTGCCAGAATCTAGTGAGGTAAAAGGTAAGTATAAGAGTTCTGTGAGTATTTAATTTGAAGTCTGCAGCCGATGTAAGAGGTTTTTTCCATTAAGCTGTTTGCGATGTTACATATTGAATACAAAACAATTCCTGTCCGTGCGAGCGATGAAATAATAGATCACAACGGGAAGCATAAGACTCAAAGAAAAACAGCTATAAAAGGCATCTCAAAGTTTAATATATTAATAGTATAAAAACAGGAAAATTTATAGGTTTTGAAGTCAAATGATGTATATCTTTTGAATATTTGAATTATAACTTCAATGTATTGATAAATTTATAATATAGTCATAATAATTCGAGTACCAAATCATTTTTTTTAAATTATAAATTGAAATGTAAAGCTGATTCAATTTAAAAAAATAAAAATAAACTTATAGATGAGTTCGATTTAACAAAAACTTTTTTTTTTTACATTGCTTAATAAATAATCTTAATTCTTCCTTATTTCATAAAATAATTTTGTTTTTTTGATCCAAGGTGGTACAAAACTTACAAGAAAAGGTTGGCAATATAGGAATGAATAGAACATTATAACATGTGCAACACTTACGTACGTGTCTTTCTTAAATATTTCCAGTTTTCACATATACTTAGCTATGTTTTCTCTCTGTTTCCTTGGCTCATTCGTGTAGCTATTCAACAATTGCTTGGGTAGCCTCCATACACAAGGGTATCATAGCAGACGTACAATATGGTAGCCGAGAATCATCCACAAGTGGGAGCGTGTTCGCTTTCCTGAGTGCACTAGGAGATGTGGCCTTTGCATTTGCAGGGCACAATGTAGTCTTGGAGATTCAAGCAACATTGCCTTCCACTCCTGAAACTCCATCCAAGAAGCCTATGTGGAAAGGAGTCATAGGTGCTTACATTGTTGTGGCACTATGTTACTTTCCTGTTGCGATTTTGGGGTACTTGGTGTTTGGAAATAGCGTTGAGGATAACGTCCTCATCTCCCTTGAGAAACCCCGTTGGCTGATTATAGCTGCAAACATGTTTGTCGTTGTGCATGTCATTGGAAGCTATCAGGTAGAGTGCACTCTCCATTATTAATCATCATTTCAAGTAGTAGTTCTTAGGGTCCGTTTGCTTGGTGGCAAGCGTTTTTCCAACCATTTTCGGGATTTGATGTAGTGAATACTTCGCAGCTTTTAAATTTTATCTTAGTAATCTCTCGAGATTGCAAATTTTAGGACGGTTGTCCCTTATATTTGCATTTGTTGATCTTCTTCAATGTTTTCCTACATTAACAGATTTTTGCAATCCCGGTTTTTGACATGATGGAATCATATTTGGTGAAGAAGAGGAAGTTCCAACCGTCTAAATTACTTCGTTTCATCACCCGAACTCTTTATGTTGGTAAGAACACACACTCGTCATCAACACCATTTTGCATGACCTTTTATTTAACTTGGTGTATCAAATGTGTAAGAGACAGTAATGTTTGTCATTTTATTTGTTCTTTCAGGATTTACAATGTTTGCGGCCATGACTTTCCCATTTTTTGGCGGACTTCTTGGTTTCTTGGGTGGACTTGCTTTTGCTCCGACAACATATTATGTAAGAGATTGAATTATATATATTTTAAGTTATGGCTTCTGGCATTGACAAGTTCAATTAGAATTTATTATCACAATCTTTGCAAGTTTGGTGATCTAATTTATTCCGACTTGCTAACTAAATTTTGAATAGTAGTACTATTTAAATGTAATGGTTAAAGTTGCTATACGTAAGAATCTATAGATAATCACTGTTCCAACTTAGTTATCTTAATGTGTCCGAACCAATTTCAATATGATCATTATTTATTACTTCTATTTATTATATGCTTGATTGTGATTGACTGGCATACGAAATTGAGACTACAAACTCAAAACAGCATGTAATCCCTAGGAATGACTCTTTTTTGAAGTTTGCTTGGGCAATAGAAGAAATGCACTTCTTTATTTTTCTCCGATAATTATTAAAATTCCATGCAGCTTCCTTGCATCATGTGGCTTGCCATCTACAAACCAAGGAGATTCGGCTTATCGTGGTGGACCAATTGGGTATGTATCATTTATGACTGATACTATAGTGTATTTATTTATTTTATATATATCCAAGTAATACACCTCTACAATTAGCTTTATTTATCGATTCAGTACGGATAAAACTTTAAATTTTCAAAATATATTTTTATAATTTTTAAATTATCTACACAACCTCAACATCGTCACTAAAGTTTCCATAATTATTTACTAACATCAATATTTTCATGCGTGCATGCAGATTTGCATTGTCTTGGGAGTATGTTTGATGATTCTGGCACCAATTGGTGCATTGAGGCAGATTATACTTCAAGCCAAGGATTACCAGTTCTACTCATAGTGGGGTGTAGAAAGCTAGACTTAATCAATCAACGCCAGAGCCGGACTTTCGTACATATTAAAGTTGCATAACGTGAATGAACAGTGGAACACTGGAATTTTATTTTATTTTTTAAATTAATTAGCTAGGAACATACATGACTCTTTTGATGAAGACAATACTCGACCAATTAGTTTTCTCACTTTCTCAGTCTCAAACCAACAGTACATCATGTGCCATTATTTAAAATGATATATATTAATTAGCTATGCTATGTAGCGCCATTGCTCAATTAATCATTAATTATTAGTTTAATTTACATACATAATTTGTGATGCGGACATCTTGACACACGGGTGAATACACGGCCGTGTATCGCGTCAGATCTCCACAGAAGCTTACACAGGTACAGACACGGCCAGGGACACGGCCAGGGACACGGCCGTGTGTTCTATTAGGATTCTCACAGAAGCTTACACGGGTTCGGGCACAGCTTGGGACACGGCCGTGTAATGCGATCGTCACATGCCCAGAAACATACACGGTCTAGAGGCACGGCCGTGTATGCGACTATGTATTGCGCTGGTCACACGCCCATAAACATACACGGCTTAGAGGCACGGCCGTGTATGCGATAGGTTATAGACGTGTATATCATTATTTATTTCCACGTGTACGCTTAGATTTTCTCCTTTTAGATATTTTACGGTGGAGTATATATACCCTTTTGTCAGACATGTTAGGGTTACGTCTTAATATACTTTGAAATACACTTTGAGAGAGATTTTTCTCCGTTCATCGGTTGTGTACAACCAAAGTTGGCATCAAAGAGTTACTCTTTGTTGTTGTGAAACCAATCCATATTCGGATTCGTTTCGTTATGCTTTTCGCGCTGTGTCAGTTGGTATCAGAGCAAGGAAAATTTCCTGTGAAGGTGTTAGGTGATGGCAGTTCAGGAGGCGGTCATGTTCCAGACGTTGCTCGGGATATGGAAGCTCTGCGAACCGAAGTGCAGGCTCAAAGGGCAGTGTTGGACACCATGGATAAGAAACTCCGGCGTTTTGAACAGCGCTTTGATGATCTAGTTGAGCGTTTCAACGCGATGGGAACCAATACGAACAGAGATAGAGATGCTAGCGGAGTACGACCCAGGGCAAATCCTGCTCTTGGCGTTCCCGTCAACAGATCTGTCGCTGCGAATCAAAGAATCCAAGCATGTGATGTGGATTCTGATGAGGAGGATGATTGGCTGATCGGGAATCAACAACCATAGCAGAGAGGATATGGTGGTGGTGGATATCGTCGGAATCACCATGGGTATGATCAAGGAGACACCAGCGACTTCAAATTAAAGGTAGATATACCCTCTTTTACTGGTAATTTGAACATTGAAGATTTATTAGATTGGTTGGCGGAGGTAGACCGTTTCTTTGATTATATGGAAGTGCCGGAGAATCGTAGGGTGAAGTTAGTGGCTTGTAGATTGAAAGGAGGGGCTTCGGCATGGTGGGAGAGATTGCAGAACAGGCGATATAGAGAGGGCAGGCAATCGGTGCAGACGTGGTATAGGATGAAACAATTGATTCAAAGGGATTTCTTACCTCCTGACTACGAACAAATATTATTTCAGCAATATCAGAAGTGTAGATAGGGTCAGAGAATGGTATATGAGTATACGGCGGAATTCATGAGATTGGCTGAGAGGAACGATCTAAGGGAGAGCGAAGGGCAGCAGGTGGCTAGATATTTGGATGGGCTGAAGCTGCAAATTAGGGAGAAGATAGGAGTTCATGTTTTGCACAATGTCAATGAAGCGAAAAACATGGCTCTTCGGGCAGAGATGATGCTGTAAGAGAAGACCAATAGGTTTGATGGGGGTAACAGAAGGTTTAGGAATGATGGATTCAATACAACAGGTACAGACAAGGGGAAGGCTATCCAGGAAGTGCAAAGTGGGATTAATGATAAGAGAGATGAAAGAGTGGTGAGCAGGAAGCCAATGGAGACTAAGGAGGCACCTAAACAGAACAACCCCTATGCTAAACCAGTTATGGGAAAGTGCTATAGGTGTAATCAACCGGGCCATCGGTCCAATGAGTGCCCCAATAGGAGACCAGTCACTGTTATTGACAGAGGGGAGGATGATGAGGTGTGTTGTGAACTGGATGGAGGAGATGAGTATTATGGTGATGATGAGGAGGCATACGTCATCAGAAAATTGATGTTAGCACTAAAGTGTGATGAGAAGACCCAGAGACATCAATTGTTTCGCACTAGATGTACAGTTGATGGTCGAGTGTTTGAGTTGATTGTGGACAGTGGGAGTTGCGAGAATATCATTGGTAGAGAAACGGTGAAGGTATTGAATTTGCCGACTGAAAAACATCTGAACCCATATACTATTGGGTGGATAAAAGCAGCTGAAAAGATCGAAGTCACTAAGCGATGCAGGGTACCTTTCTCTATAGGGAAGTATAGGGATGAGGTCTATTGTGACATTGTGGACATGGATGCATGCCATCTTTTGTTTGGGAGGCCTTGGCAGTTTGATGTTGATGCCAAGCATGAAGGAAGGGAGAATGTTTACTGGCTAGAGAAGGATGGGGTAAAGTTTACTCTTCTACCTCTCAAAGTGACACATCGCCCTAAAGCTTCTAAAGTGGAAGGGCGTTCCTTTCTCACTATCACCCAATCTGAGAGGGAGATGGAAGAAGCAATTAAGGAGGCGCAGACAGTCCATGCGCTAATTGTTCGTCAAGTGATGACAGTGGAGGAAGGCCAGAGTAGTGCTCAGGAGTTGCCTGACAGGATTAAGGAACTATTGGAGGAGTTTAAGGAGATAACATCTGAGGAGCTACCTAATGGATTACCTCCCATGAGGGATATCTAACATCACATTGATCTGATCCCAGGGGCTAGTCTACCTAACCTCCCACACTATAGAATGAGTCCAAAAGAAACAGAAATATTGCAGGGGAAGGTGTAGGAACTACTCTAGAAGGGGTTCATCAGAGAGAGCATGAGTCCTTGTGCAGTGCCCGCCTTGTTAACCCCAAAGAAAGATGGGAGTTGGCGTATGTGTGTTGATAGCAGGGCGATCAATAAAATTACCATTGGTTACAAATTCCCAATATCAAGGTTGGAGGACATGTTAGATTGTTTGAGTGGGGCTATGTTCTTTTCCAAGATCGATTTGAGAAGTGGCTACCATCAGATTCAGATTCGACCAGGGGATGAGTGGAAGACGGCCTTTAAAACCAAAGAGGGCCTGTATGAATGGATGGTCATGCCTTTTGGCCTTAGCAACGCCCCAAGCACTTTCATGCGTGTAATGAATCAGGTACTTAAACCCTTTTCTGATCAGTTTGTAGTAGTTTATTTCGACGATATCCTGATTTATAGCAAAACGGAGGAGGAGCACATCAAGCATGTGAGGGAGGTGTTGAAGGTTCTGAGGGAGAACAAGCTATTTGTGAATTTGAAGAAGTGTATATTCCTCTCTAGGAGGTTGCTATTTTTGGGTTTTGTTATTAGTGGTGAAGGGATTACTGTGGATGATGAGAAGGTCAGAGCTATTAGGGAATGACCTATCCCTAAAACAGTGAGTGAATTGAGGAGTTTCCTGGGGTTGGCAAGTTTCTATAAACGGTTTATTTGGCATTTCAGTACCATTGCTGCACCTATGACTGAGTGCCTGAAGAAAGGGAAATTCCAGTGGAATGATGAAGCTGAAAGTAGTTTTGGGTTATTGAAAGAAAAGTTGTGTAATGCACCAGTTCTTACATTACCTGACTTCGATAAGTTGTTTGAAGTTGACTGTGATGCAAGTGGGGTTGGAATAGGGGCGGTACTATCTCAGGAAAGGAGACCTATTGCATTCTTTAGTGAGAAGTTATGCGAGTCTAGGCGCAATTGGTCCACATATGACAAAGAATTCTATTCAGTTGTACGCGCTTTGAGGACTTGGGAGCATTACCTAGTGGGCAAAGAATTCGTGCTATATTCTGATTGTGATGCCTTTAAACACTTGAGTAATCAGACCAGGATTAGCAAAGATATGCATGCAAGATGGGGACAATTTTTGCAGAAATTCCCGTTTAAGCTGAAACATAAATCGGGAGTATACAATAAGGTTGCAGATGCTTTGAGCAGGCGAGCCAGCTTGTTGGTGACACTTCATACTGAAGTGGTGGGATTTAAATGTATGAAAGACTTATATGGGATTGACACTGATTTTAAAGATACTTGGGAGGTGTGTCAAACTAAACAGCCTAGCGGTGATTTCCATATTTATGATGGGTATTTAATGAAGGGAAATCAACTGTGTATTCCCGAGTCTTCTTTGAGGGAGAAATTGATCAGTGATTTGCATGGGGGTGGATTAGCATGTCATCTGGGAAGGGATAAGACTATTGCTGTAGTCAGTGATAGATACTACTGGCCACACTTGAGGCGTGATGTTGGGAGGATTGTGCAGCGGTGTTATATATGCCAGACGTCTAAAGGCCAGTCCCAAAACACTGGCCTCTACACTCCGCTCCCTGTTCCTGATAACATATGGGAGGATTTGTCCATAGACTTTGTCCTTGGATTGCCCCGTACCCAACGGGGCGTTGATTCTGTTTTTGTTGTGGTTGAACGGTTCTCCAAGATGACCCATTTTATCCCATGTCGAAAGGTTGCTGATGCTCAGGTCATTGTCAAGTTGTTCTTCAAAGAAGTGGTACGTCTTCATAAGGTGCCTAAATCCATTACTTCAGACAGAGACAACAAATTCCTGAGTCACTTTTGGAGAACTTTATGGCAGCTGTTTGATTTCTCACTCAACTATAGCGGCACGGCTCACCTTCAAACGGATGGTCAGACAGAAGCTACAAATCGAACTTTGGGCAATCTAATTAGAAGTATTTGCAGTGAAAAGCCCAAGCAATGGGATGTGGCATTGGTTCAGGCGGAGTTCGCTTATAACAGTGCCGTTCACAGGACAACAGGCAAGTCTCCATTCTCTATCGTCTATACCAGTACTCCTAACCATGCTGTGGATTTGATCAAGCTTCCAAGGAGTACTGAGTTTCACATAGCAGCCAAGAACCTAGCGGATAGTTGGCAGAACATTACAGCTGAGGTGCGTGCGAAAATTGAGCAATCTAATACTAAGTACAAAGCTGCAGCTGACAAGCATCGCATGCGATAAGTGTTTTCAGTAGGTGATCAAGTTATGGTATTCTTACGCAAGGAGCGGTTCCCTGTTGGAAAGTACAGCAAGCTTCAACCTAAGAAGTATGGTCCGTACCAAATTGTGCAGAAAATCAATGATAATGCTTATGTGGTTGGTTTACCGAACACTATGGGCATTTCAAAGACCTTCAACGTTGCCGATATCTTCCCTTTCTTCCCTGACGGTGAGGCGTTATATCTTAAAGAGAACTCGGGGTCGAGTTCTTCATTGGTGGGAGAGAATGATGCGGACATCTTGACACACGGGTGAATACACGGTCATGTATCGCGCCAGATCTCCACAAAAGCTTACACGGGTACAGGCACGGCCAGAGACACGACCGTGTGTTCTATCAGGATTCTCACAGAAACTTACACGGGTTCGGGCACGGCTTTGGACACGACCATGTAATGTGATCGTCACATGCCCAGAAACATACACGGTCCAGAGGCACGGCCGTGTATGCAACCGTGTACTGTGCTCGTCACACGCCCAGAAACATACACGGCCTAGAGGCACGGTCGTGTATGCGATTGGTTATAGACGTGTATATCATCATTTATTTCCACGTGTACGCTTAGATTTTCTCCTTTTAGATATTTTACGAGAGAGTATATATACCCTTTTGTTAGACATGTTAGGGTTACGTCTTAATATACTTTGAAATACACTTTGAGAGAGATTTTTCTCCGTTCATCGGTTGTGTGCAACCAGAGTTGGCATCAAAGAGTTACTTTTTATTGTTGTGAAACTAATCCATATTCAGATTCGTTTCGTTACGCTTTCCGCGCTACGTCAATTTGAAAGGAATTTACTGATTATGTTTACATATTTATTGACTTCACATATCACGCATACATGACCAAGTCATATATGTAAATATATATAAACTTTGCATTTACAACTTTTTAGAAAGAAATAAATCCTAGACGGGCAAAAGTGCCATTCTTTTTTAGAATTTATATGGCCTTCTAGGATTTTACATTTTCTTTACTAGTGGCAGAGATTGAATAAAGTATATATTGGAGGAAGCAAAACTGGAGGTAAATACATGCATTTGAGTCCTCATTTAATATATATATATATATATATAAATCTACATCTGTATTATTATTGTCGCACTAGTTCAGCGTAAGGTACATCCCCATAACATTTAACTGCATGTATTCACAAATTAGAGAACATACGAAATGGAAAAGATAAGTTAATATATAATTTAAGCACCCTGTGATTTGGACAAACAGATCAAAACTATTATTGCAAAATGCCTACTACAAAAATTAAAACTGCAAATAAGTTGAGTTGAAATATCACTACTTTAAGCTATTACTTGAGCTCTACTTACAAGTTCAAAGTTCAATTCAATCAAATTTTAAATTTTAAATTCAAATTTGATTCAAAATAGCACTAAATAAGTTCTAACTCAACTTCATCCACTCATTTTACTTAAAAGAAAGTTGTTTTTCTCATAACTTAATTGATATTAATACTCTAACCCAACTCTAACTCGATTAGCTTAATTAAACCTACAAGCTTCTTGAACTAAATATCATATGAAACTTAAACTATTCAATAACTCAAATAGTTTAAGCTCGATTTTCCTATAGATAAATTTGATATAAATAAATATGAATAGAATTTAAATGACCTTCAAATAGGGCTAGATATATTTACATCCATAGCAATTCAATTAGGAGAAATTGCATCAATTAATAATAAATTAAATATAACAATATGATCATCACAATATTAGGAAAAATTCTTACCTAGACATAATGCAATGACATGAGTCGCGTAAAGGACATTAGATCATTGGTGGAACTTACTCACTTTTGCCCTGAAACCCACACATGGCTGAGATTTTCATACCTAGGTAAGATTCCTTTATAATGTCTCGGAACTAACTCATCCTTATGACAAAGGAGACCTTGCTTTTGGTTACTGAAAATGGTCTCGTACATGTGATAAAATTCACAAAGCATGTCTTGACTGTACAAGAGTTAGGCCAAAGGGACCCATAGACCTAATGCTTATGTTATTTTCACGGACTTGGTTTATATAAACTATATTACAACAAGATATTTCTACTATATATAAGTTCATAAAGTCCACGTGAACTGCATCCTGCATAAAAAATTTCCTCTCATGTTCACACGATTTTCTTTCCCTCATGGTCACACAAGTTCCTGAAATGGAAAATTTCCATTATCTCATTATGATTATGTGCCCTCTATCCTCATGCATGTTATTGTGAATGGTTAAAGGTGCATGTGGGTGATTACCTCCCTAACCTTAGAGCAGCCTCAACATCCAATCTCCATGCATACCCACCACAATCCATTCTCCACGCATCGCATGGCACTACCATGTACTTATTCTCTCCCTTTCTCCCAATGCTCTCTAGCCGCACTCGGCAAGTAAAGGCCGCCATGTCGGGTATGGCTTCTCTAGCCAATAGTGACACCGCCGGGCCACCACAACCACCCTCTAGGTTTAACATTTTTCTCATTGCCTCATTTGTCCACGTCACCAACCCTAACAAGTTTGATACGAGCACTGGACATGTGTCGCTTTCCAAATTGGTTATCCTTTCCTCATCCGAGTTCCCCAGCCCATCCCAGGCCACCCAGGTGTCAGCCATGCATTCCACTATTACGCGTGCTGCTGCTGTGGTTGCCGTCTGCTTCAGTGACTCCGGCATTACCTTATTGATCAAACTGTGGTCAACATTTCTGTTACTGAAGTTGATCCAGTGATTGGGAAGGTTGATTTCTTGTTTCTTAAAATCTGATTCTGTAAGGAAAAAAAAAGTCGGATCAGTAAGTCTGAAAAAGAATAGAAGAATTTTCTCGCATGACATAGTACAACAGCATCTTTGCTTATGTTATCATGTAAATAGGATTTGTTTTAGGCAGATTTGGTCCACATTAATCAATAGGATTTATACAAGGCAGAAGTTAGTATACCCTTTATACTAACTATTCATGTTTTACTGCTATTTTATATAGTTGCCGACCAGATCTCCGGTAGATAATCACTTGGATTAATCCATTTGCTAGCATTTACAATCTACTTACTCGGGGAAAAAAAATCGCTATGTTAGACAAAATTTCTCTTCTATGGTAATGTAGGGTAATACATGAACAGGAAATTAATTATTCTAAGGTTTTATTCAACCTACGCTTAGGCTAAAAGTAATCAATAATCAATAACCAAACCAATAAATACTAATAAACTTTTTTTAACTATTTTGCCCAAAAATTTTAAATTTGAGTTAATATATTATTCATTTTTTAACCTTATAAACCAATACCGACTCTCTCTTACAATATATGTATGATTTTATTCCACCCCACCACCACCACCCCTCTTCTTGTGACCTTACAAACATGCGGCATTCTCATTATGAGACTTTATAATCGAACCTAAATCTTCCCCTTCCCATGTAAGATTTGGTTTATTCTTATCATCCTCAATTTATAAATCATTCTAGAAGCGTACTAAAAGTCAAACCCTGACGATAGCTCCCACCCCTGGGACCCCTCTTTAAAATGGGTCCAAACAGGCTCAATAGCTTTTCCCCAATTCGTCCCAAAATCATCTACCTATTAGTAGGGTGTTTTTTGGATATCGTTTGTAATGCCTTACTAAAGCAAAAATAATTAATAGCCAAATCGGCAAAAACAATGGATGTTTTTCAACCAATTATTCCAAAAGTTTTTAACTAATCATATTATTTAATACTAGACTTTATAAAACAATATAATTCTCTCTTATAATTCATGTAAGACATAGGGATCACAATATATATTATGAAATAGAATAATGCTCTAGAGTAGGTTTTCCGATTGGATTAATACATGCAAGAATCCTAAAATTTACTCATCTAATATGTTATAAATTTTTTAGAGCTTGGAGGAATTATTGGAATGAGAATATCCAAATTCCCTTTTAGTGGCGAGCATCAAAAGTTCGGAAAAAGTATACGCATTGAAAATCAATATCAACGTTTTTGACAACTTCTTTTTGTTTTTTTAAGTTAACTAGAGATGTGGCTGTTGTTGCCCATCCTTCTGGAATTGTATTTTATGGAATAGTTGAAAGACTCCTTTGAGTTCTAATCTTTCACTACGGGATAAGGTTTTTATGGATCACTGTTTAAGCGATTTATTTAAAGGAAGAAAACAAAGAGTACATTCGATTTTGCTTGACCGAAATTAAGATTTAGCAAGTAACTGAGGAAAAGAATATCTTGCGTGAGAAATTAAACTTTTCCTATAGATATAAACTATCCGACATGGCCTATGCAGTAATTCTTGTAGCTAATATTTTGTTATGTATTGTTTGTACTTCGTATACAATTTGTGGTTAAATCTGTATAAGGATCCCGTAAAATATTTTTTGGTATCCCAATAATATAAGGCACATGAATCAAATACGGAATAAAGAAAAATAAATAAAAATAAATAAATAAATAAATATTGAAGGCAATCCTAAAGAGAAAGAGGACATGTTTTGTAGCTCACCTAATAAGCAAGGCAGTGTCTTTTTTTCTCCGCAATTAGTACTACTGGAAGCCTTCTTTCTTTCGTTGCCAGTGCTACAACCTCGTCGTCTTTTCGCACTAATAACATTGTTGTCCTTATTTGCTTCTCTGACGTACCTTCTCTTTCTCCGGGCGGTCTTGAGCAGAACTTCCGGCGACGATCCGCTGGAACCCGAACCAGAAATAGTGGGTTTCGGAGCAATAGGCCGAAACTTATGCATCATTATTCGGTCCATGTCCATCTTGGAAACCTCATGGTAATAAACGCCACCTCCGGTGCCGTTTCCGGCTAAGCAACACCCTCCTCTACCGTCCATTTTTATCTTACCTTTTCGACAAAGGTTCTCTTTCAGTGCGTTTGTGTTCCTACACTTGTAACTAGGAGGTGTATTATATGTCACCTTTGATTGCATGCAGAATGGGACATGGTCGATTATTTATATAAACAGCTGGTTGCTCTCTCGTAATATTGTGTCATGTGTTCCGTTTACACGTGTGAAGACCAAACGGAGCTGTGGTCAGATTCGATCTAACTATTATGCTACAAGAGCCAATAATGAGTTTGCAAAACAATTTGGAATTATCGCCACATACTTAAAGTATGCATTTAATCAATGCCCCATGTGTACTTGCTGACACACAATCACATTATCATGATAAATAATTGAGCCACCTCTAATAGAATAATATTTTTTCTTTTGGTGGTAATAATTGAATAATATCTATATGATAAGTACTACAAACTTCAAATTTACTTCTAATCGATGAATAGTGCATCAAGTATCATGAATAGCGAGGTCTAAAGTTGTTTAAATAGAAACCAAATTAATCGAACAAAGGTCTTTCAATCAATGAGAATTAGCCATAATTGGACCAAGATGGGTTGTCATACAAATGTAGTGGTTAGTTATTCGATCAAAGATGTTTTTTGCTTTATCATTATTGGTCCTTATATTCATTATTTTAATAAGTGAGATAATAAAACCTATATAAATTAGAGCCGTATCAGTTATACTATATATTAAAAATCAATAAGAAGACTATCCGTATTTTACTATCTAACTTCTTTTTAAATGATATCGTAAAAGCCGTAATAACTTAAAAGTAAATTTATGATGCACTTGTCTACACATAATAACTTTTTTTAATTTTTTTTCCTAAACCATATCAAGTTGTTTTAATTTAATTGTTCTACAAACAATGCAACCAAGGCAATATATGTTAGGTTAGTTTTTAATATCGATCTAGCTTTATGGTCTAAGGTAATATTTATGGGAACGAGGTCTTACATAATTATAATGCAAATTAATCTAAAGTCTATATACTTTTTGGAATGAAAAAGGTAAAGAAAAAAAACTAATCTTATAAACAATTATAATTTTGAATGGTTAAGTAATAGTTATTGATTCATTTCATTATTTACTTTCTACAAATCTTTGTTGTAGGTAATAACAATTTTATTAATTATATTATATTAATATATTGCAATATTAAGTTGGGAATATAATATAAGTACTAATATGTTCCTATTTGATGAAAAATACTACTATTGCTATTATCACCACCATCACCACTGCCTTGACCCACCATCACAACCCTACTCTACCAAAGGTACTACCCTTATTGTTTTTCCACCACAACCAATACTATCATACCATCACTGCTATCACACCAACTTCAATCCACCACCCTTACTAGTACCTTTGCTACTACTAAGGATATAAACAAACTAAACCTCAAACTAGTCTAGCTTAACTCAATATTTACTCCAATTTGATTGGGTAATGATTGAATTGACCTTAAACTCAAGCGACATGAGTAATTTATTAAGTTAAATTTGAACTTCATGAAATATGACATGACTAATTTGCAAGTCTAATTAAGCTCAAGTGGTCTCACATGTATTTTGAGTTCAATTCATGTTTGGATTATTTAACTAGAAGAAAAGCATTTCTTGGATAAATTTCAGCTTAATTGTGTCAAGCTCAAATTCTCTTAGTATTACTTTAAGCTAATCTTAAGTTCAAAATTCTAAGTTCAATTGAGTTCAAATGAAGATTAAATTTTGAAATTTTGAATTGAGTTTGACTTGGAGTTCAGCATTATATGGTCCTAATTTAACACATTTACAACCTTAGCTACCATTGTCAAACCATTACCATTTTAAAATTAAAATGGTTGTAATGGCCATGTAATGTTGCTAGTAGTGGTCTCAATTAAGGTCTTAGTGTTAGTGATAGTGGTGTCAATGGTGGTGCCGACATATGAGTCAGGTAGTAGTGTGGGTAGGTACAATATTAACAGTGCTAATGGCAAAGCTAATAATAATAGTGGTGAAGGTGGTAGTGTGATAATGGTAATATGCAACATGATGTGGTGGTTTTGTAAGGGTAAAAGAGGTGGTGGCAGCATCGAGGGTGGTTGTTATAGGGTGGAAGTATGGGGTAGTAGATTGTAGTAGCTAGTCGTGATGTGACAACAATGATGGTAGTGTTGTAGCATTAGTAATCATAATTTTGATGTAAGTGTTAGTGGTATGGGATGATGGTGGTCTTGGTTTATGGATAATAGCATTATGATTTGATAACATTTATGGTAATGCTATGGTGCTAGTGACCATAACACAGTGATGTTGGTGTTAGTGGTTGTGGTATAGGGATAACAATGAAGGTAAGTGCTGGTAGTAAAAGTAGTGTGGTTTATAATGATGATGGTTGTGCGATGGTAATTGTGGTGATGGTGATAATAGCAATAGTAATTGTGGTTTTAATAGTGCAAAATTACTAGTATTAGTATAGATGCAGTGGCTATGATAATAATATGATTGGAGTGGTGTTGGAATGAGATTTATGATGATGGTGGTTAGTATGATGATAAAGGTGGTGGTAATGGTAAAGGTGTAGTAATGATGTAATATTGATGGCAGTATAACTGTCATGTAAATATAAGATCTATTATGGAGAAGATATAGCATATCTCTTACTATAATTATTATTTAATTATCTTTTAAGTAAATGAGGAAATGGATGCTATTTCGAAAACAACTATTTCATACTCACTATATATTATCTTAACTTAATTAAGATGTATTTTTCCATGGTAAATTTAGTGGGTTAACCCCTAGATGATTATAATGTTAATTAAGAAAATTTTACATGTTGACAATATATAAGAATTTGAATTTTTGTAAAAGCTACACTGCAGGTTTATGAATTACAAATGCAAATCCATTTTGTTATAAATGTAACAATTCATTTTGGCTCGGCTTCAAGACAAAACTCAACCTTTTTATGCCTCAATTAGTAAAGGATGAAAGATTAGGCATAACTCTGGCTTAAGGGGGGAAAAAAAAAACAAAGGGGAGATTAGGCGTAAATATCTCTAGTCAAAGACCCTCGCATCCACAGAAAGTGGGCAGTGGGCAGCTCACGGAAAAATGTACAAGGGATTCTAAAACTTTCTATAAACAAAAAACTAATTGATGTACAAGATAAGACTTAAAGAAGTTTTATATCATTAATACGAGGTATAAAAGTCGGGTTACTGCATAAGATAGAAGCCTTCTAAAAAAAACCCTGTAGTAATAACTTGTCTTCTAAAAGAAACACTTCTTAAAAGGTTTGCCGTAAGTTATGCTATTCTAGTAACCGGATGCTGTAATTTAAACAAAAAGTTATTAATTGCATGAGATGTGTGATAGCGTGATTATTGAGGATAATTCTATACAATATATATATATATATATTAGTGAATGTTCTAATCTAAGGGTATTTTTACACTTTTACATACTTAATTTTTCATAAGATATCTGATTCGAAGTTCCTTAGAAAATATAAGTTAACAAGTGGCCTCTCGTGAAGTGATAAAAGAAAAAAACTTGAATACCTCTTAATACTTTTTTTAAAAAAAAAAATACTACTATAATATAAGTAATCTTTTTTTTTCTAAAAAAAAAAACTTATTAACTAATATCCCAAAAATACCAATATGGAAATGTGCTATACAATCTTCATGTTTAAATCTTGACATCAAATTTAAGATTAGAAATCTGCTTTTTTAGGGTTCTTGAAAGATGATAAAGAATCCCAAAAAGTTCTTTTTTTTTAATAAAAGTCAGATTTCAAATTATAATTAGTTAAAAATAACACACATGGAACCAATAAAAATATATATTAAAACACTCTTCTCATGATTCTAGAAAAAAGAAGAAGAAATCATTAAAAAAATTAAAATATTAATATGATACTTCAAAAACTTTATAGATGTTCCACTAATGGTACAAAATTAAGTGGAAAACTGGGCATGGATCCTCGGTGATATTTGTAATGGAATAAACTAAACATCGTAGAGGCAAGAGGAGTAAAAGCAGGTTTGGTTTGATTGGTGATTGTCAGATGTAGGGCCACAACAGAAAAGGGCGGTGAAAAAAGCAGGGGACACGTAGACGCTCATAGCAGATCCGGAGTGGAGGTGAAGATTCCAGAAAGGGAACACGTGGGCCAATGCTTTCTTTGGATAAACATCTCTCCCTGGCTCCACGTGGACGGCTGGACAGCGATGCCTCCTGTGGACATTTCCAAAGTTGAATTTCTTGACGTCGACTCTTGTTGACTAACACACCTGTCGTTAGACCTTTATCTGTTGACAAAGCCGTAGCAGGATGGTATCGAAGACGATTTAGCCCGTTCCAACTACTGGTAAATTTGTCCGCCCTTAACCAATTCATGTGATCTATTAATACCGATGAAAAAAAAAGGTACTTCGACATGTGCAGGTGACATAGTAAAGGTTTATGGTTGAAAGCTTCACTTTAAAGTGCAATAAATATAAGTATTTTATAAAAGATAACTCATTATAAATACCATAAAAGGTTGACATTTTCAATATAAATGATTAATCAATTAATTGTTTAAAAACTTTTATTTATTTTTATAATATTAATTATAAAAATTTTAATATGTCAAATGTGAATTTTGTTATTTATAATACCATAAGATCAAAATATTTATAACATTGAGAATATAATAGTCATTTATAATATAATTATTAATAAATGAAAAGCATATTAAGAAAATTTGTCTAGTTTATTATGATCAAATCAATAAAATTTAATTTCATTAGTTATTATGAAGAAAAAAAAAAGAAGAAACACAAAAAGAAAATGAAGACCGATAGATAAAGGTGAATAGGAATTACCTATTATTTTCTCATATCAAGTTTATCGTTTAAGTAATATAAAAATAAATACATCCTAAAAAGACTACATAACTTAATAAAAATTGAACTCATGACATTTATGATTACAAGGATATACAATGATGACTTAATTAGTGTAAATATAATTCATATTTCCTCTTTTTTTATTATTTTATTTTTTGATAAATTTCAGTATAAAATTTTGTTCGAGCTTTTTTTGGCAAATCTTAGATTAATTAAATCACATTCGTTGGAACTTAAGGAAGAAGAGACTGAAAGTGGAGTAAACTCTTTACGATCTATATTGAATTGATCCTCACATTAGTTCGACTAACAGTATAATAAAATAATGGGACTCGCATTGATGCCCTATCTCTTTATGTATGAGTCTTATTGTCGTATTTGTTAAAAAAATAAAAAATGCTTTCACAGAGGGGCCACTCCAAGGGGGGTGGCTTCGGAAACACCAATTATACCTTGGATTGGACTCGATTCGCAATTAGTTTCAAAGGGTAAAAGCTGAGAGCCATACACTCGATAAGTCATATATATAACAATACTTCTGAAGCCAAGTGGCGATCAGTCCAGAAAGTAATATGAATATTTTAAAACTGGATATATTTAGAAAGACAATCATCAATCTTATGCACTCATTGACAGAAAGCAAGATGGACTTTTGGGACCCTAAACTGCCACATACATTGCATTCTTTCTAAGAAAACAAATGAATTAGTACCTAATTTTCGCAGTATGTCAATGAATTCGCCTTGGAAAGAGATGGAAATAGGTATGGTGAGTATTTTCCTTCGAACATGTGTCCGAATACAAAAGCAGCTAATTACATTTATTTACTTTTTGACGACTAATAAATGTTAAGGGTAAGTTTTTACCATTTTATCATCATCAAATTATTGAGATAATTATAAAAATTAATATCATAAAAACTTTAATAGCTCAATAATGGATTAGACAATTATATTAATAAAATTGTAAAATAACTCATTGGATTGTTGCCCAATAATGATTTATAAAATTGGGAATGGAATAGACGAATAGTATTAAAATTGTTCCGACTTGGAAATTATTGCTTCCATTACACGTGTTAAATCGAAGTAAGCTTCTCCAAATATTGATATGTCCTTTTGTGTTGGAAGATCCACGCCCAAGTCACGCAAGGAAACATGCAATTTCCTATGATTTATCTCGACTTGTTTTTCAGTCAGCATCTATTAGCCAAAAAATCATATATATATATATATACACGCTTGATTGAATTTATCATATCGATGTAATCGGCTCCCACACAACTTGCTCAATTACGATTTGTTTATTGATTCATATTTAGGTGATTATTGATTCATTCAATATCCATCTGTCTTCATGTATGACTTTTCTTCTTCAGGGAAAAGAGTATTAAGATTATTATTAGCAACTCTATCCCTTATCACGTAACAGAAATTCTCTCCATCTTTTTTTATTTGTTCTTAATTATCTTTACTTATATTATTACGGACGGAACTCATTAAAGAAATCCAATAAACTTGCTAAAAGAAAAAATAAATAAATAAGTAAGAAAATCTCTTTATCTTTTCACATAGTTGTTTCTTCATGCAATGTATAATCATATCTAAGAAGGTTAAAAAATTCTTCTTTCAACCTCTTTAATGGTCCGATAAGCATTTCATAAATTTACTTAAATAATAATATTCACTTACATTTCATGTCTTAGAATCAAAATTACATGTTATATTATTGTCATTTTAATAAATAACTATTATAAAAAAAAAAAGATATAATTGGACATCAATAGATTAAACAGGTTAGGTAATCAACCTACTATAAAATAAAAGTAGTTCATTTGTGAAAAGACAATATTTTCAATCAATTCAAGGACAACTTGAAGAAGTAACAATTAGCAAAATTATTCCGTTTCATGAGTTAGGTGAGTTAATTCATAGGTCAATTCGCTCTAATCTATTTAGTGGATTAAGTTAGTTGATCCTCAATCCTATTAATGAATAAGAGTTAGTGAGTCAAGTGAGCCAACCCAAGTTATGATGGGATGCAATGCTCGCTAAATGAACTAGGCCATAAAAGCCATTTATTAAACCAATTGAAATTATTAATCCTAACCTAACTTTTTATTAGTTAAACAAGTCGTAATGTTGTGAACCCAGCTCATCAATACAATTCTACATACATGTTAGTAATTTATTTAAATTTTAAGAGATGTGGATATCAAAGTTGATGTTCTAACTTAATAATATAGAAAACAATGACTAAAAAATATTTTTCTAAGTTTCCATTATTGTGATATTTTTATACCTTTGCTAGTGCTTCATGCATGCAAACATCTATCAAAAATAATAAATTTACATAAAAGATTATCAAAATTAGCATACTAACATATATGTCTATAAGTTGCTATAAATACAAGTTAAATACTATTACTTGATTATACAAAAGGAAAATGGTCGTTGAATCAAAAATTAATTGTAAAAGTAAAATTATGAATGACGTGACATGTGTTGTATTATTTAACTTGTCTTAGAGATTAAAAAAAAAAAAGTGTTGGAAATGGTAAAATACTATTACTTGATTATACAAAAGGAAAATGTTTGTTGAACTGAAAATTAATTGTGAAAGTAAAATCACCAATGGCATGTCATATATTGTATTGTCTTACTTGTCTTTAAAATTAAAAAAAAAAAAAGTGTTGAAAATGATAAAAAGAAAAGTTATATTTGTTATAATTTCATATTAAATATTCAGCATACCTATCATTACTCTATATGAAAGCATTAATATATATATATATATATATACTACCAAATAATTTTGTATGAGAGAATGTGCCACTTAAATAGAGTTGTTCCAAATTCACAAGAAAACATCACAAACCGTGAAGAATTTGTGGTGCATCGCTTTAAATAATACCATGAATGCAACTATTCTATTCTAAAATTCTCATCCCTTGCCCAAGAGATCATGTTTATCATATAAAAAATTCCCCAAATCACATATACACGGAAAACCTTCTAAATTATGATCTAGAGGCCATATCTGAATTGGTAACTCCCACCAATAATGGAAATATGTTTGTGGCATGTGAAGCACAACAATAAATGTCGACGCGTACGGCTTAATGCGGTTCACATAATTCATGAAACCCTCTTCTAACGCTTCCTTCGTCGATTTAAAAAATCATATATGATTTCAAACTACGTGCAGGAGTAAACAATTATTGTATGCATTTTCATCCAATAATTAATCTTCTCAGTGTAACTGATACACATCAATCTATCTGTTTGGTCAAGGTGTTCGATTACAATGCTGCCTCTTTTTTTTTTTAATTAATATATATATATATTTGTCTAGATGATATGAGCGGAAAAACTCCATACACAAAACCATTCTTTATAAGTGGTATCTTATATGTAAAATTTAATCGTAGCAAAAAAGCAAATAAAGATTTTAAATTTGTAGGGAGAATTAATATGGGTAGTTATGACTATTTTTACATATTAAAATTTTATTTATCTGTATCTATTACCAAAATTTTACAAGAGATATCACTTTTAGTTAAGCATTTTTGCCCAGATGAACCTCCCATTGAATATCAAGGCAAAAGGGCAAAAGAAATATGAACCCGATTACCTTTTTTAGACGGCATTTAGATACGAAACAGGTGCTTTATATATATATATTAGCAATTGTGTGTACGTTTTGTGCATCAAATAAGAATATTATGTCATTTTTCATGATAATAAGAATAATTTAATTTACAAGCAAATTTTAATATCCATTTAAGGCCTAATCTAGTCAAACATTTTTTCTGCCAACTAGATAAATAGTACTATAGTAGAATTCGTGGAAGAAAGGAGATAATTATGTTCCATTAAATAAAAAAAAAAAAAGGGAAGCAGTAACCACGTACCACTTGATCGTGGGGATATTTTACTAGTTTTTATCTGAATTAGCCAAACATTGCATACATGATATCTATATTGCGGTGATAAGAAACTGCAAGTGGAAGATATTGGAATAACACTCGTCAAAATTAAAATAAATAAATAAATAAATAATATGAAATGGAGAATTCTATTAAAATAAAAAGAGATTTTTGTTTATTTAAGTTTAGACAAATGAATTTGCTTATCTTTTTGAAAATGTGGATGTATGACAAGGTATGCAGAGAGATTTTAAGATAAATATCTTTTGCTACAATTATAATGTATCGTAATATCGGGAAAAAAGAAGAAGAAGAAGAAGCGCTTCAACAAAGAAATTGAAAACTCTACTCTAATATCCTTTCCTCGTCAATTTCCAAATATTTCTGAAAATCGAATAATGGCAAAAAGATGGGAGAAGCCCCAATAACATCAATTTATTTATTAGTAGAGATAAATGCATATTCAATTCTTAGTGTTTAATAATTTTTCTATTTAAATCTTAAACTTTTTTTTTCATTCAATCATCAACTTTTGCAAACGAGAATTTTTTTAACACCATTAACTTTTCTATTTCTATTGATGTATAATACATGGTATGCTATGATTGGTCCATCTAATTATATTAAATAAATAATATAATATAAAAAATATAAATGGAAATTGAAAAAAAAAAAAAGGAGGGGAGTGGGGAAGAGCATCCCCATTTTGGGGTGGCTATATCTTTCTTTTTTTTTTAATTTCTACACTTTTTCCTTTTTTGAATTTTTATTTTTTACAATTTAATTTATTTGTTATATATTAAGTTATATTATTCAGTATAATTATGTAGACTAATTAGAGTGTGCCACATCTCATATATTAATGGAAATGTTAATAATATTTAAAAAAGTCTCCATTTATAAGTTTTTGTAAATGTTAAGAATTGAAATAGGAAAAAAAAAGTTTAGGATTCGAATACAAAAACTATATATGAAATATTGCAAACGAAATATGTATTTATCCCTTATTAGTAATATAGAGGTTGGATTTTGAAAAAAATACGAGTATATGTCATGTAGATTACAATAATATAGTGGACATGTAAGAACAAATAAAAATTTAACATATAAAAACATTTGTAATCACTCATAATAACTACTATAAGTAATTGGTGAAGTATTGAATTTTTATTGGATTTACCTTCTATTACACATTACATAACATCTCACCTCCAATAAATTTATTTTTTCGGATTTCTATGCTTGCTACACAAAATTCCATCTTCTTTTCTCAAAAGACTAGTTAGTCCGTGACTTGAGAAATAAAGTAGGTAAGGAAACATATCATATTTTTAAGTACATTATTAGACCTAGCAAATCTGGTCTAATCAGAATCCTAGGATTATTACCCCACCCCAAGGAGGAGACACAGTATTTTTCAATACCGACGCAGTATGCCGATAGCTATATTAGCTGAGGACATTGAACATGTCCCAAATGATCTCTTCAGTGATTTTAATAAATAGAAGAAAATGAAGTATCCTAAGGTAGATTGTACTCATTAATAATCGAAAACCCTTCCTTGACACGTGATTCGGAACTGGTCGAGGCCTCGAGACTGGCATAAAATTTGGGATTATCCATCATATCATCCGTTAAGGAAACATTTGTCCTTTGTTTCCGAAAACCCACCATTTTGTTAAGGAACATAATATCATAAGAAGATTATGTTTATTTTGATTCAATTGCACTCAAATTGAGCTGATTTCAAAATATTTAAAAATTTATTAAGCTAAAATTGATTTTCACAATATTTTTTTTAAGATGCTCACAAACTTAAATAAACTAGACTTTAACTTATGTGTAAATCAAATTTGAGTTAAGTATTAATATAAATATTACTTTTTATTAAAAGATAATTTTCTTTTTCAAAGCATGATGAACTTAAATAAGTTTGATTAAGTGCCACCCAATAGAAGTTGTTCAGATTGAGTTCAAGTTATAGATTCTTGAGCCAAGCTGAATCATGAACTAAAACTTGAGCATAATAGTAAATACCATGTTATCTCGGTACAACTTATTTGTGCCCTAATTCATGAAATGCATTTAAAAATGGTTAAATATCTAGTTTATCCATCCATTTTTGTAATATATTAAAATTATCAAGTGTATTTATCCTTTTTAGAATATATATTGAAATTCCATCAGCGGAAATAGTCTATACTCTATATTAAGATAGTGCTGTTAAAAGAATAAATAAATAAATACATGTAGCCTCTGTTCAATATATGATCTTACCTTTGGAAACTATATATTATTGGATCTTCCTACCTGTCTGTCTCTCTTGACCATGCCTAGATATTAGGTTTAGGTAAAGGATTTAACTAATCCAAAGAAACAACCACAGTATTATTACAAGCTCTTTAGGGCACAATCTAGAAACGTAAGTGCCACATTTTTATTATTGAAATATCTTCTCAATCATGATTCGACATTAAGCTGCGTATGGTCGTCAAAATGCCATGTCTAGCCACTCGATTAAGGCAGTCCTTGAAAGAAGGGAAAACGAGGATTGCATGCGGGCTCTGCCAATCAAAAAGATTGCTGTCGGGGAAAGGATAATAAGACAACTTCCTTTTCAGCCTTTCTTTTTGTTAATCCTAAAACTTGATGTGTACCAACCTCAACCTTTCTCGTACTCTATGAATTCTAATAAACTTTGACAAACTTGCGGCCAGTGTCCTAAGTAATGTACTATGATAGTATACTTAATTTCGAGACCGGCCGTTTTCCACGTACCTCCCTTCATATTTAAAACCTAAAATCCTCCAGGATCAACCTCTTAATTCTTCTATATCGGGCTAATGCATAGTTAGGCTTTCCACTTTTAGAATTTGCACGGGTTTGACATAATAATTTCCTATCTTTGCAATACCCTTGGTCCTATTACGGCTATGGTAGGCATATTCAATTTAAAAACCTAGAATAATATCCATATGATGTCTTTGTAATAACTATTTCGACCCTGTTTTGGCTTATGATAAGCATATCAAACTCGCAAAGCCTAGAATATCCATTTGCTATAAAGAGGGACTGACCCTTATTCGATATTCAAATTTGTATAATTCGACCTTCATAACCTTTTTTTTTGGACAAATTTGCACAAGGCACTTTTGATACCTATTGGACATATTGCATTAGATTAGGAGGGGAAAAATAATAATAAGTATAAACCTAAGGATGGAGCGACATTATCCTCAAATTTTATTTGCTATTTCGCACAAAATGCTAATGCTCCAAAAAAGGCAACAATGAAATTGTGCAAACCGGAAATATAAGAATTCAATTCAAATAATATGCCAAAGTTATAAGGGTTTCTTTCATTAACACAAGAAAGATTTGAAATGATACTTGATGTGCTTGAACTTGACCTAGATGAATTTGTTTCGATTTTTCTAAAAACAAATATATTTTTTTAAGTAATATTATATTGATATCCAAACTTGATCCAAACTCAACTTATATTAAAGTTTGATGATAACTAAAAAAAGCCAGCCCACTCAAATAAAGAGGCCCACAAATTCTTTTTCCTAATGTTAAAAGACAAACCTATAATCTTTACTCTCTCTCTTTGTTTTCTCTAGTCAACTGTCACATGTTAGTATCTCTCTCTATCTTCTACTCTTATTCGTATTCCAATTATGGTTTTCTAATATTGTGATTCTTAACTATTTTCTTGCAAGGTAAATGGATTAACAGGATGAAACAAACAAAATTATTAAGGATTCGAACTTCGAGTGCTAGAGAACTCCTATATTTGAAGTAAAAGTAATGCTCCCTTTATTCTATTATCTCTATTTATACATGTCTCATACACTAGCTATAATAGTTTTGGTTACAACTATATAACTGATTTGTAACAAATCTATAACAGATTTAAAATTTGAACTATTTATGTGTACTATGTTTTGTAATCTATGGGATATGTTGGTTTCTTCTTTGTTTTTTTTCCCTCATTGTAATATTTGTCTGCTCTTCTTGAAAAAAATCTTGTCCTTAAGGTGATATTGAGGATATTCTCAATGAAATTATGATAAATCCATCCAAGTAGCATCATCTACCAGTAAAGACTTCCATTTAATCAAAAGCTAAGTAATGATATGGCCTTATCTTTAAATTTATATTGTGTCTAAAACGAATAAGGGTTTGACAATTGGAAAATTCCCATGAGACTCCTTTGGTAGAGAAACTTGAGTAGGACAATCTCCCAATGCTTTCCTTAACATTGACACATGAAATATGGGGTGAATTTTTTATCTCTCTAATAACTTCAGTTTGTAAGCTACTCGTCACACTCTCTTCAAAATTTTAAAAGGGCCAAAATAACATCATGATAGCTTTTGAGAAAGTCTATTTGCCACTAATGACTGCCTATTAGACTAAAGCTTCACGTACACCATATCCCCTTCTTGAAATTCGAGATCCTTTCAGTGCTTGTCAAATAGTTGCTTCATTCACAACTGAGCCTACCTCAAATTACACTATAAAGTTTTCATTATTTCATCTTGAGTTTTCAATTCCTAATCTATAGCATCAACAAGAGTATTCCCTTGAACATAACTAGGGATATTTGAGGCTCTCTTCCAAACAAAGACAAAAATGGGGTCATTTGAGCGCTTGTGTGATAACTCATATTAAAACAATATTCGACCCATGGTAAAAACCAAGGCCAATCTTTAGGATAATCCATGACATAAGCTTTCAAATGCTACTCCAAACACTTGTTTACTACTTTTAATTCGCCATCTGTTTGCAGATGATAAGTAGAGCTCAATTTCAAAGTTATGCCACTTAACTTGAATAACTCATTCCAAAATTTACTCATAAATACTCTATCCCGATCTGACACAATTGATTTTAAAATAACATGTAACTTTATTACAATGTCTACAAACAGCCTTGCTACTGATGTAGCAATATAATGCACTGTTAGTACTCTAAAGTAGTAATATTTTGTAAGTTTATCTACTACTACAAGTATCATTGTATACCCATTTAAAGGTGGTAATCAAGTGATAAAATCCATCGTAACTTCCTCAAAAACCCCTTGTAGTATTGATAAAGGTTGAAGTAATCCCATTGGAGATATTGTTAAATATTTAATTTACTAACAAACATGGCATTGCTTCACAAATTCTTCAACATCCTTTCTTATTCCTTGCCTGAAAAAAGAAATGTTTAATCGCTTGAATGTCTTCAAGACTCCCAAATATCCCCCAATGAATGAAGTGTGGAATTCCAATATTAAAGAATTGATAATGGAAGTATGAGAAGGGATGAAAATTCGATTCCCTAGAAATAATAATCCATCTTTGGCCTTCAAGGGCTACAAAAGGATTTTCCCTTTTCACAATTTGTCAAAAGTTGTTTTCATTCCATATTCTTTATAAACTCTATCTTAATTAGTATAACAGTGTCAAAAGAAAGCATGGAAATAGCAAACATATGGGAATTCTAAAAAAAAAAAAAAAAAGCTTCTAGAAAGTACATCTGCCACTTTATTTTTTACCCTTGGTTTGTACATTACTTCAAAACCATAACCAAATAGCTTCACCAAGTACTACTACTGCTCTAGAGTTTTTATATTATGAGTTACTATTTCCTTTAAGCTTTTCTAATTTGTTTATATAATAAAATGGCATCCCAACAAATAAAGTCTCCACTTTTTAACTACTTCTACCACAACCACCATCTCCCTAACATAAGCACTAGCTTTTGTAGTCGAAGACTAAATTTTTTAATATAAAATGCAATCGATGGAATCCCTTAATGTAGCACTACTCCCATTCCCTTCACATAAAATATCTTAGTAAAATCTACCAAGGCTAACAGAAGCGTATTTAGGAGTGCCTATTTTAAGTTCTCAAAATGCAACCTTTGTTTCTTCATTCCAATAAAAAGCATCCTTTTTCAAAAGATTAATTAATGGAGCAACTATGTGAGCATAATTCCTCACAAATCTTCAATAATAATTGGCTAAGCCTAAAAACCCTCTCAATTTAGTTTTTCTAGAATGTTTCAGCCATTCTTACATTGCTTTTACTTCAGCCAGATCCAAACTCGCACCTTCTACTAAAACAAAATGGCCCAAGTAATCAATCTTATTGTGTAAAGAACACTTTGACTTCTTCAAATAAAAAGTATTATCTTTTAAACATTGTAAAACGGTTTCTAAATGTTTCAAATGATCATCAAAAGCAATATTGTATATTAAAATGCCATCAAAGGAAACAATGACATATTTGCATAAGTAAGGTCTAAAAATACTATTCATTATTGCTTGAAAAGTAGAAGGTGCATTCGATAACCCAAAAGACATTACTAAGAACTCATAGTGGCCTTCATGTGTCCTAAAGGCTATCTTATGTATATCAACAAGAAACATTCTTATTTGATGATATCCTGCTCTATGATCCAGCTTAGAAAAAAATAATAGCTCTTACCAATTCATCTAACAACTCATCAATTGTTGGGATAGGAAACTTATCCAAAATAGTAACCTAATTAAGCGCTTTGTAATCTATATAAAACCTCCATGATCCATCTTTTTTCTTTACTAACAATACTAATGAAGAAAATGGGCTTATACTTGGTTGAATACCTCTTAACTCCAACATTTCTTTGACCACTTTGTCAATCTCATTCTTTTGAAAATACGAATATCGATAACGTCGAACATTTACTAGTTGAGACTTGTTTTTTAAATGTATGTGATGTTAAACATCACTCAAAGGAGGCAATGATGAAGAAGTCTCAAACACACTTTGGAATCTACCTAGTAGCGCTTCAATTGCATTATTGTAGGTGGTACCAATAGGTGAATCCTCTTTCTAAGCCACCAAACTAAACAAACAAGCTACCTTATTTGCTTCCATCAATTTCTACAATTGATAATGCTTTATTAACTTTTGTTCAATAGCCATATTTCCTTTCAACATTATTTTCTATCATTTCCAATGAAACATCATTGTTAAAGCATAGCAATCAATCGTAATAGGACCTAATGTGGTTAGCCATTGAATACCCAAAATCAATTCTTCACCTTATATAGGCAACACATAAAAATTGACCAATAACTCAAAATTATTGAGTTTTAAAGGGACCTATTTACATACTCCTGAACAAGTAAGCTTTTCACCATTCCCAGTCAATACACGAAATAAATTAGAAGTTTAGCAACCCTTACCTCTATAAAATTGTGAGTGCTACCCAAATTAACTAATACACACTTACTTCTTTTTGCCAAATCAGCCTTTTCAACTTTAATGTTTTAGGAGTATGCATTCTTGATAAAGTAAGGTAGCTTATTTCCACAATATCCTCATCATTATTTTCATTCTAACATTCCAGAACTTTCGATTCAAGATTTTGCAAATGATCAATTTCTTTTGATTCAATTAACAACAAAAGCTTTGATTTACAAACATGGCCTTTATGAAAATTTTCATTGCAATTATAACAAAATCCCTTTTCTCACCTAACAGTCATTTCTACTGCTGTCATTTTCTTGAGAGGTAACGATTTTTTGGGCATGGATGTAGAAAGAGAAGAAGAGTTTGATGGTTTAACTAGGTTTGTGGTTTTAGATGAAAAAAGGTTTTTGTAATTGAGTTCACTAGCAAGTTTAGTTGAAAAAGATTGTGATGGTTGATGAAACAAATTTGAAAAAAAAAAAAGTTAGAATATTGGTGAAATTTATATTCATGTAAGGTAAATGGATTAACAAGATGAATTGAATGGGATTAGTAAGGATCTAGACTTCGAATGCCAAAGAACTCCTATTTTTGAAGTATTGGACTTCTTTTAGTGTAAAAGTGATGCTCCTATTTATTCTATTATCTCTATTTATACATGTCTTGTACATTAGCTATAATACTTCCGATTACATTTGTGTAACTGATTTGCAATAGATCTATAATATAGTTAAAATTTGATTTATTTGTACTACGTTTTGTAATCTATGAGATATGTTGATTTTCTTCTTTGTCTACTTTCCTTTATCATAACATTTGATTGGAGCTCAATTATACTTGTAAGTTAGTCGAGTCAAATTTTATAAAACTTGAGTTTGTCTTAATAATTTGTTTGTGTAGTTTGAGTTCAAGCTCAACTTAATTGTTATTGATCATATCAAGCCAAATTCGAGTAGCTTGAAATTATGTTTGTCACATTTACACTCCTCGTTCAATATAGTTTTTCTCATTTCCTCTTCCATGATATGCTTATTTCTCATTTTGTGTGGTCTCTATTCTAGTATAGGACATGTGAATGGGTATGTTTGAGTTTTACTTGCATAGTAACTCAATATAAGAGACGCGTGAGAGTCCTTTAGTTTCATTAAGTGATACGTGAAGACTCTTTGATATCATCCATAAATTTTGGAATCTTTTGAGTTTATGAATCTTTGTAAGAGACATTTGGTAATCGTGAGGATCTCATCTATAATTCTATGTATAGTTATTTTATCTTGAATTGAGGTTTTTCATGTTAAATTTATCTTTCTTTAATTTATCTCATTATTTGTAGAACTGATAACAATTATTCAGCTTTATCTTAACAAATTTGTATTAAAGCCCAGCTACATTCTTTGAGTTAAATTCCATGTAACAAAGCTACAACTGACGCAGCGCGGAAAGTGAAAGCGAAACGAATCCGAATATGGATTGGTTTCACATAACAAAGAATAGCTCTTTGATGCAAACTCTGGTTGCGCACAACCCGGAAATGGAGAAAATTCTCTCACGAAATGTATTTCAAAATAATAATAAGACGTAACCCTAACATGTCTGACAAAAGAGTATATATACTTCCCCGTAAAATATCTAAAAGGGGAAAATCTAAGCGTACACGTGGAAATAAATAATGATATACACGTCTATAACCTGTCGCATACACGGCCGTGCCTCTAGGTCGTGTATGTTTCTGGGCATGTGACGAGCACAGTACACGGTCACATACACGGCCGTGTCTCTAAGCCGTGTATGATTCTGTGAATGTTCCGGACCGAATACACGGTCGTTCTGCACGGTCGTGTATATAGGCCGTGTATGTTTCTGTGGAATACCCTAATCGAATACATGGTCGTGCTTCAGGCCGTGTGTAGAGGCCATGTATGCTTCTGTGAGTTCCTTCCAATCACTACATGGTCGTGTAACAAGCCGTGTATCAGCCCGTGTCTCTTGTATCTCCATTATTCTCTCCCACCAATGGAGAACTCAACCCCAAGTTCTCGTCAGGATATAAAGGCGTATCATCGGAGTGAAAAAGTGATAAGTCTGCAACATTAAAAGTACAAGAAATATTCATATCTTCCGAAAGTTATACGACATATGCGTTGTCATTTATCTTATGCACAACTTCATAAGGTCCGTACTTCTTGGGTTGAAGTTTCCCATATTTACCTATAGGGAAACGCTATCTTCGGAGGTAAACCATTACCTGATCGCCCACGGCAAAGAGTTTCTTCCGTCTATGCTTATCTGCAGCCCCTTTGTATCGGGTATTGGATTCCTCTATCTTTCGTCTAACTTCCTCGGCAGTGGTTTGGTATTGTTCCGCCATATGTTTAGCAGCCAAATCGCCCACCATATCCTTGGGTAATTTGATCAAGTCCAGCGCATGTTGTGGCATTTTGGTATATACCACCGAGAACGGTGACCTCCCAATAGTTCGGTGGACGGAACTATTATAAGCGAATTCAGCCTGAGCCATTGCCTGATCCCACTGTCCCGGCTTTTCACAGCAGATAGTTCTAATGAGGTTTCCGAGGGTCCTGTTAGTTACTTCGGTTTGACCGTCGGTTTGGGGATGAGCGGTGCTACTATAATTAAGGGACGAATCAAACATATACCAGAGAGTCTTCCAAAAGTGACTAAGGAATTTGCTATCTCTGTCGGAAGTAATGGACTTTGGGACCCCATGCAACCGCACCACTTCCTTGAAAAACAGCCGCGTAATAGCCCGTGCATCGGCGGTCTTTCTACAGGGAATCAAATGAGCCATCTTGGAAAACCTGTCAACTACAACAAACATAGAGTCAGCACCTCGTTGGGTACGAGGCAAACCGAGTATAAAGTCCATCGACAAGTCTTCCCAAATGTTTGTCGGCACGGGGAGAGGAGTATATAAGCCAGTGTTTTGGGATTGCCCCTTAGACACCTGGCAAATGTAGCACCTTTCCACAATTCGATACACATCCCTCCTTAACCGAGGCCAAAAATATCTTTCAGTAACTGCGGCTAGGGTCTTATCTCTACCCATATGTCCCACCAGTCCACCACCGTGCAGATCTCGGATAAGCTTTTCCCATAAGGAAGATTCAGGAATGCACAACTGATTCCCTTTCATCAAGTACCCCTCATAGATATGATAGTCGTCACAAGGTTCTCTGTTGGCACACTTAGTCCAAGTGTCCTTAAAGTCGCCATCATCCTCATATAGTTCCTTTAGCTTCTCAAAACCAACAATATTCGCACTTAAAGTAAGTAGGACATCCGCTCTTCTACTTAGGGCGTCTACGACCTTGTTCTGCACACCCGACTTGTGCATTAGCCTGAAAGGAAACCTCTGCAAGAACTCAATCCATCTGGCATGCATATCCTTACTAATCCGGGTTTGACCACTCAAGTGTTTAAGAGCCCCGCAGTCTGAGTACAAAATGAACTCTTTCCCAACCAAATAGTGCTCCCATACTTTAAGGGCCCTCACCATGGCGTAGAATTCCTTGTCATATGTAGACCAAGTCCTCCTTGCTTCGCACAATTTTTCACTGTAAAAGGCGATTGGTCTTCTTTCCTTTGATAGTACTGCACCAACTCCAACCCCACTGGCATCGCAATCCACCTCGAATAACTTCTCAAAATCTGGTAGCGCTAGTATAGAAGCGCCACACAATCGTTGCTTCAAGTTCATGAAGCTTGTTTCAAATTCTTTGCCCCATTGGAACTTACCCTTCTTCAAACACTCAGTCAAGGGGGTAGTGACTGTACTAAAGTGCCTAATGAATCTTTTGTAGAAACTAGCTAGGCCAAGAAAGCTTCTCAACTCAGTAACAGTTCTCGGAACAGGCCATTTTCTAATCGCCTTCACCTTTTCGTCATCTACCATTACCCCTTCACTACTGACTACAAACCCAAGGAACAACAGTCGCCTTGACATGAACGTGCACTTCTTAAAATTAGCGAATAGTTTGTTCTCTTTTAGTGCAGATAACACACACTTTAGATGTTCAAAATGTTCTTCTTCAGACTTACTAAATACTAGAATATCATCGAAGTACACAACAATGAAACGACCATTGAAGGGTTTTAATACCTGGTTCATTACCCTTATGAAGGTGCTCGGCGCGTTACTTAACCCAAATGGCATCACTAGCCACTCATACAGCCCCTCTTTGGTCTTAAATGCCGTCTTCCATTCGTCTCCGGGATGGATCCGAATTTGGTGGTACCCACTCCGCAAATCTATCTTGGAGAAGATAGTAGCGCCACTCAACCGATCCAACATATCCTCGATGCGTGGGATAGGGAATTTATACCCTATGGTGATCTTATTGATAGCTCGGCTATTAACACACATCCTCAGCTCCCATCTTTCTTGGGGGTTAACAAGGTTAAAACCGCACACGGACTTAAGCTGTCCCGGATAAACCCTTTGTCCAAAAGCTCTTGGACCTTCTCTTGCAGAATCTCGGTTTCCTTGGGACTCATCCTGTAATGTGGGAGGTTTGGGAGACTAGCTCCGGGCACCAAGTCTATCTAGTGTTGAATGTCTCTCAAAGGGGGTAGCCCCTCAGGTAGATCGTCTGGAACCACCTCCTTAAACTCCTCCAGTAGATTCTTCACTGCCTCTGGTACTTCTCCCTCAATCTCCTCCTCTCCTTTTGTCACACCTTTCACGATGAGGGCGTGTACCACCCGCGACTCCCTCAGGTCTTCCATCACTTCCTTCTCAGATTGAGTGACTGTTAGGAACGAACGACTCTCAACCTTCTTTCCTTTCGCGTGTCCTTCCCTTTTCAATGGTAACAAGGTATATCTCACACCCCCCTTCTCCAATCTATAGACATTCTCCTTGCTCACATGTTGCGCGTCCACATCAAATTGCCATGGCCTCCCGAACAAGATGTGGCAAGCATCCATATCTACAATGTCGCAGAATGCTTCATCGCGGTACTTCCCTATTGAGAAAGGTACCCTACATCTCTCCTTGACTTCAATCTTTTCAGCTGCTTTAATCCAACCAATGGTGTACGGATTCGGGTGCTTCTTGATGGGCAACTGCAGTTGTTTCACAACCTCCCTTCCTATGATGTTTTCGCAACTGCCGTTGTCTACTATTAGCTCAAACAACCTTCCCATGATAGTACACTGTGTGCGAAACAACTGGTGCCTCTGCGTGATCTCTTCTTGCTTTGGGGTTAGCATCATGCGCTGAATCACATAAGTTGGTTCTGCTGCTTCTTCTTCTTCCTCATAATACTCTCCCTCTCCATCAGCAAATCTCCTCATCATCCTCTCTATCAAGGATGTTTACGCTTTTCCTCGCAGGACATTCGTTTGACCGATGACCCGGTTGATTGCATCAGAAACACTTGCCCAAGATAGGTTTGGCATAGGGGTTGTTTTGCTTCTGGGCTCCCTTCTGCTCCATCGGCTTCTTCCCCTCACTCTTCTCTTCCCTCCTGGTCATGTCCTCAATAGGTTTGTATGGCGTAGTTTTTCCTTTCTCAAATGCCGACCTACTACCACTACCCACAGCTTCTCCTACATATCCCTTCCATCCTCCTCCATATCTACTCCCTTGTTCCTGCAACACTAATTCAGCTCGGAGAGCCAAATTCTTTGCCTCTACTAGAGTCCTCACCATCGTAACGCCAATTTTGTCTTTAATTTGGAGCTTCAGTCCTTCCACATACCTTGCAACTTGCTGGCCTTCACTCTCCCTCAAATCATTCCGCTCAGCTAATCTCATGAACTCCGCCGTATACTCATGCACGGAACGTTGTCCCTGGCGGCACCGCTGATATTGTTGGAACAATATCTGCTCGTAGTCCAGCGGGAGGAAATCATGTTGCAGCAACTGCTTCATGCGATACCATGATCTCACCGGGTGTTTTCCTTCTCTTTGCCTCCTACTTTATAGCCTCTCCCACCATGCCGAGGCACCACTCTTCAACCTGCATGCCACCAATCTTACTCGACAGTCTTCGGGAATTTCCATATAGTCGAAGAACTGGTCTACTTCCGCAATCCAATCGAGGAAGCCTTCGATGTTGAGGCTGCCATCGAACCATGGAATGTCAACCTTTAAACGGTAGTCTCCGCCGTCCCCTTGATCATAGCCTCCACGATTCCTCCTATAATCACCGTCTCTAGGGTGGTTTCCATGATGAGCCATCCGATAACCACCACCTCTTCCACCACGTCCTCGCTGTGGCCTACTCCCGTACGTATCATCACTCTCTTCACTGGATTCCTCACTCTCCACACGTCCCCACCTGTTCTCAACGACAGGTCGGATTACACGTCCCCCGAATTCCTCCACTGCACGTGGTGGATTCCTACCAACGCCTCCAGCCCTGTTGGGGTCTACCACTAGAGCATCGAAACGCTCGATCAGTTCATCAAGGCGCCGTTCCATACGCCCAACCTTCTGATGCATTGCGTCAAACTCTGCCCTTGGAACCCATTGATGGTTCCCTTGTAACCTCGCATCATGAACACCGTCAAGAACACGACCACTACCATCGCCTTGATGAGTTGACATCTCTACAGGAAATAGCCTTGCTCTGATACCAACTGACGCAGCGCGGAAAGCGAAAGCGAAACGAATCCGAATATGGATTGGTTTCACATAACAAAGAATAGCTCTTTGATGCAAACTCTGGTTGCGCACAACCCGGAAATGGAGAAAATTCTCTCACGAAATGTATTTCAAAATAATAATAAGACGTAACCCTAACATGTCTGACAAAAGAGTATATATACTTCCCCATAAAATATCTAAAAGGGGAAAATCTAAGCGTACACGTGGAAATAAATAATGATATACACGTCTATAACCTGTCGCATACACGGCCGTGCCTCTAGGCCGTGTATGTTTCTAGGCATGTGACAAGCACAGTACACGGTCGCATACACGGCCGTGTCTCTAAGCCGTGTATGATTCTGTGAATGTTCCGGACCGAATACACGGTCGTTCTGCACAGCCGTGTATATAGGTCGTGTATGTTTCTGTGGAATACCCTGATCGAATACATAGCCGTGCTTCAGGCCGTGTGTAGAGGCTGTGTATGCTTCTGTGAGTTCCTTCCAATCACTACACGGCTATGTAACAAGCCGTGTATCAGCCCGTATCTCTTGTATCTCCATTAACAACGAAGTCTATTATAAGATTTGATATCATGGCAACACATTTTGGTGTAAGCGTATACACGTGCAAGCCACTTTGGTGCTGGTGGCCTTGTTTTGGGAGAAGATGGATTAGGCCCGTAACAACGCTTAAGAGCAGTTGGAGCGTTTATGTCATTCGTGGAATTTTAACTGATATCTACCTTGAATTTATTTAGTGATGATCCAAGACATGTTTGGATGTTTGCAAGCCAACAAAATGCAGGTGAAATTTGGTTTGAGTTTGTTTGAAGTCTAGGAATTTATGGCTAACCGAAGTTTTCATCAAGGAAAGCTTGATTGCCGAGACGTGTCGACTAAAGCCTTTTGGATCGAAAGCTGCCTCCTTTCTTTTCGACATATTTTCTATTTAATGTTTGCTTGGTTCTTAATCCAATTGGAGCTTACAAATAGTATGCTAGGATTTTAATTAAGTAATGATCCCATAATATGAGAGGTAACTTAATAAAAGATTTTATATGGGAGGTAATTTAATAAAAGATTTTCTTAGTTTTATTAAATGATTTCTTTCGATTGATTCTATATTTTATTGAATGTTATTGAAAATAAAATAGAGTAGTTATTTTTTTCTTATATATTTATGTACTTTATCTATATAATTTTATGAATCACGATTATATTTTTTTATTGATTTCATTCCATTCTGTGAATTGAAATGTTATGGATACAGCACTTTTATAAAAGACGTTCAATGAGTGAAACAATTGTTTTTATAATTCTTTATGATCTTATGATTTATTTATCTACGTACACATGCTTTCAACTTTAGATTGATCTATAAAACATTGTCTTGAATATGGAGATTAAGTATTTATTTTATCGTCTATCTGTCGACCATATATGTCATGTATGATGGTTATTTGATACAGATCACTTAGTCCACACTAGACTGGAGGACTATCTTCTGCATTTCTTGTAACTTCTCCATATAACTCCAAATGAATTGGATACGTATCATAGTTCATATTAATTGCGAGAATACAAGAAACGAAGCACTAGTGAAGAGCACACCTAGATCCTATTGAAGGCATACTATATATATGTATATATATGTTTCTTCATACATAATACATAAAACTGCTCTAATTATAGAAAAATTTACTAAAATAATATCATTTTTAAAAAATAATTACAAAATAGAATATTTGAAAAATTTATTCCAAAAATTGATAATGAATGTACGAATTCAAAATGCGCCTTCAATTAAGTCAAAATTAGCATCTACACCTTCAAGCAAATGTTTAATTTTTTTTATAAATTTTAAATCAACATTTATAATTTTTAAAATTATGAAAATTAATATTATTATTTGCTACTCATATGTGAATTTTTAATTTATTTTAAAACAAAAAATTTAATTTGAAAAAAAATTATGAAAAATCATGCAAAGAAAATATAGATAAACTTTGTAAAAAGAATTATAAAAAAAATCTTAGAAACAATTGTGCAAAAAAATGTAAAAGCATAGATATAAAAATAGGGAAAAATAATTTATTAAACAATGTTAATAAATTTATAAGGCTCAAATAATAATTTACATAAATCACAAATATTGATGAAAGATTTACATATCAAATAAATAAGATAAAATAATATCATATCTCCTATTATTCCTTCTCTTACTAAATTGTCGTGCTAACTACGAAAATACATTTGTGGCTCTCTTACCGGCCTTACATTTGGAGTAGGAGGAACTTGTGACTCCTGCATTGGATGGTGCTAAAGGGCATCATTAAACTCACTAGAAGGTATTAAACTCCAATTTATAGCACATTGTAAAAATTTACCCTGATACATTGGTTGCTTATCGAAGTGTCTCTTCTACAGAGTTGCTAGTGTACAAAAAGGACCACTGATAGAATAATGATGTGGTGTAATATATGTGCTAGGCATTGGGGCTAAGTTTTCATCCATCTCATTGGCATCTAGTGAGAGTTGTTGGTTATATATTGGATATTCCTATGCTTGAGCCTAGCTTCAAGGTCATCTACGTCCCGCAATCTTACAACATGTAGGAATCAATTGTTGTTATTGCCAAATGTTAGCAAGTTACATCTCTACCTCAACCTCCATGCCCTAATTTTGGTGAGCCTATGAGTATAGCATTACCTCCCCATGATCATGTATAAACTCATAACCATAATCAGCTACAACAACAGCCATAACATGGTTTGAGGATAAGTAGATTTGCTACTATGTATTAGCCTACATGTTACAATAGACCGTAAATTGAATTAGTATCAGATGCACAATGAATCACTCAACTACTGTTGATGTTGTACTTACCAGATGTCCAAGAATTACTCTTATGCGCCTTATGTAATGATGGCTAATAGATTCGTACCGCCTCTTATATCCTGGTTACACGTTACAAGGGCCCTTATGTCTACCAACTAGGCTAGACGCTCGTCCTATAAGGCAATGTACGGTGCATGCTGTATCGGCCAATCTGTATTAACCCTCCCACACAGGTTGATTTGGGAGCTCTAGCTATGTGTTCACATCCCATGGAGTATATTAGTAACCCCCAAACCGCCTAGCAATACAATCAAGAAAGTGCCACTCAACTATGTGGAAACATATGAGTGGCACCCAAACAATCCAAATCTATCTGCCTACTCTGTAGAAAGGTGGTAAAATGTAAATTAGATTGCCTACATACAACTCCCACTCGACTTAAAGGGTAGTAAGTAAGATTGAGGGTTAACGATGCATATGATGAAATGGAAAAGTGAAAAAGGATTGATGAAATATCTGCTTATCTTTTGGCCTATCAAAAGCATCCCGACAAGCCCTAACAACATAGGTTGGGTAATACTAAGTGTCCAAGCTTGTCCTCTAACTTGTGGCCAAGAGAGCTCCAACCTTTATAATAAGTCCATGCTGACTAACAACTGTTATGTGTAGGAATCTATCCTATGCCTAAATCTGCAAGAGTATCATTGCCTCTCCAATCTCGTGAGCCGGTGCAGTAGATGCAACACAAATCTAATGATATAATTAACTCAAACATGCAAACCCTCAACTATACATCCCTATCACATCAAAATACTCTAGCAGTAACAAAAACATGCTAAGTACGATGAAGTTGGACTTATCAGCAAAGATAAATCTGCCAAGCATGATTTATCGGCAAAGATAAACTTGCTCTTCATCTGCGTGGTTTAGCAAGACCTAGTATATATCCTAAAGCCACATCATACTAATGTAGCCCCCCCTACTACCAGATCCAGGCCTCACCTTGAGCAATCTCTTACATGTGACCATCTAATCTAAGGAACTACTCTTTGTCACTACTTGACAATCAATTGGGAAGCCTAATTATACCTCAATATCTTATAGGGTGAAAGTGAACTCCCTAGTTCCTATGCGAAATGTGTACATCTCTAGCCTCCACTACTCATTTAAGGTAGTTATTATATGTCAATCTACTTGTATGAATGGCAACTGGCTCACACCTTAGAATCCCGCTAACTACAGATATGGCTCCATCCACGAATCAACTAGGATAATGTTCTTTGCACATCAAAGTGATAACTCATGATGTCGAACAATGAGCCATGATTGATCCTAAAAGTAAAGAAGTTAAATGTTGTACTATTGTCAATGTAATGTAAAGTAATCAATTTTACAAGTTACATGCGATTTACCTCTCCATCCCAAACAACTTATGAATGATGTCCTTCCTACTGCATCAAAACAAAGCGAACAAAGGGTCTAAGCTTCATTTAATCTACATAACGAAAAAAAAAATGCTTTTTCAAAAATTTCTTCTCTACATGAAAAAAAAAAATTACTTTTTAATTTAAAAAATTCATAAAAAAATTGCAATTTTATGTAAGAACAGAAGAAAGAATAGTTTATAAAAATATTTTTTAATAAATTGATAATTTCTTAATTTTTTTTAAAATACCAAAATTTTCAAATTATTGAATTCATACTTAAAATTGTTTTCGAATAATAAAATTTAATATTAACATTTTCATTAACACGTATTTTTTAAAATTAATTTCTCAACGATTATTTAATTATAAAATTTTTAAAAAACGATTTAAATAATAAACCAAAATTTTACACTAAATAATGTTACGAAATTTTTAGTGTGCATAATGTTGATATTTTTTACATGCTACATACAACAACGTTTACATAAATTATGTTTATGACACTGCAAACTAATAATAATTGCTAGTATTTTATTAAAAATAGAAGACTATAAAGAATTATGGCTAATTTTTTAAATAATAAATTTAATATCAACATTTTCATTAACACATATTTTTTTAATTAATTTTTTAACTATTATTTAATTATAAAAAAATGAAATGTTTAAAATAATAAATAAAAATTTACACTTAAAATTAATAAAAAAAAATAGTGTGCATAATCTTGATCTTCTTCACATGTTACGTACAATAACATTTACATAAATCATGTCTATCACAATACAAATTAACAATAATTACTGGTATTTTAATAAAAATGGAAGACTACGAAAAATTATGGCTAATGTTTTCAAGATTAACAAAAAGTAATATAATAGGGAAAAAATAAATTTTTTATTAAAAAAGAAAATTTTGAAATATAGCCTAATCAAACTTTTTTGTTGAAGAAATTTGAAAGATCTCCTATTGATATTCTTACACTCCTTGTAAATGTATAAGTTTTTTTTTCTTCTATCCGCAAAACCTACATAAAAATTAAAGCAACAAAGGAGAAGGAGCGTTGAAGGAAGGAGAAAGAGAGATGGAAGAAGAAGTATAATTCTATGTAAATTTATAATGCAAATGTGTCAATGTAATAATTTTCTTCTACATATAGTTATGGCCATTGAAGATCACATGTTGTAATATTGTTTAAGTTTCAATGTTATTTTATAATAATTTTTATAAATTTGCAGGTATAGATTTGTAGAGCAAAGTGATGAACATATGAAATTATTAGACGGTAGGGACAAATTAAATGAAATTATTAGATAATGGAGGATGTTGGCAGGAAAAAATTATTCATGCGGACCATGTTTGCAACTTCAAACAAATTTACTTAAAGGTGTAGACACAGTCCGTGCCTTTAATACAATTTATACTAAATGAGCATCAATTTTATCATTTTTGGCTCAACTAAAGATGTATTTTAGATTTATACTTTTATAATTTATTTTAGAAATAAATTTTTTAAATACTCTATTTTTCAATTATTTTAAAAAAATAATATTGTTTTAGTGGATTTCTACTATTTTATATCGTTGTAAATCCATGGAAGATCAATTTTCTTAAGTTAGATATTTTCGGTCGTAGAATTTCTGTCCAAAATCTAGTTCTCTCTTATTAACCATTTTGTCAAAGAGAGTTAAAAGTTAGAACTTATCACTTCTATTTTTGTTTGCCTAAGCCCATCTTTTCGAATTGCGTGCAAGGATTTTCTTTTCCCCGTTGGATCTATGAGCTAGATTTCTTAACCATTCTGCTATTTGCAAGTTGCATTGAAAGGTCGTATCCTAGGATGGTTCGTAGAAAATCAATAATTGGGGTCTTTTGACTAGGCTTCAAATTTTCGTAAAATTCGAGAAACGATTGATAAGATTCATACACCGTGTAAATTATCTAGTTGCAGCTGTGAATAAATAAATTTTTCATATCTAGAAATATATATAACCACCGATGATAATTTTTTTAAGTAAATTACGTTAATTATGTTTGTAAATTTAGTAAATTATACTAATATTTTACTTTTTCAAAGTACAACTTTACTTCAGCCTACATGGATGCTAACTTTGCACAATAGCTAATATATTATGTGTGTACATATATATATATATATATATATATATATATATACCTGCATGTATGCATGTATATCAAATATATTAATAAAATAAAGATGAAAAAAATTAAAAAGAAACAAGCACTTGAAGACCATTGTCGGGCCTTTTTTTCTAGTAGGTCATAACCCACTTCTGAATCCACTTCATGGTGGTCGACAACTGCCAATTTCTAATATTTTAAAACGAAGAAGAAGAGGAAAAGAAAAGCTTGAAAACCTAATTGAATCCATGACCGTGCAATCGGGTTTTGAAGCCTTTTTTCTATTAAGAATATCACGTACCATGGGTAGGTTGCGAATCATTAGAAAACTGGGTAGCCATTGTGGCTAGCAACAACCTCTAAGTGCTTTTTCTTCTTTAAAAAAAATACTATTTTTTATTTATTAAATTATGTAATATATAATGTGTAAATGTTTCAATGCTATTTAAAGAAAAATTAGAATTTTTCCTTTTCTATTATTTCAAATTAATTTTAGTTTTTTATTATTTTTTTAATATATATAATTATCATATTTACATAAAATTACTAATAATGCTAACATAACTAGGACATGTCAGTATTATTTGAGCTACATCGGCATCCATATAGGTAAAAAAAGGAGGGTATTTGTTTCATTTTCAAAAAGCGGAATATTGATATATTTTATAAAATTTATAAGGATTTTCAATATAATTTTTCCTAGGTATAATCATAAAATACATAGACGATTGTGGGATTTTCAGCAGTTTTTTTTTTTTTTTTAATAAATACGTTAAACGTTCTCACTAATAATAAGCCTAACCAGCTTGTTTATTTCCAAAGCCCAGCGCTATCCGGTTCTTTTCTGGAGAACTGTAATTGAGCCCTCCAAAGTAAAGAGTTTAGCCCATCTCTCCAATTATAATAATAGGCTCATATCATGATGGACAATTACAAACAACATCAATCAATGTGATTAATAAATGTCTCCCAACCCATTTACTTTTTAGTTTGAAGAGCATAAAATATATCCCATGAGATCTTGTATAATTGGAAATTGGAAATTGGAAAAATGTCTTATATCTCTTTTATAATTTCAAACCAAAATAAAATTTAAGAATTTTTATCAGTTTTATTCACCGCATAGTCTAAAGTGTTCTTACTGGCATCCAAAAGGAAGGAAAAATTGTCTCAATAATTAAGTTTTAAGTATTTATATATAAAGACTACCATATTATCATTATAATATTTTAACAATGTTTGCAAAGATTTAGTAAGGTTTTTCATTACCTAAAATACATGTCTCCCTGCGGCTTTAAATAAAACCTAATGATATCTAAAAGCCTCGAAAGAAATAGAGACTTTGTCATCTTCCTATTGGGTTAACTGATTTGTAGATTTTTCTTTTCTTTTCTTTTCTTTTTTTGCGAGATTATTGATTCGAAGATTGCGCCTTCTAAATCTCGCCTAAAAGCATGTCCTCATGCTAAAAAAGTTCAACTTATTACCTTATTTTTGTCCGTTTGTATTTATTTTATGTCTATTTAAATATAATTATTTAGTTAAAATCAAATTGAATTTAAAATTAAAAAAATAAAGATATAATTACATATATGCCCTTATTTAAAAAGTCAAATATTTAAATTCTATTTTAAAATATAAGTAAATTAGATATAAATAAAACAATTTATCTAAACACTGGTTTTTAAACAGATATGGATCAAATACAAATTAAATGTAAATCATATATATTTATATTAAAATTTAAATTTGATAAATTTCATTATATATTTAAACTCAATTACACTAGCAAATTTATCTAACTAAATAAGTTAAAACTCCAACTCAACTTGGTAACTTATTTAAATGACTTGAAATAAATATAAAATTAAACTTGAATAGCTTATAAGCTAGCTTGATTCATTTATATTAGTAATATAAACAATAACATAAGAGATTGTTAATTTTGAACAATTTTAGTATACCAGCAAATGTAGTGAGATGATTTTTTCTCTCTAGCTTTTTTTGTTTTGGCAAACACTATTAATTAAAAAGGATGCTTTTTTTTTTTTTTTGCTATATATATTATAACTATTGCAAGCGAAAGGAATCAAACTTGATCCATTTCATTGAGGGACCAGTTTTATACTTTTAAACTACAATTGCCTTAACTAATTTTATTAAATTTACAAATAAAAGGGATGTATAAAACCTTACCAATGTCTTTTTTTTTTTGTTTATATATATTAAAACTATTGAAAGTGAAAAAAATCAAACCAATTCATTCGATTGAGAGACTAGTTTTATACCACTAGACTACAATTACCTTAATTAATTTTATTAAATTTACAAATAAGAGGGATGTATAAAACCTTATCTTAACCGGTAAAAAAATAAATCCTATTAAATCAAACATAAAAAAAAGAAAACCGTTTTTATCCAAATAAAGAAAACCCTTACAAATTTTATATTTTAAGGAGAATTTGAATTAAAAAATCGACGTATATTAGAATTAAAAAATTAATTAAAAATCCATGTTTATCACTAAAGATAATCCTCGTCTCCTCTCCAAATGAATTTAAGAAATAAGTCAATAACTCTATTTCGCCCTTATTTTCTCCTTGAAAATTAGACGAAGGACTAAACGGTCGTTTAGTCTCATCGAATCGTATAAGATATATTTCATTAGCAGAGATCAACATGCCGTCATTAAAGAACATCCTAGCGTGCTATTAGATTTCAGAATTTCGCCTTGGGGTATTCCAAGCCGAATCATTAAAGCATACTTCTGCTTATTTAATGAACATGAGAATTTCCTCACAAACCCTTCATTCTTGTACACCAGAACATAGAAACTGAAACATCAACCAAAAAAAAAATGGAAGCAATATGTAGCATTTAGCAGTACAGATTATTCATAGACTAGCATTGGCAACATCCGCGAAACCAGACACCGCCTGAGCCTAGCAAATATACTTTAGAGCTTTGATGCACCACTAGGATGATACACCACTATGTAATTATACGCATTCAAAGTAAGGAAATCATCCAGTGTCTCCGCGGTGCATTGTCTTGTAAAGATCTTGCAAGCCTCCTTATACATACCCTTCTTGAACCTCTCTTTACCAACTTCTCTTTCAATCCTAGCCATTTCCTCTTCCACAACTCTTCCAAACAGGTCCTTAGTCACTTTGACCCCGAGCCCATCTCCATCCAACTCCACTCCATATTTCAGCCACTGCCAGTTCTGGACCCTGCTGATTTCTGCTGTGGCTGCATCCTCCATGAGGTTATAGAGCGGGACGGATCCTGATCCCGTAAGCCATGCTGCCACATATTGAATCCCCACTCGGGTATTTAGCCTTAGCCCTTCCATGGTGCGAACGCCTCTAGGCCTCTGCAGTAGGTCCTCTTCTGTCAAGTTTTGCGCATCTTCCCTTTTGACAGATTGGATTTGGTTAGGGGCATTGCCCATGTGGTTTGTGAAGACTTCCATGCAGACTGGGATAAGTCCTGGATGCGCTGCCCATGTTCCGTCATGCCCTGCTTTCACTTCTCTTAACTTGTCCTTCCTTACCAGTTCGAGTGCTGCCTCGTTTGCAGCTGGATCGTCTCTGATAGGAATTTGAGCTGCCTGCGAAGGTCAAGATCAAACAATTGGTTTACATTCACAATTGAAAATTGAAATACAGCTTAAAACTATTGAGAATAGTGCATGATAAAACGATGTTCATATAATTTCCTAGAGAATTCCATCTTGGCTTCATTTGAATTACTAGTAACAAATGTTACAAATAGATGTAAACCATACCAGAGCTTAAAACTTTTAGATCAGCTAGTTGTCAATCTAAAATTAATCGACATAAATACTTTATTTAAAGGCGAAGAGCTTGAAATCCTATGTCATGAATTCGAATGGGAAATTGTCCGTTTCTTGTATATGTGTGGAGCAGTCTGCAGATTCGGCCACGCAAATTTGTGAAAGAAGATGAATGAATCCAGTTCTTACCATGCCCCCCATGGCATGGACACCGCGCCTATGGCATGTGCGGATAAGAAGATCCGAGTAAGACTTCATGAAATGCTGAGACATTCCAACCTGAACTCGATCAGGCAGCAGGCGAGAAGGATGAGCCTGGAAAGTCTTGACATAGCTGAAGATGTAATCCCATCTCCCACAGTTCAAACCAACAGAGTGATCCTTTAGCTCATAAAGGATTTCGTCCATCTGAAAGACGGCAGGAAGAGTTTCAACCAGAACGGTGGCTCTAATGCTTCCCCTCTCTATTCCAGCCATCTTCTCTGCCCTCTCAAAGACATTGTTCCATACCTTCGCTTCCCTGAAAAGAGAGAGAGACTTTGAGCTTGCCCGCTTGCGAAATCTAGGTTCATTAAAAGTATAAACACAGGTACCACATTACCTTCATAAGCTTAACATCTTAAATAGGTTAGATGTGCTTCTAAATTTAACAGTTGGTGAATTTTCTACCCGATAAAATCGAAATTACTATTTGAACTTATGGTATCTTTTTAATCTTATATCTGAATTTCAAAATTGCTGAATATCATATATTTAAAAAGAAGTTTCGCTTGTTAAATTTACTACATGGCTCCTCATTGTTCATACTTGTACTTCTCTATCGATGAACATTTACAATTAGATGCTAAAAAATCGCTTAAGTATGATATATAATAATTTAAAGTTCAAGTACAAAATTTATCATGCAAAATATTTAATCAACCATGACATTTAACAATTTCAAGATTTAAAGCAAAATTTGGAAAATTACACAAAGTTCAAATAGCGTTTTTTACCTTATCCATCTTGCACTAATATTTTTGCTCCATTAAATTTTTGAATGCACAAGATATAGTCAGAGTCTAGATATAAGAATATGAGACCTAAATGCGTGACCATTTTTTACCTAGAATACAAAATGTTTAATTAACCATGACATTTAACAATTTCAAGATTTAAGACAAATTTTGGAAAATTACACAAAGTTCAGGTAGCGTTTTTTACCTTATCCATCTTCCGTTAAATTTTTAAATACATAATATATAATTAGAACCTAAATATAAAAATAATGCATATCCCCTTTTTACCTAGATGGTGTACATATTTCCACATACAAATATGCTACTTTTTTTCGACTGTACCGAAATCATTCACTAGGAGTCCTTTCTACCAAAAATAGCTTGTAAACTCAGGAGTCAGGATTATTGTACCTTGAATGCTCCATCTTAGGCAGATAGAAGAATGGTCCAAACCCAGCACCCTGTGTTTTACGGAACATTGCAAAGTTGTGGTAGAAATAGAGGCCAAAGTCCACAAGACAACCGGTTGCAGGTTCACCATCAATGAGAATATGAGACTCCGGTAAATGCCAACCTCTTGGCCTTACAAAGAGCTTAGCAATCTGATCATTGAGCTTGTAAACTCTGTTCCTGACCTTGTCATGGAAACTTATGGTTCCATCCACAGCATCCTTTAAGTTAACATGTCCTCTCATCAGATTCTCCCAGCTTGGAGACAAGGCATCCTCAAAATCAGCCTGCCAATTGCAGTTTCCTCTCTTTTGTTAGTCGTAAAATTTCACCAGGAAATCAAATTTTTTTTTTTTTCCATAATGCATTGATCTATTGCAAAACTACTAGCTGGGGTTGAAAGTCATGGTAAGCCCTTAATGTTTTTCTATATTTCCAATTATAACTTTTGAATTTTATTTTGACAAAAGAAAAAAAAATAGATAAGCTATTCCCTTTTCTTTTTTTTCCCTTACAGAATATCTACACCTCCTGAAGCCAAGGGCGAATGCAAAGTCATGAGATTAGGGTGGAATTTATATATATATATAACTATTTTGTGAGGTTAATACATTATAATACTTTTTAATACTTAGTTAAAAAGAAAATTTTAATTTTTTTTTATATATACTTTATGTAATATAATTAAAATATTATATTATTATAATATAATTATTATTCATGATATACAATTAATAAATAAATAACAATATGAGAGAATTTATTAATTAATTATTATAAATAACAATAAAAAATAAAAAAGAGAGAGAATATCATTTATATAAAAGACATATATTTTATATAAATATTTTATTATATATATTTTTTAAGATTTATATATAATAATATATATATTTACATTTTTCGAAAAATTTTATAATTAATTTATTTCAGAGCTTGGGAGAGCCGGAGCCCCGTTGGCCTCCCCTGGACCTGCCCCTGCCTGAAACTAATGCTACTCAAGACTTAGTTTATGATAATATTAAATTAAAAAATATCTAATATGACATAGATACTAAGTTTGTTCGAATTGTCTTTAACAAGAAATTGAAATATCATCATCTGAAATAATGTTTAATGATAATATTCACGCCTTATTCCTAAAAGGTTTGAAACTGCAATGCTATTAATGCACAACATATTTAGATAAGTAGTATATACTGTGTTTAGATGAATAATATATAAGTATTAATAATATTTTAATAATAAAATAACAAATTTAAAAAATAAATACAAATATGAATATATAATATTTTTATTTGTTTATTTTTTTTTCTTTCCCTAGTAATTAAATTTTACGTCAACCTCAGCATTGTTACAAAATAGAAAATATATTACGGTAGAAGAAGGGACCGCTGTGAAAGTATTCACCATGAAAACTTTGGCGCCAGAATTCAGTGCATTGATGATCATTTTCCTCTCAACTGGGCCGGTGATCTCCACTCTGCGGTCCGCCAGGGCAGGCGGCGGCGGAGCACACGTCCACGCCGCTTCCCTTACGTACCTTGTCGCGGGATCGAAACCCGGCAAGGCCCCTTCGTTGTATCGCCTTTTCGCCTCCTGGCGGCACTCCATCGTATACTTAATATGGTTCCTGAATTGCCTCTGCAAATCAGCAACGAATTGCAAGGCATCCTTGGTAAGTATTTTAGCAAATTCTGCATCATAGCGGCCCCTGATGTCGACTCCCTCAGGAGCATCATAGGTATTGGTTCTGTTCTTTGGAGTGGAATCGGTGTATGCTCCTAGTCCCATCAGTTTTTGGTGTGTCTTGAAATGTAAAACTGTAGTACTGGTGAGACAAGTACACTAACTGAAAGTGCAATATGAATAAAGCAGTGAGTGCATTAGCGTTATATAGGAGTGGTGTAACTAGAATGTGGGTAAAAGAAGTACACTGGTTGTATTTACATTTTTCATATAATTTATTATAGGTAGAAAATCCGGTTGTTCTATTTTTATAATATGACATTAGATAGATTCTTAATTTATCATTTGGTTTGCATATTAATTTAAGTTATTGAATAAAAAAACTTCCTTTGAATACTAAATTAAAATTAAAAATATTATATCATATATTTGATAATATAAAAATATATTTCACAATATAAAAAAAATTATAAATAACTCTATACTAAATTCTTAAATCATTAAACTCTATTGTTTTAGTACGAATTAAATATATTATAAAAATTCATGTTTAAAACTATTTATATTAAATATGATACAAAATAATTATATTATCATATTTATGTTATATCATATTATACTTATTAATTTTTTTTATATTATTTAATTTTATCAACTAAATATTAACTTAAAAAAAAATAGGCTATGAATAAGTTAGCTTTTTGTATATGTTAAATTCCAATTAAAAAACTTATGTGGTTTTACGTATCACTAGTCTTAACTTCTTCTTTTTTTTTTTTTATTTCCGAAATGAAAATACAAGTGGATAAGTACAAAGAGTGTTATCGGTAGGGTATAAACTCGGACTATTTCAGCTTTTATGTGGATTGGGTAACGTAGAGAAAATATTCATATGATATTGGTGGATAAATTATAGAGGTGGTAAGGATATGGGCAAACGTTTTGGTTTCCGTGCCAGCCTTGGGAGGTGTAGTTTGTTTGGATATTGTGGTTTTGATGATATCATTTCCCACGTCCTCGTGGCAGATATTGAAGGTGGAGATTGAGAGTATATTTCATCCCATCAATCAGCACCAAAACGGCAGATTGTTATAAGTTATTACAAGAAAAAGACTCTAAATAAACACTTGTGGTGATTCAATTTACTACGGCAGTAAATTCAATACAGGTTATAGAGAAAACAAATTGAACTATCTCGAATGGCCTCGATCAATTACCACACGATTGACAATTAATTATCGACCCACGTTCATTCAGCTAGCCCCCTGATAGGCCACAGCCCCCATTCGACCACCACATGCTTTGATGTGTCCGTAACACCGACCTTCGACTTATAGCCTTGAAGTTGTCAAGTATTATGGTAGATCCACCAACTTTTACCATGATTTGTTCTTGAATAATCCACAGATTAGTATAAGATCAATCTAATACTATTTGTAATATTTTAAGTCAAAAGTAGTTTAATAATTAAATTGATAAGTAATTAACAAGCCTTTTCAACCACTCAATATAAAATATCTTAATTAATATTGACTTAATATTATATATCCTAGTCATATGTACCAATACCCATCCCCTTTCATGATCTATTTCAAATTTTATTCATATGTAATGTCACAATGTTATACTCTATTATAATATCAATCTTTTAGATTCATGATGTGAATCGTAAACCAAAATGAAATGTATAAATGTAAAAATTTAAATTCTTTGTTTGCTTCGTCAGGGATTGTCGTAATGATTATGGAACATTGTTAGTTTACATGCTTGGATGACAATTCCGGAAAAGCCTCCAACATTGTAAATATGTAACTTAGAGGAACCACTTTAATTTTGAATGATGCGTGACAACATGGGCAACTATCATAGTATTTCCTTGCACTATTGACGACCTCATTGATTTGGATCCATTGCCCAGTAACTGGCATAATGATGTGTTTGGTAAATTAATTGTTTATACTTCTATAATTTGCAAATGATCAGTTCTGATTAACTGGATCTGCAATCTTTCAGCTAAAACCTTCGGATACTAGGAAGTTTTTGTTAATGTTATAGAAAGGTGTCCAAATAATTTAAAGGTAGTAAATTCATATTTTAAGAAAAAAAAAAAACTTTTCTTATTCTACTTTATGTCAAGGTTAAATGAAGATCTCTAATCAAATTAGATGAATATTCTAATTATTGAATAAACTTGCTCACTGATGATAAAAGTAAACGAAATATCGGTTATTGTACATATATATTTTATTTTATGCAGTGATACTTTTATAACTCCGCAAATGGATGAAATCATGATCAGCATTAGTAAAATTGGAAGGAAAGTTTATTGAGAAACTAGATTGAAAATTATGGATGCTCAAATTAGAGAAAATTTGCAAAGGATGAAGAAGGAAAGTGGTTGGACTTCAAAGTATCACTTGGTTGTGACTCACCATAATAGAGTGGCCTTATCCACCTATGACATTTTTCCAATTTTTATGTAATACCTGAATTTTTTATGATTTATCAATCTATATTATAATATAAAGCCAAAGCTAAGGACGTAAAAATGTACTCAAAATGATGGGTGAATTGGTCATTTCACACGAAGGGTATAAATACCCTAAATTAACCTAGAGAGCCTCTTTTGTCATTTTGCACAGTGAAATTGTAAACAAAAGGATAAACGCTCTCAAAACAACCTAAGGCGACTCAAGGGAATTCATCGATATTCAATCTAGTCGCACCAGGTAAGGATTTCTATAACTTACGAGGAAGTCATGAATAAAGAATTGAGGTTAAAATGACCTATTGCTACATGATGTCCCCAGAATAGGATTGAAGAGAGAACGTGAAGAATAAGGAAATTCAAGGATCAAGGACTTGATTTGCGGAAAGTTCGATGTAAGTATTCTCATTTATGTTAATTGAGAAGAAAATATGTGTTTTAAGATTAAGTTAAGCCTAGGAATAAAGAGAATCAAATTTAGGAGAAAGTGGAATAAAGAAATTAGGGTTTGTGGGAATTTACCGAGAGATACACAGCTTCCCAATACGACCGTGTTTCGACCGTGTTGAACTCTAAACATACTAAGAGATACATTACCTATCTACACAGTTGTTTTCTAACCATATTGAATGTAAAGCATACCGAGAGATACATGACTTATCTACACAGCCGTGTTCCAACTATGTTGGAATCAAAACTCACTGAAAGATACATGACCTTTGACATGGTCATGTATTAGCTTGTGTTGAGCTACATGGCCTCCGACATGGCCATGTTGAAAGAAATATAATTTCATTTTATATTTATTTAACTTCTAATTAAGTTAATTTTCACGCAACCTAGATAACTAATAAGACCTTAGAGAACTTAAATGATTAAAATTAAGAGAGTTAAGAGATGATATTAATCTTAAATTAATACTAAAAAGGACTTATTGATGATATACAGATTTCAGTTTAGCTTAAGTCTAAGACCAAAATTGTTTAAGGCTAGGATTTAAGGTATGTATAACTTATATGATGTTCTGTGTTTGTTTAAGATAATATATATATTGAAATTGATTAAGTTGAATGATTTAGCTTAAGTGTTTGAGTTATATGTTGTATGTGTTTGGCTAGGCCTAAGGGCCTGTCATGACAGATCCCTAAAAAGCACCCCAATGATCCTTGTGTGATGTTGTCCCTAATAGAGTCGTGCTTGTAAATGATCTAAGTTAAATGTTGGTTTAAGTGAATTAAGTGCACATGCGTGTAGAGCTCATAGTGGCAGTTCTTATCACCAAGTTTAAGTGAATTAAGTATACATAGGTGTAGGCCTATAGTGGCAGTTTTCATTACCAAGATTAATAGGCTTAAGTGAACATAGGTGTGGGTCCTGTAGTAGCAGATCCCATCACCAAGTTTAAGGGTTAAGAGATCATAGGTGTGGGGCCCGTAGTGGCAATTCCCATTAGCAATACATGTTCCAATAGGTTAAGTGTGTTAAAGGGGTCATGAGTACCTTATTGTTGCTTATGGACTTAAATTGTATCATGAAACAGTGCCTGTGTTTAAGTAATGCATAATGCATTTGATCCCTATTCATGTTTGTTCATGCGTGTGTGTTTACGTTATACGTATTTGGCTTTAGCTCACCTTTCGGGGAATATTTTTTTTAAATGCAAGTATTAAGGGTGTCGATAATATAAAAGGAAATCTAAGAGTAAATGAACTAAAAAGGGAGGAAGAGGATGATTATCACTACTATTATAGAGAGTAGAACTTAGAATGACTTTGTTATTTAATTGGAACAAAAAGTGGTTTTCTAGAGAATATGTAATTGGAATTTTATAGACTTTCACTACGTTAGATATTGAATATAGATTTATGAAATTGATTTTTAAGTTGTGGGTTGTATTGAACGTCTTTATACAGGAATTTTAGAATAAAAAGGTATTAAAGTTAATCTAGAGCCTTAACATATTCTTATGAAATATAGACACATAGCAAGTAGTAGCACAACCTAAATTTCAAGGCGTTACAGCTAAGGTGGTATCAGAGCTTTAGGCTTATGATCTTTAAGGGTTTAAGTTTGAATCTATAGAAGATAGATTGATGATCCTTAAGACTTAAGTTTCGATCTTTAGAGCATAGGTTGTTAATCCTAAAGAGCTTAAGTAATGATCCTTAGAACTAAGTAATGATCAATAGATATAAGTAAACAATAGAGCATAAGATATGATCTTTAAAGGAATTAAGTATTTGATTTGTAAGATGGTAAGACATGAAGAGAGTGGATAAAGTCATGGGACGTTTATTTTTTTTATTTATTTAATTATTTTCTTGTATTATTATTTTATTTATATTTCTTTCAATTGCTAAGTTATTTATGAGTAAATAGTCATGTGGAAGGGTATATATAAGTATATATACCAACATATACTAATCCTAACATTAGTTGACACTAAAATTAAGTACATCTGGTCATCTCTTCTTAAATAGAATGATTCCAAGAAAAATCACCAGGTGAGGAGTTAGAAGGGGTGCTAAACGTAGAAACCCCAATGAGGAAGAATAAGTAAAATATGCAGAGAAGTAGGAATAGAGATACAGGGTAAGGTGATGCCAACAAACCTCCTAATATTGGAGATGATAGAGTTTAACATAATTCTAGGTGTTAACTGGCTGTCAAAATATCATGTCACTATTGACTGTTAGAACATGGTGGTGCATTTTAATATACTAGTGGAGGAATACTTTGAATATAAGTTAGAAGTACAAAGACCCACTAGTTGCCCACTTATGAGATGGGGGGGAAGTGTGCTGGTAACTATATCTATTGAAGCTAGTGAGAAGTTAAGATGGAAGGGGTATCAGTAGTGAGGGAGTTTCCTGATGTGTTTACAAAAGACCTTCCTGGTTTACCCCTAGCAAGGGAGATAAAGTTTAACATTGACTTGGTACAAGATACAGTACTCATATCAAAACCAGTCTATAGGATGGCACCAGTGGGATTAGAAGAACTATGGAAACAGTTATAAGAGTTATAGGATACCTTGGGTTACACCAATCTTGTTTGTGAAGAAAAAAGATAGAAGCATGAGACTCTATATAGACTATAGAGAGTTAAACACGATCACAATTAACAACAAATATCCTCTTCCCAAGATAGATGACTTGTTTGACCAGTTGCAGGGAGCTCATGTGTTCTCCAAAGTAGACTTGAGATCAGGCTACCATCAACTAAGAATTATGGAAAGGGAGATAAAGTTTAACATTGACTTGGTACAAGATACAGTACTCATATCAAAACCAGTCTATAGGATGGCACCAGTGGGATTAGAAGAACTATGGAAAAAGTTACAAGAGTTATAGGATACCTTGGGTTACACTAATCTTGTTTGTGAAGAAAAAAGATAGAAGCATGAGACTCTATATAGACTATAGAGAGTTAAACACGGTCACAATTAAGAACAAATATCCTCTTCCCAAGATAGATGACCTATTTGACCAGTTGCAGGGAGCTCAAGTGTTCTCTAAAGTAGACTTGAGATTAGGCTACCATCAACTAAGAATTAAAGAAGAAGACATTATAGAAAATAGCATTCAAAACTAAATATAGGCACTATGAGTTTCTAGTGATGCCCTTTGGACTAACGAATACACTAGCTATATTCATGGATTTAATGAACAGAGTATTCAGGGATTTCCTGGATAAATTTGTAATTGTCTTTATAGACGATATTCCCATATACTCTAAAAGCATCGAAGAGCATGAAGAGCACTTAAGACTGGTATTGGGCAAGTTATAAGAAGAAACATTATATGCCAAATTTAGTAAATGTGAATTTTAGATGGAACAAGTAATCTTCTTGGGTTATGTAGTTAATAGATATGGGATATTTGTAGACTCATAAAAGGTGAGAATAGTAGTGGATTAGCATAGATTGAAGACAATTATAGAGGTAAGAAGCTTTCTAGGTCTAGCAGGCTACTACAGGAGATTTGTAGAGGGGCTTTCCAAAATAACAACTCCTCTCACCAAACTAACAAAGAAGAATGTGAGATTTGAGAAGGATAACAAATGTGAAGTCAGCTTTCAGATGCTTAAAGAGAAACTTGTGTTAGCACTAGTTTTGATCTTGTCCAAGAGTAGAGAAGAGTTTATAGTGTATAGCGATGCCTTAGTTCAAGGGTTAAGGTGTGTGTTAATGCAAGGTGGTTAAGTAATAGCTTATGCATCTCGTCAATTGAAGCCATATGAAAAGAACTACCCAACTCAAGACTTAGAGTTGTCAATTGTGGTACTAGCTTTGAAGCTATGTAAGCATTATTTATATGGAGAAAGGTGCAAAATATTCACTCACCACAAAAGCTTAAAGTACATATTTACATAAAAAGAGCTAAATATGAGACAGAGGAGATGGTTGAAGCTAATCATGGATTACGACCTAGAGATATAATACCATTAAGGAAAAGCTAATGTGGTAGCAGATGCCTTTAGTAGAAAGAAACAGGGTAATGTAGCCACTTTCATCACTTTGTAGAATGAGTTATTAGAAGACATGTGCAAATTGGAACTAGAAATTTTAACATAAGAAATAGGAAAAAAAATGACTACTTTAAGGATATAACTAAACATAATAGACAGAATTAAAGTTGGTTAAATGGAAGATAAAGATATCCAAGAGATTAAGAGCAGAATGGAATAAGGCAAGGCTCCAGAATTCAACTTGGATGTAGAAGGGACCTTAAAATACAAAATGAGACTATATGTATCAAAGGATGCATAATTGAAGAGGGAGATAATGAAATAAGTACATTTCTCCACCTACACAATATACCTTGGAAGTACTAAAATATATAAGGACTTGAAGAGTTGTTATTGGTGGAGAAATATGAAAAGAGAGATAGCTGAGTACGTAGCTAGATGTCTCACATGCCAGTAGATCAGAATAAAACATTAGAGACCAATTGGAGAATTACAGTCTCTTCCAGTACCGAAGTGGAAATGGGAGCATACGACAATAGACTTTGTTACAATCTTCCCGAATACTAAGGAGAAGTAGTTTAGGTTATAGTGGACAGATTTATCAAGTCTGCTCATTTTATACTTATTAAAGTAGGATATAAGTTAGAGAAACTAGCTCAGATATACATACAAGAGATAGTTAGACTACATGGTGTGCTAGTGACCATCATTTTTTATAGAGATATAAGATTTGTGAGTAGATTTTGGAGCAGCTTACATAAAGCTTTGGGTACCAAATTGCAATTTAGCACAGCATTCCACCCTCAAACAGATGGTTAGTCTAAAAGAACTATACAAATACTGGAAGATTTGCTTAGAGCATATGCATTGGATTTTGGAGAGAACTGGAATGAGCATATACCTCTTGTGAAGTTTTGATAGGAATCAACCCTGTGGTTCCAGCAGTGGGGAACCTAACTTAGATACATTTGCTCAGAATCCACATATGGCCACATTTTATCTAATAATGTTTTTATTTTGCACTTTAGCAGGTACATTCATCGGTTTTACAAGATGGCTAAATAATATACACTAAGGATCAACTTACGAGACATTCTTAGAGTCACATCCAACAGCCCACAAATTGTTCAATTGAAGTGAAGAACCAACCACCACTTGAAGACCATTTTTATTTGTAATTGTTGCTTATGAGAACCAGCCATTTTATTTTGTACTTGTAATTTGTGTTTTGGGAACCGGCCACTTAAGTGGCATCTTTGTAATTTTTGGTGTGTTTTTACCCTAATGAGAGCAAGTATAAATACTTGCTAACTAGGGTTTTTAGGAATCTTTTGACATTTTTGAGAAAATTATACACTTGTTACCGTGAGGGGTTTCCTTCAATTGCAATAAATCTCTTATCAATTTCTTTTTGAAATTGTGGCGAGAATCAACTAGAGTGAATTGTGAGTCATATTGATCCAACTCTTGTTGTTTTATAAATTTTGTTTAGTGAGTAATATCTAGGTACAATTTGTTGTTTACTTGTTCTTATCACATGAATTAAGGTTATATATTTTCAGATTTGATCATTTCAAATTGAGATTGAATTCTAGTTCATTTATGTGTGGTTCCATTGAAGTTTATACACTTGTTTGTTCTTACTTCCATTTAGTGTTCAAACTCGTGAATTGGACTTCCATTTTGAAGTAATTTAACACGTCATTTTGTTGAGGGAGTTGGTTGTTCACGCCTTGTGATTAATGTGTTTACCATCCAATTTGGTTAGACACATCAAGTTTGCTTATAATAACAGTTACCAGGCAACTATCCAAATAACTTCATATGAAGCTCTTTATGAAAGAAGGTATAGATCCCCACTACATTGGGATGAAGTGTGAGAAAGACAAATGATGGGGCTAAAGTTAGTACAAGAGGTAGTAAACAAGGTGAAACTGATCAGGTAGAGAATACAGATAGCCCAGTCTCAACAGAAGAGTTATATAGATAAGAGAAGATGCCCTTTAAAATTCCAAGTGGGAGATGAGGTTTTATTGAGAATTTCTCTAACAAAAGGAGTGATAAGATTCGAGTTGAGAGGAAAGCTAAACCTAAGATAATAGGTCTGTTTACGATCTTGGAAAGCATAGGTATAGTGGTTTACAGGTTAGCTTTTCCACCAAATTTGGCTAGAGTACATGACATATTCCATGTATCCATGCTAAGAAAGTATGTACCCGACCCGAATCAGATAGTAGCTTTGGAATCACTGAATGTGCAACCAAACCTATCATTTATGGAGAGACCAATCAAAATTGTAGATACCAAGGAGCAAATACTAAGATAGAAAACAATCCCTTATGTTAAAGTGCAATGGACTAACCAAACTAAAGGAAAGCAACATAGGAACTGGAAGCAGAAATGAGAAAGAAGTATTCAGAACTCTTCCAGAATCAAGTACTTTCGAGGACGAAAGTTTTTATAAGGGGGAGAGAATGTAATACCTGAATTTTTTATGATTTATCAATATATATTATAACATAAAGCCAAGACTAAGGATGTAAAAATGTACTCAAAATGATGGGCGAATGAGTCATTTCACACAAAGGGTATAAATACCCCAAATTAACCTAGAGAGTCTCCTTTGTCATTTTGCGTAGTGAAACCATAAACAAATGGACAAACACGCTCTCAAAACAACTTAAGGTGACTAAAGGGAATTCATCGACATTTGATTCGGTCGTGCCAAGTAAGGATTTCTATAACTTACAAGGGAGTCATGAATAAAGAATTGAGGTTAAAATGACTTATTGCTACATGATCTCACTAGAATAAGATTGTAGAGGGAACATAAAGAACAAGGAAATTCATGGATCAAGGACTCGATTCGTGGAAAGTTTGATGTAAGTATTCTAATTTGTGTTAATTAAGGAGAAAACACGTGTTTTATGGTTAAGTTAAGTTAAGATTAGGAATAAAGAGAATTGAATTTATGAGAAATTGGAATAAAGAAATTAAGGTTTGTGGGAATTTACCAAAAGATACACGACCTCCCAACACGGTCGTGTTTCGACCGTATTGAACTGTAAACATTTCGAGAGATACATGGCTTGTCTACACGGCCGTATTCTAACCATATTGAATGTAAAGAAGATTGAGAGATACATGGCTTATTTACACAGTCATGTTAGAACCAAAAATTACCGAAAGATACATGACCGTTGACATAGTCGTGTATTAGCTTGTGTTAAGCTACACGGCCTCCAAAATGGCCGTGTTGAGAGAAATATAATTTTATTGTATATTTATTTGACTTCTAATTAAGTTAATTTCAACGCAACCCAGATAACTAGTAAGACCTTAAAAAACTTAAATGATTAAGATTAAGAGAGTTAAGAGATGATATTGATCTTAGATTAATACTGAGAAGGACTTGTTGATGATGTACAAATTTCAGTTTAGCTTAAGTTTAGGACTAGAAGTGCTTAAGGCTAGGATTCAAGATACTTGTAACTTGTGTACTGTTCTATGCTTATTTAAGATAGTATATGTATTGAAATTGATTAAGTTGAATGATTTGGCTTAAGTGTTTAAGTTATATGTTATATGTGCTTAGCTCGGCCTAAGGGCCCATTGTGGCAGATCCCTAGAGAGCATCCTAATGATCCTTGTAAGACGTTGTCCTTGGTGGAGTTGATTTGGAAATAATCTAAGTTGAATGTTGATTTAAGTGGATTAAGTGTATATTGGTGTAGGACCCATAGTGGTAGTTCTCATCACTAAGTTTAAGTGGATTAAGTGTACATAGGTGTGGAAGGCAAAGTGGTAGTTCACATCACCAAGATTAAGTGGCTTAAGTAAACAATGGTGTGGGGCCCATAGTGCCAGTTCCATCACTAAGATTAAGTGGCTTAAGTGAATATGGGTATGAGGCTCGTAGTGGCAGATCCCATCACCAAGTTTAAGGGTTAAAAGATCATGGGTGTGAGGCCTATAGTGGTAGTTCCCATCAGCAATACATGTTCCAATAGGTTAAGTGCATTGAGGGGATCATGAATACCATGTTATTGCTTGTTGACTTAAATTATATCATGAAACAGTGCTTGTGTTTAAGTACTGCATAATGCATGTGATCTTTGTTCATGCATGTGTGTTTGTGTTATGTATACTGGGCATTAGCTCACCCTTTAGGAAATATTTTTTTTTAGATGCAGGTATTGAGAGTATTGATAACATAAAAGGAAATCTAGGAGTGAATGAACCAGGAAGGGAGGAAGAGGATGATTACACTATTATTATGGAGAGTAGAACTTAGAATGACTTTGTTATTTGATTAAAACAAAAAGTGATTTTCTAGAGAATATGTAATTGGAATTTTATAAACTTCTACTACGTTAGATGTTGAATATAGATTTATGAAATTGATTTTTAAGTTATAGAATGTATTAAATGTCTTTATATAGAAATTTTAGAATAAAAAGGTATCATAATTGATCTAGAGCTTTAACATGCTCTTATGAAATAAGGACACGTGGTGAGTAGTAATACAACCTGAGTTTTGAGGCATTACATTTTATCATTAGGAACTTTTGAAAGAGCTACACATAAACTAAGGAAAAGGTTAACCCATCTCGAGGTAATCTAGTTCCATGCATATTTAAGCTCGTGAACCAGCATTTATTCCATTTTTTTGCTTTTTTTTTTTCTTAGGCTCCTAATGAACTGACCCTTCTTTACCTTTTCATTTTCTTCTCCCTTTTTATTTTACTTTTTTTCTTTGAAATTTTTTTACATGAAATACTATTCCACCATTTCTTAGACAATTCTTAATTGTAAAAACAGTAATGATGAATTATTATCCAATTTTATCATATGCAAAAAGAAAATATTTACTTTATTAATTAGTGGCAAACCCCATAGAGGGGAATGCCAAATTTTATAAATTAATTAAATAGATTACAGAAAGAAAGGAAAATATTTGGTCTTATATCTTGTACATGATTCTTAGACCTTACAAGTAAATAACAAAAATAAATAAGAGAGTATTACTCCACTTACAAATTATCCATAGTTTACTACAAAAAAAATAAATAAAGTAATACTACTATCCTTACAAATTAATTTTGCTTACACTAGAATTGCACAATAAAAATAAATATTATTCAATCAATTATGTCTTGTGTGAGATATGGAGTTGAGCCAACAGAACTTCCCCTCAACGAAACAAAGTCAATAAAGTATTCATCTTCTTCACTAAACAGTCTGTACAACTTTTGTATTCTACTTTTTACCTTGAACCAATCCTCTAGGTAAGCTAACACCCCAATGTTAATGAGCATTAAGCTTGATCACTATTGAGCCAAGATAAGGTCCACAGTGTTGAACACTTATTCAACAACTACTATTAATGCAGGTGCAGCGAGACCTTAACGAGTCATTTGAGAGAGAATCGGATAAGGCTTCTGTGCCTTATCCACCATTCTAAAATATTGTTGTTCATAATATTACTATCGCTAAATTCAAAGTTAGTGTTGAAACAATAGTTAAATTTCTTGTACTTACTTGAACTAGTGCAATGCCACTTCAACTTTTGTGCCATCATTCATTGTGTAGGGAGGGTTGTCTATACGTGACACCATATGAGGTAGGGGACAGTGAGGGAGTAGTAGAAACCTAACCACTATATGTAATGAAAAAATTGAAAAATAAATATTCTATTACTTGGATCACCCGTCATAATTCTTATGACATAGTAATGGTATAAGTGTCTTGTGTATTGAAAAATGTGTCAATAATTTAATAAAACATATTAAGATATTCTAAAAGTATGTTTTTTCTTACAACTGAATCTAAAATAGAAGTAAAAAAATAAATGGTAGGAATTTGCTATAATATAATAACCATTTTGCAACCATTTCTTTAATAGCCACTTGAAGAAGTGGATCATTTCGAGTATCAAGTAGCACTAATGGTATGCTTATGGCATTCGTTAGGAAGAAAATGAACATTAGCTTAGTACACTTGAGAAAATGTTAGAGTATACTCATGGAAAACTCTATACACATTTAGCAATTTGGTGCATACATCCCAATCACTAAGATACAATGAAATATCTGGAATGTTCATCGTAGTGAAAAAATACAACACATCTTTATAGGGAACTATAGTTTGCAAAAGTCAATAAGTCAAATTCCACCTATACTTAACATATTTTCTAAATTTTTTTAGTCACATTACCTTACCAATGCAAAATTTCTTCTATACCTTATTTACAAATAAATAGTCAATTGAAAAAAATAACTATTTGTCTTATAGGAAACATCTTAAAATTTAAACAATTCAAACCGTTTTTAACAGAAACATTTAAAATATGACAGTAACATAATATATGTAAAAAAAGGTCCTATCTAGCATAGGTTGGTATAATGCTTGAAGTTCACCAATGGATACAATGTTTCTGGTCACATTGTCAAAACCAATTGAAAATATCATTTTTGTTAATGAGTATTCACATAAAATAATACTTATTATCCAAACAATATTTTGCACCAAATGGTGTTCATAAAAAATTATAAGAGCTATTAGTCTTTTTTGTATTTGTGATGTCCCATCTATCCAATGACATGTAATTCTCATATAAAATAATCACGTCAAGAATTAGTCTATATATTAGCACAAACAAAAACTTGTGTATCAAGAGAATTAAATGTAGCAGCTAATCCACACTTACCAGTGTGATAGAATTTCAAACCGGTTTGTTGCATAGTTTTCAACTCGTACTTTTTTTAACTTAGATTCAAAGCTTCTTGTTCATATTCCAAGTGGTAAACTAAAGATGCATGACTCCATTATATGGCATTTGGCTAAGTATTCCATTAGGGTAATTTTTTGTCTCATATTTGAATATCGAAATAGGCTTGACGATTGCAAATTACCGAGTTAAGATATTTGTTGCTACTACTTGTTTATGCCAAACTTTGTTAGGTATTTTGATCGCATGTGCTTACTTAATGTCCCATAACCCTTCCCCTTCTTTCATGTATAACTTGACTAACAATAATTGCAATACGCACAGATACTCCCATCTTTTTTTTTTTACAATTTTATGAAAATATTTTAATAAAAATGTTATAATTGAGTGGTATAAGTGACTTACCATTAAAGTCCACTTTGCCTCATGTGTGGTATGATACTTCTTCCTCTAGCACTTCCTAGACATCCGCTTCCTCTTCCTCCTCATCCTTGCTACCTTCTCATGGTAATGGCTCGCTTTGTCTATTGAGAGTCTTGTGGTCAAATTTTAAGGGAGGCATCATTAAATCCTTAAAATGTTCATTGGAGAAGTTGTGGAGGTCGTAATCTTCTACATCAAAAGATTGCTTTGACTCACGTCGAACGGATTTTCCTTTGTCACCTTTTTTTTAGAACCCCCTTTCTTGCTAGAAGATGATTCATGGGAGAAACTTGCCACATCTCGCTTAGTAAAAATAAATAAATAATACTAACAAGGAAAACTATAATTTGATTATGTGATTACTGAAAAAAAAATACATTAGGTGGAAGACAATTATATACAAGTAGCAAAAAAAAAAAAAGATGAGAAAATAAAAAGTTAAGCAAATGAGAGCACATAAAGGAAATGAGTGAATAAGAGAATGGGTGTTTTTCTTCATAGTGTGGAAAAGTGAATGAATAAATAGGTAACATATATACATCCTTCTTGCAAATGTTCAAATTTTCCGAATGTTCAAAATTCTTTTTCACCTCGCACCATTCATATTCAAAATTTTCATTCACTTTCATGTATAAATTTCTAAACACTGCAAGCCTATAGGTTACAAACTACAAAACTATCTAGATTCTTCACTGTGTTTTTGAAGACTACTAAAATTAGTTTGAAAATTTTTGCATATGTATTCCTTTCCTTCCCATCTTTTCCTTATTGTGTCCAAATAATTTAAAGGTAGTGAATTCATATTCTAAAAGATTTATAAGAAAAGATTTTTTTTATTCCATTTTATGTCAAGGTCAAATAAAAATCACTAAAAAATCAAATAAATATTCTAACTATTGAATAAACTTGCTTATTGATGATAAAAGTCATTGATATATATATATATATAGTGGTACTTCTATAACTCCCAAATGGATAAAATCACGATCAACATTAGTAAAATTGAAAGAAAAGTTTATTGAGGAACTAGATTGGAAATTATGGTTGCCCAAATTAGAGCAAATTTGCAAAGAACAAAGAAGGAAATTGGTAAGATTCTATCTCTTTTTAAGTTTTATATATCCAATAAATTGTCTAATTAGAGGTGTCCTATCATTTCACTTCTAAAGAAATCGAGCATAGTGATGGGAAAGTGGTTGGACTTCAGAGTATCACTTAGTTGCAACTCACCACACTGGAGTGGCCTTATCCACCTACATGGCCTTTGTGTAGTTGGTCAAGCTCTATGGTTTTATTTTTTTATCCTAATACTTTTTATTTTTATTATAAATTTTGATTATATTGTTTAATTAAATCTATCCATTAATATTTTTATTAAATTAATTATTGCAAACCAATCAAAAGCTAACAACTAATAAGCAATGATAAAATATAGGTATACAAAATGTTAAAAAATAAAACATAAGCATAAAAAGTGATAAAAGTTGAAAATACGGTTATGTAAAGTTATATTATACTTATATATATTAGATAATTGTGTAAGTAATAGGCAAATAGCAATATAAGAATATTTTAATAAAATAAATTTTAGAAAACATTGTCTTCAAACATTATTATAATGGTTATTTATCTAAATAATATTAATGTAACACATAATTGAGATATCAAATATCTATATATAATTAGCCATTATTTATAACACGTCTTTTTAAAGAGCTATATCCTAGTTATGTCTTTTAAAAAATATTCATATGACATTTTTCCAATTTTTATCACCAGGAACTTTTCAAAGAGCTATACCTAAACTAGGGAAAGAGTCGACCTGACTCAAGGTAACCTGGTTATAGGCTAATTTAGACTTGTGAACTAGCCTTTGTTCTTTTTTTTTTTTTCTTTTGTTACTTTTTTTTTTTCTTAGGCTCCTAATGAATCAACCCTTCTTTACTTTTTTTTTTCTTCCCCTCTTTTTCTTTTTACTTTTTTTTCTTTGAAATTTTTTTCACATGAAATACTAATCCACAATTTCTTAGACAATTTCTAATTTTAAAAGTGGTGACGATGAACCATTATCCAATTTTATCATGAATAAAAAAAAATAATGTTTGCTTTATTAATTAGTAGCAAACCCCGTACATGGAAGGGGACACCAACTCCAAATTTTATTAATTAATTAAATAGATTACGGAAAGAAAAGGAAAACATTTGATTTTACCTTTTGTACACGATTAATAGACCTTACAAGTAAATAAAAAAAAAAATAAGGGAGTACTACTATTACTCTTACAATTTATCTCTAGTCTACTATAAAAAATAAATAAAGTAATACTACTACCCTTACAAATTAATTTTGCATACACTAAAATTACACAATAGAAATAAATATTATTTAACCAATTACATTTTGTGTGAAATCTAGAGTTGAGCCAGCGGAGGTTCCCCTCAACAAGACAAAATCACTGAAGTATTCATTTTCTTTACTAGACAATCCATACTACTTCTTACCTTAGACTAATCCTCCACACCCTTGTGCCAAGATAAGGTCTATAGTGTTAAATACTTGCTCAACTACTACTAATGTAGGAGCAGTAAGAACTTAGCGAGTCATTTGCAAGAGAATCAAATAAGTCTTCTTATACCTTATCCACCGATCCAAAATATTGTTGTTCATAATATTGCTGTCATCAAATTCAAAATTAATATTGAAATAGTAATTAAGTTCTATGTACTCACTCAAACCGGCGCAATACCGCTTCAACTTTTATGCCATCATTCGTTGCATAGGAAAGGTTTGCCCATATGTGGCACCATATGAGGTGGGGGACAATGTGAGAGTAGCAAGAACCTGACCACTATATGTAATGAAAAAATTGAAAAATAAGTTTTTTGTTACTTAAATTGCCCGTCGTAATTCTTCTGCTATAGTAACAGTATAAGTGTCTTGTATGTCAAAAAATGTGTCAACAATTTAATAATACAAATCGAGATATTTTAAAAGTATGTTTTTCTTACAACCGAATCTAAAATAGAAGTAATAAGATAAATGGTAGGAATTTGCTATAATATAATAATCATTTTGTAGCCATTTTATTGACAACTACTTGAAAAACTAGATCATTTTAGGTATCAAGCAACACTGATGGTATGTTTACGACATTCATTAAGAATGTTGAACATTCTTGGGTATTTCATAGGAATGGAGATTGCACGAAGTAAAAAGGGGATTGTTGTGAGTCAGAGAAAGTATGTCTTGGATTTGTTGAAGGAAATCGGCAAATTAGGTTGAAAACAAGTGAATTCTCCACTTCCTCATAATTGGAAGTGTCTTGCATCGGATGATGATGTACCTATGAATAGGGCACAATATCAAAGGTCAGTTGGGAGACTAATTTATTTGTCACTAACCAGACCTAATCTTTGCTCACTCAATTGGCTTGGTTAGCTTAGTTATGGATGTGCCAACTAGACATCATTTGAATGGTATAAATCATATTCTCTTGTATCTAAAAGGAGCCTTAGGTAAAAGTTTGTTTATTAAGAAAAATCAATGTAGGAACCTTAAAGCATTTATTGATGCAAATTAGGGTGGTGATGTTATAGATGGTAAATCCACTTTAGGTTTTTGTATTAAGCTCTAGGGAAATTTACTTATTTAGAGGAGTAAAAGCCAATCTATGGTTTGCAGAAGTGGTGTAAAAGTAGAGTATAAGGCCATTGCACAACGACTTTGTAAAGTAATATGGGTGTAGAGGTTACTACAAGATTTGAAGGTATAGGTTGAGAATGTTGCAATATTTTGTGACAGTGAATTTGCTCTCAATATTATTAAGAATCTTATCTAGCATGATTGGATGAAGCATGTTAAACTTGATGGAAATTTCATAAAGACTAAACTTAAAAATGGAGACATCAAATTGCAATATATTAATTCTAGGAACCAAGAAGTTGATGTTCCAAGAAAGTCTTTGCCAAAGCAATTTTTTTTTTTTTTTTTAGAAATGATTAGCAAGTTATGAATGATAGATATCTATTCCTTACATTGAGGGGGTGAAATTGATATATGTTTTATTATTTAAGTTGTACTATTTTTTATTTTTTATTTTCCCCATATGCTTCTAGTAGATTGGTTAGGTATTATTTTGGATAGGTTCTTAGCTTAGTCTTGGCAACTATATTATCTTTATCCCATGCACAAAATCAAGGATATCACTCCAAGGGTCTTATCCAAGTGTGCTACCTCATGTATATATTTTATTATTCAAAAATAATAATTGATTGACGGTGTTTTAATTCTATTTTTCCTTTAGAGTTATAATAAAATAAATGGGACTTTTACTAAAATCAATAGGTATGAGCACATTTAGTGAATCTATTTGTATCATGAACCTAACTTTATAAAAAGAAAATGAAACATTCGTGTTGATGTAAAGTATTGCGAATTTTTTTCCCTTATTTTTTGTGAAGACATTTGATTTAGTTTATTTCAATATATAGATTGAAAGGAACCACAATGCATATTTGAGTCAATTTAGTGTGTCAAATTAAACCATGATAAAGAATCTAATTTGAGCTGAATATTAAAATAATAATAATAATAAATTTCATTCTTGGTTTACTCAATTCACAATTTTATTCAAATTTGTGCCCAATCATAAAAGTCATTACTTGGTTCTATCCCTCTCCAAGTTCTTAAAGATGAGAAAATTGAACAAAGAAAGGAAGTGATTTAAACCCAAGTTCAATCCATTTGACTAACATTGATTGGACTATGCTAGTGTACCTCCATATTATGTTTGGATAAAGTGAAGGAATCAAAAGGGATGGAATGTAGAGAGAACGAATTAAAAAGGAAATAACGTAATATATATATATATAGAGAGAGAGAGAGAGGAAGTTCCCTTATTTAGATAGTGAAAAGGTTAAAACGAATGAAATTGAAAAAAACTCTGTATAATTTTACATGTTGCTAAAATATTAGAAAATTCATACAATTTATAAATGTGCTTTCATTTTTTTTTTTAATTTTAAGAGAAAAATATTTTTTTTTTAGATTTTGTTTTAAGTTCTTCCCAAATATGTACATAGCTCTCGAGAAATCTACTAAAATAATATGTTTTTTTTTTAAATAATCATGAAATAAAATACCGAAAAAAGTTACTTCTGAAATAGGTAGCGAAGGCTAAAACCTATCAATTTTTAAATTTATGAAAATTATTTTTTTTGTTATTTTTATGTAAACTTTTAATTTTTTTAAAAAACAAATAAAATTTAATTTGAGAAAATTTATCATTGAAAGTTTTTTTTTTATGAAAAATCATGTAAAGAAAATCATAAATAAATTTTATGAAAAGAATTATAAAATAGTTTTAGAAACAATTATTTAAAAAAATGTAAAAGTGTAGATATAAAAATAGAAAAAATAATTTATTAAAGAATGTTAATAAAATTAAAAATTTCAAATATTAATTCACATGAATCGCAAATGTCGATGAAAGATTTACATGTCAAATAAGATAAAATAATATCCTATCCCCTATTGTTCCTTCTCCTATTAAATTGTTGTGCAAGTTGCGAATATGCGTTTATGTGCTCTTTAGCCGACCTTGTATCTAGAGTAGAAGGAGCCTATGACTCTTATGTTAAATGATGCTAGAGGGCATCGTCAAAGTCACAAGGAGGCACTTGACTCCAATTTGTAACAAGTTGTAAAGATTCACCCTAATACATTGTTTTTTTACTGGTACGTCTCTTCTACGAATTAGGTGGAGTAGGGAAAAGATCACTAAGAGAATGACAATGTGGTGTGACATGTGCTAGGCATTGTGACCGAGTTGTTGTCTATCTCATTGACATCCGGTGAGACATATTGAGTCTATACTACATGTTCTTATGCTTAAGTCCAGTTTTAGGGTCATCTAAGTCCCGTGGTCCTATGGGGTGCAAGAATTAGCTGTTGTTGTTACTAAATGTCAACAGGTTACCCCTTTGCCTCAACCCCTAATCTCTTCTCCCCCATCCCCCTCCCCCCCTCTCCAGTGATCATGTATAAACTTAAGACTATGATTAGTTAGAGCAACAACAATAGCATGATTTGAGGATAAGTGGATTTGTTGTAATGTATTAGACTACATGTTACAACATACCGTAAATTGAATTAGTATTGGATATGTAATGCATCACCTAGCTAGTATTAATGTTGTACTTACCAGATGTAATTACTCCTATATGTCCTATATATCGACAACTAATAGATCTGTACCACCTCATTTATCCCTATTACACTCCACGAGGACCCTTAAAGGACAGTAAGTAAGATTTAGATGTAATGATGTATATAATGAAATGGAAAATTGAAAAAAGGTTAAAGAAATACCTGCTTGGCATTCTACTTGTCAGCAATATCCCGATAAGCAGTAACAACATGGGTTAGGTGATACTTAGTGTTTAGGCTTGTCTTCCATCATGTAGCTAAGGGAGTTCCAACCTCTATTACAAGTCCGTGGTAGTTGACTAGTGCTACATGGGGGAATCTATCCCATGCCCACACTAGAAGAAGTATCGCTACCCTTCCAATTTCGTGAGTTGATAAGGCAGATGCAACACAAAATTGGTAATACAACCAAGCCAAACATACAAACCCTAGCTGTATATGCTTGCCACATCAAAGTGCTCTAACAATAGCAAAAACATGTTGTGTATGAGGGTGCTTGATTTATTAATGAAGATAAATCCGCTGAGCAGCTACAAAATGTACGTATGTGTATGATGTGCAGCTTGCTCAACATCTACCTATTGTGGCAAGACCCAATACATATCCTGAAGCCACATCATGCTAATGTGAACTTCCCTATTGCTTGACCTTGGTCTTGCCTCAAGCAAACTCTAACATGTGGCAGTTCAATCCAGGGAATGATGGTGACCATTAATTGGGAGACCTAGTTAGACCTCAACATTTTATAGAATAATGGTGAACTCCTCAGTCGGCATGTGAAACATATGCGTCTTTAGTCTCCACCTCTCAATCATGATAGTGATTATATGCCAATCTAGCTATATAAAGGGCAAGCAATTCATACTTTAGAAACCCATTAACTGTAGATATGGCTCCATATGTGGATCTACTAGGATAATGTTCTCGGTATGCCAAAGTGATAGTTCGCAATGTCGAATAGTGAGCTATGATTGACCTTAAAAGTGAATAAGTAAAATGTTATAGCATTAGTAATGGAATATAAAGTGATCAATTTCAGAAGTTGCATATGATTTACCTCTCAATATCAAATGACCTATGAATGATGTCCTTTCTACTACGTTAAAATAGATGGATCAAATGGTCCAAGCTCCATCTAATATGCACAATGAAAACAAAAAATGTTAGCATTATACAAATAATAACTCGACATCATAAATGTGGAAGGCTAAGCTAGGGGTTAATTAATCATGCATTTGATGATCAATAGCCCTTTTTTTGCCCCCCTAAACCCATCTCTTGGCTATTATATAATCAAATTCTTGTTAACAATAGAAGCAGGCTTGGCAACTTTCATATTAGGATTATCTTTAACAAGATTAATAAATCTGCTTGTAAGAAGATTGGAATCCAATTGTAGGTGGTCCTGACTTATCATCGAGTTAATTCATGTATATGGACCATCAAATTTAGTAACTACAAGCAACCCCTCTAACTTCTTCTTACATGCTCGAAGCCTCTACTTACAACTGTCTTCTCTTTTAAAACAATAAACTAACTAAAGTGGCTTATTAGATTCATGAATAGTAAAGTTATAACGGTTCTTCACATAGTAAGCCTTTACATCTTGAATAACATCTACCTTTATCCTAAATCTCATGCCTTTATTGAACTCATTACTATTGCTCAAATAATTTCACATGACATTTTGTTCTTGCTAGAAATAGATGTAACCATTATCACTTCCAGCATTGTAGAAGGGAGCAGGATCTCTAATTGCTATATAAGGTAGTTTAGCCTGCCCTGGTTAATATACTACTTGTATGAAGTGCCTTGATGCAATTAGATAATCCCTTTTAGCCATATCATCTCCTTCATTTACATTTTCCTTATCTTTTTTCCTTAATACCCATTCCTACATTGATGTTCGTTGTAGTTTTTGCCCCGAAACGCACCATGTAGAGGTCACATGTGACTAGTTGTTGTAACACTAAAGTAACTACTCTATTTACTTCAGCTTGATATTCAATGGTGCCTCTTCCATAGGGTTTGGGACATACACTTCGCATATCAATGGCTTGATTGGCATCTTTTCCCTATTAGGTGGGGAATACATTTGCCTATTTTTTTGGAATGCTTATGTTCGAAGGGACCCCTAAATTCTTTAGAAATTCTAATATAAAACTGTTGTATGCCATGCTCCCTAAAGGATTCAATCATTTCAATTAGATTTTCCACATCATCATCATCTCTAATTGCCATTAAAGCATCAAATGCATTGCTCCCATGAAAAATAGGATGCCTATGAATTATCTTAACTCCCACAGCAGTTAGATTGACTCTAATACTTTGGCATATTTTATACAAGAATTTAATGTAGTTGATTTTTTTTTTCATTTTTAATTTCTTAATCGGATTCCTATCATATTATGACCCTAGTTACTACTTACAAAATTTCTAAATGTGTGGACCGGAAATTTGACATAGTCATCCATTGTTATCATATCTGCAACATAGATAAATAATTAGCTAATATATAAAAACAACTAATATCGATTGTTTAACCTTGACAATGCACAATAATGATTATTTTCTTCGCATGTAAATTTTTTTTAAATTTTAAAATTTTCAAAAAATTTTGTAGAAAAATTTTACAAGTTTGTATAAAAAAGAAGAAAGATTAGTTTATAAGAAACTTTTTAATAAATTAAAAATTTCTCAATTTTTTTTAGAAAAAAAATTGTAATTTTGTTGAAAAATATCAAAATTTTAAAACTGAAAAAAATTCAAATTATTCAATTCACACTTAAGATTGTTTTCTTTTAAAAATAATTAATAGGTATTTTTTAAATGAATAGGTATTTTTTAAATTATTCATGGACATTTTCATGAATAGGTATTTTTTAAAAATTATTCAATTATAAATATTTTTTATAACAATATAAATAATAAACCAACATTTTAAATTTAAAATTAATACAAATTTTTTTGTGGGCATAATATTGATCTTTTTCTCATAATAACAAAAAAAGTAATTACCATATACTATGTATTACAAGATTTACATAAATTATATCTAAACATTACAAACTAACAATAAGCAAAAACAAAAGACTACAAAGAATCATCACAAAAGTATTGTGAAATGTGAAAACTAAAGTAATAAAAAAACTTCAATAATTGGTAAAAATACATACTAAAATATAGTTTAAACAAGCTTTTTTATGAATAATTGGGAAGGTCTCAGCGAACTCATTGTATTGACCCTCAACTCCATGTAGTTTTAGAAGCTTTTCTTCTTCCTACATAAGAGAGAAAAAAACAAAGGGAGTAAGAGAGTTTGTAGGAGAAAAAAAGAAATGAATGTGTTCTGTTTCTAAGTTTATGTTATTATATTGAACTATTATAGTTGTTTGTAACTCTGTGCTTTTATAAATTTGCAAGTATATATATATATATTTTTTAATTAGGTTTATAGGTTATAGGTTTGTAAAATACAAATAGACAATTATTGGATGGTGAAGATGTTGCATCCAATACAAATTGTCGTGTGTGTCTATGCCAATTATATTAAGAATAACTTTTTTGAATATCTTAATTTATAATTATTAAAAAAAATTATATTATTTTATTGGATATCTTTGTAGCTCTCATAGATGCTTATCCTTTCCTTTCCTTTTTGTCACTCACCTGCAAGTCCAAATACGGTGTTAGATATCACCGGTGCAAGGTGCGAGTCGTGAATGGAAATTGCTGGACCTGACAAAACAGGAAAAAATATATATATATATATATAAAAGAAGCGACAAAAGCAGAAGCGGACCCTTCACGCGGACTTTCCTTGTTTGAAGCATCAACTTCACGCCGACTAGAAACTTGGGCCCTGGCCCAAAATCATAATTGAAAAACAAAAAAAAAAAGATCGAGCGGTGTAAAATAAATCAGGAAACAATTGGAGCCTCAGCCGCCCGCCACGCTTGACCTCACCGCCCTACCTTCCGTGCATATATAACTAGTGTTTGTTCGCCGCGTTGTAATAATGCAGTAACGCGTTCACATTTTCTTCTCGTCGTATTCGTTCCTTCGTTCAGAAAGTTGTGTTCTGTGCATCGTCAATCTCTCTCCTCGTTCCTACTCTCTTTCTCTCTTTCTCCGGTAAGACTTTTTGATACCTCTGGTTGCGTAGGAACAAACCAGTCTGGGCCAGATCTAGGGTTTCTTTGGTTGAAAAGATAACGAAAAAAAGTTTCTAGGTTTTCCTTTCTGTTTTGATTTGATTGTACCTGTTTCGATTGTTTTCCTCACTTTGATTCACATATGTTTTTGTTATTATGATTGATTTGTGGTAATTATTGTATTACTCTTTGAGTACTTCGAATTTCTTGGGTTTCGGTGTATTCGGAATTGAAAATTTGGGGAAGTATTGATATTTAGGGTTTTTGTCGTCGATATTGATTGTTTTCTTTGTATTCTTCGGGATATTGTCTGTTGTGATTTGAAATTGTGGCATTGATCTTGGAGAATTGTGGTTTTGAAATAAATATGGCGACAGGAAAGTGCGGTGTTTTCAAGAGATTGAGTTTTGATGCTTCTAGAAGGGAGTTTGATCATGTCCAGAAGGGGAATTCCTCTTTAAATGGAACTAGATTAAGTAGGTGTCATGACTATGTGTTGAATCGTAAGGATGAGTTGGTTTCTCCTTTGGATGGCCCGTGTTGGGTTCCTAAAGAGCTTGAGGGCCTGCAGATGCCTCCAAATAAGAAACAGAAGTACTCACCTATTATCTGGGACAGAGAAGGTGAGGATATGAGGCCTTCGTTGAAGAAAACAGCTGCTCGTAAGAGCCCTCCAAAGTCTCCGTCTAGTTCGTTGACTGATGAGGATTTGGGTGGACTTGTTTCTAAAAGGTCTATACCTTTGAATCAGGTGGATGAGTTTGGAACTTTGTCAGTTCATTCTGATGAGGTGGGTGGAGAGTCGGCATTGGAGTTTTCTACCAAGCAGCCAAGTCCATGGCCTCAAAAGCAGTCTGCGGAGGATGAACAGGAGTCCAGCACGGTGGAGGATGGAGAATTTGTTCAAGAAAGGAACATCTCGATGTCAAGGTGGGCATCGGATAGTGATTCACCAAGTTATTCATATGCATCTGATGATGAAGAAACTGATAGGTACGGGACAAAATCTGATTCGAGGAGGTCAGGCTCTGAAAGTGGAGAGCTCTTGACTGGAAGCTCTGGCCAAGTTGTTGGGTCTGGATCTGTTGAGAGGGACAGCAATTTGAGTGTGTCTGGTGAGCACTGCACTGATGATTTGGAAGGAGGAAATTTTGATGCTATGGATGTTGAGAGGAATTGCACTAGTGATACTGATAATGGCTGCAATGACATGGCTCAGGGTGACGATGATGATGCTTGTCAAGAATTGGAAGAAGAGCCTGCAGGCCCTCCAAGAAGAAGTGTAAACATGCTTTGTTCTTGCAGAAACGTTTTCGACTATGAAAAACTGAACAAAATCAATGAAGGGGCCTATGGTGTTGTTTATAGAGCTAGGGACAAGAAGACAGGGGAGATTGTGGCCTTGAAAAAGGTGAAAATGAATGTGGGGGATAGGGAAGGATTTCCCATGTCATCACTGAGAGAAATAAATATCCTCCTGTCCTTTGATCATCCTTCTGTGGTTGGTGTCAAAGAGGTGGTTATGGACGATAGAGATCTTGACAGTGTTTTTATGGTCATGGAGTATATGGAGCATGATCTTAAGACCTTGATGGAAAGGAGGAAGAGGCCTTTCAGTATCGGCGAAGTCAAATGCTTGATGCTTCAGTTATTAGAGGGTGTTAAGTATCTTCATGATAATTGGGTTCTTCATCGTGACTTAAAGACATCAAATCTTCTCTTCAACAATACAGGTGAATTAAAGATTTGTGACTTTGGCTTATCCCGTCAGTATGGCAGCCCTTTGAAGCCTTATACACCTCTTGTGGTCACTTTGTGGTACAGGTAAATTGCTGACTGCTTATTGTTGTGTCTATTGCTTGTTGATTATAATGGTTTACGGCATTAAAGATGTACTTCTAGGCTTATGCTCATATTATCTGTTATTTGTTTTTCTTTTTGCTCAGGGCACCTGAACTTCTATTGGGAGCTAAAGAATACTCGTCAGCCATTGACATGTGGTCAGTTGGTTGTATAATGGCTGAATTGTTGGGCAATGAGCCACTGTTTAAGGGAAATAATGAGGTTAATCAACTTGACAAGGTAGTAAATTCTTGCTCAAGGAAATCTGTTTTCTTGGTTTTATTGCCTTTTTCTGATGCTGCTTATGCTTTTTTCCCTTGCTTAATTAACTCCCCCCTGTGCTTGCAGATATTTAGGACTCTTGGGACCCCAAACAAGAAGATATGGCCAGGTTTTTCTGAATTACCAGGGGCGAAAGCAAATTTTGTTAATCAACCGTGAGTATATAAGTCTAAAATCCTTTATTTTATGCACCTTAATAAGTTCCTTTTCTATTTGAGCTGCTCTTCTTGGGCATTCATTTGCTTGACCCCATCTGTATGCTCTATTTCCTTCAGGTATAACTTGTTGCGGAAGAAGTTTCCTGTCTCTCCCTTCATGGGATCCATGTGTCTCTCTGAATCTGGATTGGACTTGTTGAACAGACTTTTGACCTATGATCCAGAAAAGGTAATCCATGTCACCTTTAGTTGAAGTAGCACTTTGTTGTTGGTGGGTTTGTGACTTCTTGTTTATGAATTTGCTTTGTTGATTCTGCAGAGGATAACAGCAGATGAGGCTCTTGATCATGAGTGGTTTCATGAAGTACCCTTTCCTTCCTCTAGAGATTTTATGCCCACTTTCCCTCCTCAGCATGCAATGGGTAGATAGCTGATCTGACGGGTTGAGATAAAGAATGCCTGCCATGAGTCCACCAAGAACAATTTGTTTGCTTGTGACACAGATTCTCTCTTTCAAAATTATCAATGCTTAGATAATTGGAAGAGATTGTGGTGCAGCTTTAGACCATTGGAACATATATGCATCATTTGGTTTTGTGTACTTGGCAGGAATGTCGACGAACCCTCAAAGGATTACCAAAGTTATATTGTCCAGTTCCTGTTGATTGTGGAACGTCATTGCAGCTATGAATGTTCCCCTGAATTACAAGGTGTGGAGTGCTGGTTTTAGTTTTTCTCCCTTTTTTAGGCAAATTGCTTTTACCTGAACCTTTATTGGTTCATGCTTCTTGTAAATGCTCTACACTTTTTGTAGAATTATTGAATATATAAAGAGTTTATCACCTTTTGTTCACTCTGTTCTCTCTCAAATTATGCTTAGTTTTCAAGATACTCTGATAAGGGATGAAATATATTTGTGCTGGATGGTTATACCCGCTGGGAGTGATGCAGAAGGTACCTTATATCTCAAAATGTTAACAATATTTATTTATTTATTTATTTAATCCTTAATGGGCATTGAGTGTTTTGTCACTATGATGAAGGTGGTATAACCTGGCATTTATTTTCGGGATCAGATGAACCTTGTCTGGAGAATGCTGATTCCTGTGTGGATCAATCAGATGCTGAAGGTTTCCACATTTTATTTAGTTTTGAATTTATCAGTAGGTGATATGGATAGCAGACTTCTCATTGTCTCTTCAACATTATTGTGGAGAATTGCAAATCTTGCATTTGCAGAAGGCTTTAGTTATTTCTGATTTTTTTCTTCTTTCTTTATCTTTCGGTGTCTACTACATCTTTTTTCTTTCTTTCTTTCATTTTCTTTTGTCCACTCATATGTTGGTGGTGAAGCTTATTTTGAAGCAAGCGCCTTCAACATTTTTTGGTATCTGGGTGTGGAGCATCAGGTTTATGTGGATGAATGTGTGAGTTCCCTTTAGTTCCTTACTCTGATGCTGGCTTTTGGCTTTGGCCTTGTTTACTATTTGTTGCTGCAACTAGCAAAGAAGATTGTGTGGGGTCAGTCTGCTGTCTTTCTTTTGTATCTCCTTTTAATAGTCTTCTCTATATACATAGTTTAGGCTTTTGCCCTTCAGAAGATTGCAATTATCTTGACCATGAAAGTAAATGGTCTTGTCTGCTCCAATTAGATGCTTTTTTAGCTCTATTTTTCTGCTGCATTGTTACACGATTTCTGTTTTATATAGAGAGACTGCAATTGAAGTGATATAGTAATGGTTTGGCCAAAAGGGAGAAAAGTTTATAAGAGAAAGTTGGTTGGAGATATGGTGAGCAATTGAATGAAGGTTCATTCATCATATTGAGTTATTCAGCCCTAGGATCAAGTTCTCATTTTAGAGTAAATGGTTTGGTCAATGTGTAGTTGATACCTGTTGCATTATTAAAGCCTTGTGTTTTTTTCTTGGATCAAATCAAACTTTCTGAAACAGAGCCTTGACTTATTCCTTTACTATTTTTGGCCCTGTGGGAGGCTTTATTTGGATTGCATACTATTTTTCTTAAAAGGGTATTCATATGAAAGCGGATGAGTGCTTCTTAGGTAGGCATGTGATATGGAAAATGTGCAAGGCGGCATTGCCATTGATGCTCTTTTGCTTTGAGTATGTTCTATAATTTCCCTATTCTGATGTTTGGGCTGTCCTGTCCAGTAGTCCAGTTCTATATGCAGCCAGAAATGACACTGTGATATGATGGTCCGGATGATGCTTTTATGTGCAGTAAGAGCAGCTTTTTGGATTAAGGATATGGTGGTATGCTTGTAAAGGGAAAGCTTGAGTGAAATTGTTCTGGATGCGAGGTAACGTTGATCCTTTGTTCATGTTATGGTTCCCATTGTTCAGACTCTAGATCATTTGGAACGGTCAACCATTAACCTCAGCAGTCATGGACAATAGCATTCATTTTTCAGGACTTGGTTGATGCCTATCCTCCCTTCTTTTCTGGTTGAGGAATGTACGTAAATAATGCTTTTTTTTTTAAATTATTAAAAAGATGTGGTTGAGAAAGATATTTTAGGTAATTGGGGCAGTGAAGGTGCATTTAATGCATGGCCTTTAATTGAGGGGCACACAGAATATGCACCTTAATTGGAAAATGAAATTTAATTGAAGGTGCCTCTGAATACTAATTATGTAATCCACTCACACCTCCTTATGTTTCATTTTTCAAAAATGCATTATTTATGTACCTTCTTCCTTTCCGGTTACAATGGGATATAATTTTTGGTACTTGCTGCTCTTCTTGTGCATATATTCTCTCCTCTATACTTCTTCATGTTCTTGCTCCCGTGACATGCTCGCAGGAATTATTGGAAAGCGAATGTAATGGTCTTGCCTCCTCTAACTGAGGTTAACTTTGCTCCGTTATTATGTGATTTCATCAAACTTAACGTTTGATGTGATGTAAGTATTTAGTCGGTCATTATGGCTTGTGAGGTGCTTCTCTTGAGGTTCTCCTTGGATTTTTCTGTCTCTTATTTTTTTCTTTATATATATATATATATATTTGAATTTGATGTTTTGGAGCAGGAAATATTTGGTATGGAGACGATTGTTTTTCGATTTTAATCATTGCGTTTGTCTTGCGGCGTTGAAAAATGGAAAGAGGCATTTGGATAATTGCTTATTTGTAAATCGAGTATAATGAAAAAAATTAGGAGTGACTTGCACAAAAGGAAGTGGATATTGTAACACAGGAATGGTTGCACGAAATGAAAAATGGTATGAGAAGAAATTTGGGTAGTGGATATTGTCCAATGAAAACACAATGCCTATTAAAAATGTTACGAGAAGAAATTTGGTAGTGGCTAAATGAAATCAGTGTCTTACGGTCTTGAAAGCGAGGGGCTTGTGCGTTAAAAGGTGGTCTGGTTTTCATAATGGTTAAAGAAGCTGCTGAAAGTGTAAGGGGGAAAGAGAATGAACAATGGGATGCAGAATGGGTTAGGTAGAAATGGTGGACGAAATGAAGGGGCTTGGTGCGTGGATCTGTTCTCTCCATATGCATCTAGAAGAAAGCGTTGGATCCAGGTGCATGCTGCATAAGATATTGGCCTTGTTATACTCTGGACCTAACTGTTATCTCGGAATTTTGTCTTACGTTCTGATACTTATCTGGCAATGGAGGTTTTCGTGGATGTGATGGTAATATTCAGTTGTAGTGTCTGTTGGTGTCATGTCTGCTCGTTAGATATCAATAGATGCTTTCTGCCTTACGTGCATTCCTTTTCCGAGGTCGGGGTTTGGTTCGAAGGAGGTGGTTGTGGCTAGTGTTGATTCTCCCTCTTGCAAAATGTTCGAAAAGTCTGGATTTCGTGCGCCTTCTGTGAAGGTAGATTTTGTTTCGAAGGTTGATCATTTTTCGAGAGTGGGGCCTCGTTTTCTGGAGGGCCTGGGGTGGTGGATTATCCCTATGCCTCTCTCTTATATATAGGTGACGTAATTGTCTCTCATGCTATATTAATGTCAAAATTTCTATTGGATTTGTTGATAGTTGCAGAGCATAATTCTCTTATTCATGATAAAATAGTTTTGGTACTATGGAAATCTCGTATTGGCATCGAAAGAAAATGGCGAAAAAAAAAGAAGAAAATTCTTCTAATTAAAGACTTAAGATAGTCTAAACATGACCATTGGCCAACAAAATGAAACGTCTCCAAATCCTTAATATCATGATGAATAGAATGGAAACTTCACTCATTTTTTAATGGGTTTATATTTGTAGTGAAAGTTTTTGTTCTAGTCTCCATCATCGAGCATGGAGGTATTCCTGAAAAATGACTCAATCTATCGGGTTGGGGCTTATATATTGGAAGTATTTGCACATTAGAGTTGCTAAGGATCTTTAATCGGAACGTGCTTTTTGGGTGCATTTATTACCGTCTCTTGAATACAGTGAGCTTGTGGTTCGATCTCTATTTCAGCAAATGTTCGATGATTGGTTCCTCCTAAAAGAAGTAAAATCTGGCATGGCGAGCTTACTTCAGCGTCTTAGGTCTTCTTGACCGAGATCGGACCGTACTGAAAAATCAGTGTATACTTCTTTAACACCAGTATAGATTAGAATGGGTGGACGTTGTCTTCTTTAATCTGCAGTACGGTTTTCAAATGTTAGCTCTGTCTAGTGCTTTATTTTGGGTCTTCTAACTGTGCCAGATTTTTGACACTAGGTGCGGCAAGGTTGCGGGTCTCCTTGATTGTAATAGCTTACCGTGTGCCATAACTAGTAGTTGATTAATGGCCCATTCGCTTGGGGTTTAAGAAGGTCCACTACAAAGTCTTGATTTTTTAGTGTTTAGATTTAATGGGTGGGGACAGTTAGAAGCTGCATATATTTATGTAAGTAGTGGTGTGATGCAAGTACTTTTGTGTATCTTTTGTTTTGTACTTTTTGTAAAAGGTAGGACATCCTCCATGCCTAAGTATTTGATGTTTGGTGAGAAAGGATAGAGGAGCCTATCTCTAGTCCGAGTTTGATGGACAAACTTCCATGAAATCAAGGGGGTTTGATTAACAAACTTAGGATATATAAACTCACAAAATCAATATACGAAAATCAAATTTCATAGTTTTTTCCTCTTTCGTATTGCTTTCCTTTCCTCTCCATTATTGTTCTTTGCTACTCCCAACAAGTGGTATTAGAGCATTGCTTGATCTTGAGGGATTGTGTGACTATCCAAAAAAACAAAAAAAAATCAATGGTTTCCACTAGTATTTCCCTCCCATTTTCTCACTTCAATGGTGAAAATTATCATATATGGGCGGTAAAAATGAAGGCCTATCTAAAAGGTCTTGGGCTATGACAATATGTGGAAGAAGATAAAGCTGTTCGTACCTTGAGACAAAATCTAATGTTGCAGTAGATTAGACAACATGAAGAAGATGTTGCCAAAGCTTTAAGGGCCTTGTTCTACATTCACATAGCTATTTTAGATTCCATATCCACCAAGATCATAACTTGTGAATCAGCACATGAAGCTTGGGAGAGGTTGAAGATGGAATTTCAAGGATCTAAGAAGATAAGACAAATGCAAGTCTTCAATTTGTTGAAGATGAAGGATATAGAGAAGATGAAAGATTATGCGGATAGATTCATGGAGATAGTTAACTAAATAAGGATGCTTGGAGAAGGGTTGGAAGAGAGGAGAATTGTCGAGGTGGTCATGGTGACTCTTCTTGAACAATTTTAAGCAAAAATTTCTTCCCTTGAAGACACTTGGGACATGTCTCATATTACTTTGATGAACTTGACAAATGTCCTATTGGCTGTGGAGCAAAGGAAAGCACTTAAGGAAGAAGAAAGTGTAGTGGAGAAAGCACTTGTGGTAGCACAAAAATTGAGTCCACAAGAAAGAGGATCTAGAAACCAAGTTGCCTATAAGAAAGGAAAAATCAAGTAACATGGAAAATGAAGAGGCAAGAAGGACAAGTATCCACCTTGTTCTTATTACAAAAAGATGAACCACATAGAGAACTATTGTTGGTTTAGACTTGTTGCTCAGTGTAGGAGTTGTAAGCAATTTGGCCATACCGAGAAAGTTTGTACATTGAAGCGTGACTTGCAACCATGAGCACAATCTGCTCAAGCAATAGAAAATGTAGACTTTTAAGAGGAAAGTTTATTTGCTGCTGTTGAAGTTGAGGAGTGTGGTGTTGTAGTTGAAAGAGTTGATGTGTGGCTGGTAGATAGTGGATGCACACACCATATGATAGCAAGCTTAAGAAGCTTTGAGGACCTTAACATGAGTTACTCCTCTAAAGTCACGCTTGGAGATAGACGACTCGTTGATGTTAAAGGCAAAGGAGTTGTTCATGTGGAATTTATCTTAGGTACAAAAATTATTGTTGATGTCTTTTATGTTTCTGAGATAAATCAAAACTTGCTGTCCGTTGGTCAGTTGTTGGAAAATAATTATGTGGTGGTGTTTAAGGATAGAACTTGTGAAATTAGTAATTCCATTGGCAAGAAAATGTTTTAAATTAAAATGAACAAAAGAAGTTTTCCTTTAGTTTGGAAAAGAATTGAGTTTGAATCTTGCTTTAGTATTAGAGAAGAAACTGCATTGTGGCATAAGAGATTTGCACATACCAATCTCAAGACCTTCGAATTGCTTAGTAAAAGGAATTTAGTAGCTAGAATGTCACATGTGACATAAAACACCAATGTATGTGATGTGTGTCAGCTTATAAAATTCAGTCAAGGGACATTTGTTGTTGTTCAAGCTTAGAGAGCTTTTGGAAAGCTTGAACTAGTTCACACTGATGTGTTTGGATCGATATGCACTCCTTCCTACAATGGAAGCAAGTACTTTTTGCTATTTATAGATGACTATTCCAGATATTGTTAGTATTTTTTCTTAAATAAAATTTAAAGGTCTTTTACATGTTCAAGAAATTTAGGGCCTTTGTTAAAACATAATCTAGCTTTGTAATCAAGACTCTAAGATTTGATAATGGAGCCGAGTACACCTCAAATCAATTCAAAGAGTATTTGGAAGAGATTGGCATCCATCATCAGTTGATCGTTACTTATACACCTCAGCAAAATGGTGTAAGTGAAAGGAAGAATAGATTCATGATGAATATGGCAAGGTGTCTCCTATTTGAAAATAATTTACCAAACATTTTGTGGGCTAAAGTAGTGAATACGACTATGTATTTGTAGAATAGGCTATTGATAAAGGCTTTGAAAGAGAGGACTTCATTTGAAGTGTGGTTTGGAGTCAAACCAACTGTTTCACACTTGAAAATTTTTGGTAGTGTTTACTACTCTCTTATTCCTAAAGTAAAGAGAGGAAAGCCTGATCAAAGGGCAAAAAAAGGATTATTCATTGGTTATAGCAGTAAATTAAAGGGTTCTAAAATCCTAAATCTAGTCGATAAGCAAGTATACACTAGTAGAAGTATAAAAGTAGATGAAGGAAATGAGTGGGATTGGAATAAAATGGAGTCTTCAACCTTTGAGCAAGCTGTTAGTAACGGTTAATTCTAAGAATTTCCTTTTGTAGATCATGAAGACTCTAAAGATGAAAATGGACATATAATTAGAGGCACAAGAACCTTAGAAGATATTTATAGTCCATGCAATGTTGCTTGCTTTGAGCCCTCAATGCTAAATGAAGACTTGAAGATTTCTGAGTGGAGAGCTACCATGGAGGAGGAGTTGAAAATGATCATAAGAAATGAGACACAGGTTGCAATTCCTAAACTAGTCAATAAACAAGTAATTGGTACAAGGTGGATTTTCAAATTGAAGCTGAATTTATATGGCTCCATTAAAGCAAGACTTGTTGTGAAAGGGTATGCCTAATAACAAGGAATAGACTTTATTGAAACCTTTGCACCAGTTGCAAGGTTTGACACAATAAGATTGATCCTTGCATTAGTTGCAAGCAATGGGTGGCAAGTCTTTTAACTTGATGTGAAGTCTGCATTTCTTAATGGTTTCCTAGAGGAGTAAGTTTTTATTGAGCAACCCAATGGCTTTAATGATGGAAGCAATCGGGTTTTCTTGTCGAAGAAGGCTCTTTATGGCCTAAAACAAGCGCCAAGAGCTTAGTATGCTAGAATTGATGATTATTTGTTGAATGTAGGTTTTGAAAGGAGTTTAAATGAAGCAACTCTATATGTAAAGCATCAAGAAAGTGAAACCATCATCATCTCTGTTTATGTGGATGATATCTTGGTGACTAGGAGCGATTCGAAGGCAATTGAGGAATTCAAGCGAAAGATGCAGCATTTGTTTGAAATAAATGATCTAGGAAAGATGTATAACTTTCTTGGAATGGAAATCATTAAAAAGAAACAGGGTATTTTTGTTTCATAGAATAGATATGCTTGAGAATTGTTGAATAAATTCAAACTTAACAAGGCCAAGCCTGTGAGTACACTTGCTGTTCATGGTGAAAAGTTGAAGAAAATTGATAATTCTCAACCAGTTGAGGTTTTAGTTTATAAAAGCATGGTTGGTTTGCCATTATATCCGTTGAATTCCAAACCCGATATCATTTTCGCCACTAGTTTGTTATCAAAGTTCATGAATGCACCATAAAAAATCCATCTTATGGTAGCAAAAAGAGTGTTAAGACATGTTTTTGGCATTAGCGATTTTGGTTTGCACTATAGGAGATCAACTTCAACAAAATTATTGGGATTTATTGACAGTGATTGGGCTGGGATTGAAGAAGACATGAAGAGCACATTAGGATATTGCTACTTGCTTGGTTCGGTTGTGGTTTGTTGGGGAACAAAGAAGCAAGCTTTAGTTGTGCAATCAACGGCTGAAGCTAGTACATTGCAGCATCAGCTGTAGTTAACAAAGCAATTTGGTTAAGAAAGATTCTGTTTGATCTTGGATTTCAACAAGAAGAACCAACTAGAATCCTATGCAACAACAAATCAACTATGACTATGGTGAAGAATCCAGTTTTCCATGAGAAGATGAAGCACATCAAGATCAAATTTCATGCTATTAGAGAAGCTAAGGAAATAAAAAAAAGAAGTCTTGATAAAGCATTGTTGCTCTAAAGATCAAGTCGTTGATGTCTTCATGAAGGCTATAAACAAAGATTTGAATTTCTCATATCATGTCTTGGTGTGTGTAGTGTAACTTGCATTATGGAGGAGTGTTGAGGCGTGAATAGTGATGCCTTGTTTAGTGTGTGATGTAAGTATTGTGTATCTTTTGTTTTGTACTTTCTATAAAAAGTAGGACATCCTCCATGCCTAAGTATTTGATGTTTGGTAAGAAAGCATGAAGGAGCTTATCTTTAGTTTGAGTTTGATGGACAAACTTCTAAGAAATTAAGGAGGTTTGGTTAACAAACTTAGGACTTATGTATAAACTTACAAAATCAATCAATGAAAATCAGATTTCACATTTTTTCCCTCTTTTGTGTTGCTTTCCTTTCCTCTCCATTATTGTTCTTTGCTACTCCCAACAGGGGGCTGATGGGGGTACGGTGGTGTAAGATTAGATCATCACCTTATCACTATGGCAATGGGAAGTGGTCCGTAGAAGATTTTTTGGAATTTAAGTTCGAATCTTTGCATTGGTTATGCTTCAGTCATGTTTTTAGATTGATAAAGCCTTTGGTCAAATTGGAGTTAAGAGTGATGGAGAGTGCGAAACGTATCTAAGGACATAGCCATTCTTGTAGGCTGATTGCAGAAGTGGAAAAATTGGTCCTTTCCCCTAAATTGAGAGCAGTAGGTGCTCAAGTAGTGAAATGAGGGAAGAAGAGACGGAAAGGAGACAAATCAGAGTCAAAATGTTACTTTTGTAATAGGCTATACTATGCCTGAGTGTTTGACATGGATTGGAAGCTTAATAATCATCGTAATCCTAAAAATCGAACTAATGGCCAGTAGATTGAAATGTGACTTGTAACAATGCCGTCTCCTAAACCCATGACATCAAGCCAGTGTAGCCAAGTAAAACTACTTTACTTGAACGCTTTCGCAAATAAAGGAAAAGCAATACTATGTCAAGGACCCTTTCAAAATATTCATATCGAACAGATTAATAATGGCTTATACCCCCTTAACTAATGATACTACTGATTCTAGCGAAGCCAATTTTTGTCCCTTTTGCTACTTACACGTGATTGAACACTAGTGAAAGCATAACTTTGGTGCGTGAGATCTTATTGAAGGCCTTGTAGGGTGAGAGGTTGTGTCAACCTCTTTGCACACATTTAGAATTTTATCCCTGCTTAGCGAGCATAATATCTCCAAATGCACAAATCATAAGATTTAAATATTAGCCAAAATTTCTTTCAGTACTGGCGGCCTATTTACTTGAAGGTAATAAAAAAAAATATAATAGTTATTCCATTTTAACTATTTATTACTTTATTTACTTGGAAAAATAAAGAGAAAATTTTAATTCTCTTGAAGCTCGTCTATTTCCACTTCATTGGGAATGGATATTATTTAATAAAATGTGGAATTTTTTATTCAGTGAGAATAAAAAATTTAAATATTATATCAATTATATCTTTATTAATATTGTAATTAATTAAATAAGGGTAAATTGATAATTTTATCAATAATGTCAACTTAATACTATAATTAATGTGGTGAAGTAAAACACTAAAATGGGTATTTCCTATAATAAAAAAAAATATAAAATAAACAATAAAATGAAAAATTTTAACTTATATTCGGTAATAGTCATTATCAAAATATAATATTTTAATTCCTTATCTATTCCATTCTAAAAAGTAAATGGTCCTAAGAGTCTAATTTATTTTATATTATGATAAAGATAAGAAGCATTAAAACAATCAACAATCTTCATGTTTAAACAAAAAAAAATGCTAAAATAAAAAGTTTGAGAGAAATCAAATAACAATATCAACTCAACGACCAAGCTTGGACTTTACAAAAGAAATGAAATCTTTGTCAATAAGGAGTCTTTATCTAAAGTTCAACTTCCTCATGCTCGGCTTTGTGACTTCCACTGCATCACATTTTCATTGCAATTTAGTAACTCTCTTTAAAAGCAATATACTCAAGAGCCTTGGTAACCCATTTGACTAAAAGTTCCAATTCCTTTACTAATAATAGCTCCCATGGTCTAATGGGAAGCTCAAAAGCTGGCCCTAGTAGTGTTATCATGGCACCAGTCACGTCAATACTCAGAAAAATGCGATCTAGACAAAAAAATCCCCTTTTATGGAATGCAAATGTTCTAGTGAGTTCAAAACATATGAAGGCTCAGCAAATCTATAAAAAGAGGTGGACTATCTTGATTGCATTATTGTTATACTAAGAGTCACTGCCTTGTCTCATTGTGACTTGTCAGTAATTGATGGAGAAAGGACACTCGGAGAAGATGTATATAGAGGAACAAGAGTCGTAGGTAGAAAGATCATCAATAGCTGGTGACACACTATTAAGTGTAACTTTGTTATTATCACCATAGACACCAAAGTGAAGCAAGGATCGGTTTGTGTCTTAATCGCTTTTCTCTAGGTGTGTGGACTCAAACATCTGCCCTCATCGCCAGTCATCAACATGTGCTGGGAAGCCCTCTCTCTTACCATTAACATACTTTGACCAGTCTTCATAATCCACAAAATCTCTGTCTTCATCTTCTTCGTCCAGCTATATTTAAACTTATTTTTATAAACTGAAAATAGAAAACAAGTTTTTTTTTTTTTGATGAAGGATTTTTAACAGATATGGATTGAGAAAACTATTTTTTCTATCATTCATGACATAAAAATCCATTTAACAACAATCTCTAATTCCATTTTATTCTTTCCGTATTATTTTCTTTTTTTTTTTACTCCATAAAAATAAAACATAAATACAAAAAGAAAAGAATTATCATATAATATAATATAATATACAACATTTTTATTCTTTTATTCTATATTTTTAAATTAAAAAATTTCTTCTTTATAAAAAATATGAAAATAGTGCTAATTTTGTTGTTTCAATAATAAGTATTTTTTTTTCAAAAAAATAATTTTGTTTATGAGTTCAAACAAAAGATTGCTTGGCTAGATATTGATTAGGTTAAGTCACAAATAGAAAATAAAAAAGTTTATCTGGAAAACGAGAAGGGATTCTTTATTTTATTTATATGTCTATTTTTATTTATATAGATATATAGTTTTCAAAATGAACATGCTTGCTACTCCCATATCTGAGGAAAAAAAGGATGTGTGGAGCTAAAAGTGGCAGTGCTCTTTGGGTTGTAGTTAGTCGTGGGGCATAAAGTATCAGTCCTTTTTGCATCCTACGAAAGAAATTTTATAGGGTACTACCTCATGAATACCAACAGGTTTAACTTGTTTGGTATCAGATGAATAAGATAGTGAATATCCTCATAGTGGATGACCACCTTTGGGTTTGCTTGTTTAGGCACTAATTAATTAATTGGCTTCTCCAGGATTCTTTGATTCAATCATTTAGGTCGATGACGTGGCTTCGAAGTTTTGATTGCCTAGTTGTTAGTGTGTGATGGGACCTATTTTGGTGACGCCCTTGCGTCTCTTTCAATCCGATAGCAAGTCACCAAGGGAGACAAGGCTGGGATGCTTCACGTGATATGATAGGATTAGTGAAACAAAGCAAGCTACGGTAGAAAGAGCTTTCAAGATATTTGACCACAAAGTGAAAGAAGGTTGCTTGTGCTATATATGAAATGGATAAAGACAAATATCATGCCCATTTTTCACCTCGTGATTCTCTTCATGATGTTACATGCGACTATCCAAACGGTGAATTTGGATATGATTATATTACACATCTCGAACCCTTAGGTGCATATCTTAGTTGAGTTTACCTAATCTCTAATCCTTACGTTACGCGATCATAATATTTTATTATATTCAACTACTCTTACACCAAAAATAAAGGATTTCAATCCCCACTAGGAAGGGAAGTATGGATGAATTATTATCGAGAGTTGGTTTGTTCTTTTCAAATATAGCATGATAATGCTGAAAGCACTATATTTGGATTACCAAGTGTTTTATCAGTTGTACAAAGAAGCAATTAAATTAAATAAAAAATTCAATTGCACCATCCTCTTTCTCATTTCAAGGAAAGAGTATGGGTGAAAGAGGAAATCATGAAGAAACACAAATCAGGCCTGAGTGGAAAATGATTGTTGGTCTAATTTCTAATCTCTTTATGATGTGGACATTATAGCTGACACGGGTTGACGGGACATATCTTTTATAAGGCACGGCCGTGTAATGAGTCTGGAGACCCCACAGAAACATACATGGCCATATACACGGTTCAATAGCACGGCCATGTACTGAGTCGAGATAATTCACAGAAACATACATAATCGCATACATGACAAGAAAGCACGATCGTGTGTTGTGTTTGGAAGACCTATAGAAACATATACGGCCGTATACACGGCAAGAAGGCACTGCCGTGTGTTGTGTCTGGAATATCCACAGAAACATACACGGCCTTATACACAGCCGTGTATCAACCAGATGACGGACGCGTATACATATATTTATTCTCATGTGTACATATATATTTCCTTTTTTAATTGTCTCCTAGAAGACTATAAATAGTTTTTAGGTCATTTTAGGGTTAACTTTTAATCTTTTGTCAAATTATATACACTTAGAGAAGAGTTTTCTCTGTTATCTCAATTGTACGCAATTGAGATTTTCAAGGAATAAACTCAGATTATTCTTTGTTTATTCGTGAGATCCAATCCGAGAATTGGTCTCGTGTTTTACGCTTTCCTCGCTGCGTCAGTTGGTATCAGAGCAAGGCAATTTCCTACGGAGATGGCAGCTAACGACGGTGTTGACGGCGGTCGTGTTCTCGACCTAGATCGAGATGCGGAAGTCCAAGGAGTCAATCAATGGGCTCCAAGGACAGTGGTCGAAGCCATGGAACAGAGGCTCGGGCGCGTAGAGCAGCGCTTGGAAGATCTGATTATGCGTTTTGACGCCATGGTGATGGGCCACAACGGAAACAGGGATGTTGGTGGAGATCGACCAAGAGTAGTAGTTGCTCGTGGCGGTCCTATCAATCAACCTGCAGCCGTAAATCAATGGAATCAACGGCTAGACGAGAGTTCTTCCGAGGAAGAGGGTGATTTCCTATAGAGGAGAGGACAACAGCCGATGAAAGGTGGTGTTGGTGGTGGCAGATATCGCGGGATCGACAACCGAATTGATCGGGAGTATGGTGGCGAATATCGAAGAAACCACCAAGGATACGATCAGACAGATGGCGGTGATTTCCGTCTCAAGGTAGATATTCCATCCTTTAATGATTATGCGTTTCGACGCCATGGTGATGGGCCACAATGAAAACAGGGATGTTGGTGGAGATCGACGAAGAGTAGTAGTCGCTCGTGGCGGTCCTATCAATCAACCTGCAGCCGTAAATCAATGGAATCAACGACTAGACGAGAGTTCTTTCGAGGAAGAGGGTGATTTCCTACAGAGGAGAGGACAACAGCCGATGAGAGGTGGTGTTGGTGGTGGCGGATATCGCGGGATTGACAACCGAATTGATCGGGAGTATGGTGGCGAATATCGAAGAAACCACCAGGGATACGATCAGACAGATGGCGGTGATTTCCGTCTCAAGGTAGATATTCCATCCTTTAATGGTAATCTTAATATAGAAGATTTCTTAGATTGACTTGCAGAAGTCGATAGATTTTTCGACTGTATGGAGGTACCCGAGGATAGGAGAGTAAGGTTGGTTGCATGTAGGCTGAAAGGAGGGGCATCTGCATGGTGGGATCGTTTGCAAAACAGGAGGCAGAGAGAGGGAAAGCAACCTATAAGGACATGGTACCGCATGAAGAACTTGTTGCAAAGGGATTTTCTACCACCCGACTGTGAGCAGATTCTCTTCCAGCAGTACTAACGATGCCGTCAGGGACAGAGGACGGTTCATGAATATACCGCCGAGTTCATGAGGTTGGCGGAGAGGAATGATCTGAGGAAGACCGAGGGTCAGCAGGTAGCGCGATTTGTGGACGGGTTGAAGCCCCAAATTAAGGATAAAATTGGGGTGACGGTGTTTAGAACTGTAAATGAAGCAAAGAATTTGGCCCTTAGAGCTGAGATGATGATTCAGGAACAAAGTGCGAGGCTTGGTGGGGGCAAAAGGAATTATGTGTACGATAGTGTTGGCAGTGGCAGCCGGATGGTTGGTGAAAGGATTAGAAGAGTAGTTGAGAAGCCCGCTGGAGGTATAGAGAAGAAGGAAGACAAGGCTGAGGGGAAGAAACCTCTTGAGATCAAAGAGACGCTAAGGCACAGTAATCCGTATGCTAAACCAATTCTGGGAAAGTGTTATAGGTGTAATCAACCGGGGCACCGATCCAACGAATGCTCGAATCGATGGACTATGAACATTGTAGAAAGGGAGGAAGAGGAGGAAGTGTGCTGTGAACCGGAAGGTGAGGATGAATATTATGATGAGGTTGATGATGGAATGGAGCCGAGCTATGTAATTAGAAGAATGATGCTGGCACCGAAGTAGGAGGGTAGTTTGCAACGACACCAGTTGTTCCGCACTAGGTGCACAATCGGTGGGAGAGTGTTCTACCTGATTGTTGACGGTGGGGGTTGTGAGAATATAATCAGGAGAGAGGTTGTGAAGCAACTCTAGCTGCTGGTAGAGAAACATCCGAACCCTTACACCATAGGGTGGATTAAGGCGGCAGAGTGGATTGAGGTGAAGGAGAGGTGCCGGGTTCCCTTCTCTATAGGCAAATATTGGGATGAAGTCTATTGTGACATTATCGATATGGATGCCTGCCATTTGTTATTCGGGTGACCATGGCAGTTTGACGTGAATGCCCAACATGCCGGAAAAGAGAATAAGTATAGGCTAGAGAAAGGAGGTGTGAAATACAAATTGTTGCCATTAACGGATAAACGACCCAAGACACAAAGGGCTGAAGGGAAATCCTTTCTGACAATCACTCAGTCAGAGAAGGAGATGGCCGAGGACCTAAAAGAATCCCGAGTGATGCATGCACTTGTTGTGAAAAATGCTGGAGAAGAAGTGAGTAGTGAGGAGGTTCTGGAAGGAGTAAATGGGGTATTAGAAGAGTTCAAAGAGGTAGTGCCAGAAGATTTACCAGAAGGGTTGCTTCCATTGTGTGACATCCAACACCATATTGACTTGGTACTTGGGGCTAGCCTTCCTAATCTCCCTTATTATAGGATGAGCCCCAAAGAAACGGAAGTCCTACAGGAGAAAGTTTAGGAGTTACTGGATAAAGGATTTATCAGGGATAGCATGAGCCCATGTGCTGTTCTGGCGCTATTGACGCTTAAGAAGGATAGTAGTTGGAGGATGTGTGTAGACAGCTGTGCGATCAACAAAATCACAATTGGGTATAAATTCCCAATTCCTCGCATTGAGGACATGTTGGATAGGTTGAGTGGAGCAGTGATATTTTCGAAGGTGGATCTTAGGAATGGATATCATCAGATCCGAGTCAGACCTGAGGATGAATGGAAAACCGCTTTCAAGACGAAGGAAGGATTATACGAATGGTTGGTTATGCCATTCGGCCTCAGCAATGCACCCAGTACCTTCATGCGTGTAATGAATCAAGTACTTAAACCTTTCATTGGTAGATTTGTGGTAGTGTATTTTAATGATATCTTAATATATAGTAAGACTGAGGGTGAGCACTTAGTGCATTTGAGAAGTGTATTAACTGTGCTGAAAGAGAATAAGCTTTATGCCAATCTCAAGAAGCGTATATTCATGTCAAAGAAGTTGCTGTTCTTGGGTTTTGTAGTGAGCGGTGAGGGAATAACGGTGGATGAGGACAAAGTAAGGGCTATTAGAGATTGGCCTACTCCCAAAACGATCATTGAGTTGAGGAGCTTTCTGGGGTTGGCAGGGTTTTATAGGCGCTTCATACGGCATTTCAGTACTGTCGCTGCCCCATTAATTGAGTGCCTGAAGAAGGGAAAGTTTCAATGGGGTGAAGAAGTTGAGTCTGGGTTCGCTGTGCTAAAAGAAAGATTGTGTAGTGCGCTGGTGTTGGCGTTACCAGACTTTGATAAACTATTTGAAGTGGACTGTGATGCCAGTGGTGTAGGTATTGGAGCCGTGCTATCTCAGGAGAAGAGACCTGTGACTTTCAATAGTGAGAAGCTTTGTGAAGCTAGGAGGAGTTGGTCCACTTATGATAAAGAGTTTTATTCCGTGGTCAGAGCTCTGAGGATGTGGGAGCATTACTTGGTGGGAAAAGAATTTATCCTGTATTCGGATTGTGTCGCTCTAAAACATCCGAGTAGTCAGTCCAATATCTGTAAAGACATGCATGCCAGATGGATCCAATTTCTTCAAAAGTTTTAATTCTGCTTGATGCACAAATCCAGGGTTCAAAATAAGGTGGTGGACGCATTGAGTAGGAGAGTTGATTTATTGATCATCATGAGGGCTAAGGTGGTAGGTTTTGAGTAGATTAAGGAACTGTATGAGGAGGATGTGGATTTCGGGACTATCTGGAAAAGGTGTATCAATCAGGAACCCAATGACAGTTACTATATCCTGGAAGGTTACTTAATGAAAGGAAATCAACTCTGTATTCCTGAATCATCCTTAATGGAAAAGTTGATTAGGGACCTACATGGAGGAGGACTAGCCGGACATCTGGGGCGAGATAAGACTCTGGCGACAGTGGCTGCAAGATACCATTGACCTCAGCTGAGAAGAGATGTAGGGAGAATTGTGCAAAGGTGTTACGTCTGTCAGACATCTAAAGGACATTATCAGAATACTGAGTTGTACACTCCGTTACCAGTACCTGAGAATATCTGAGAGGATCTATCTATGGACTTCGTTTTAGGTTTGCCTCGTACCCAACGAGGTGCTGACACTGTTTTTGTGGTTGTAGACAGGTTCTCTAAGATGGCTCACTTCATTCCTTGCAAGAAGACAGCTGATGCACAGGGTGTTGCTAAGTTATTCTTTAAGGAGGTGGTCAGGTTGCACGGGGTTCCCAAGTCAATTACATTAGATAAAGATACTCGGTTTCTTAGCCACTTCTGAAGGACATTATGGTACATGTTCAATTCCTCACTCAATTTTAGTAGCACAGCACACCCTCAGACTGATGGGCAGACGGAGGTGACGAACAGGACCCTTGGCAACTTAATACGAAGCATTTGTGGAGAGAAGCCACGACAATGGGATTTAGCACTTTTTCAAGCTGAATTTGCTTACAACAGTTCCATCCATAGAACTATTGAGAAATCTCCTTTTTCAGTGGTCTATACAAAAGCGCCATCTCACGCATTGGATTTAGCTCTCTTGCCCAAGGGTGTAGAATCCAATGTAGATGTAAAACACCTTGTGGATCAATATTAAGCTGTGGCATCTGAAGTGAAAGAGAAGATTGAGAAGGTTAATGAGAAGTATAAGAAAGCTGCAGACAAGCATCGGAAGAAAAAACTGTTTGAAGTGGGAGATTAAGTGATGGTGTTCTTAAGGAAAGAACGTTTTCCCGTTGGCACTTATAGCAAATGGCAACCAAAGAAGTACGGTCCTTATAAGATTGTCGCAAAGATAAATGATAATGCGTATGTGGTCGGACTTCCTGAAAGCATGAAGATTTCGAAAACCTTCAATGTAGCCGATTTATCTCTATTCTACTCTAATGACGAACCTCTATATCCGGAAGAGAACTCGAGGTCGAGTTCTTCATTGGTGGGAGAGAATGATGTGGACATTATAGCTGACACGGGTTGATGGAGCGTGTCTTTTACAAGGCACGACCGTGTAATGAGTCTGGAGGCCCCACAGAAACATACACGGCCGTATACACGGTTCAATGGCACGGCCGTATACTGAGTCGAGATAATTCACAGAAACATACACGGCCGCATACACGGAAAGAAGGCACGACCGTGTGTTGTGTTTAGAAGACCCATAGAAACATATACGACTGTATACACGGCAAGAAGGCACGACCGTGTGTTGTGTCTGGAATATCCACAGAAACATACACGGCCTTATACACATCCGTGTATCAACCAAATGACGGACGTGTATACATATATTTATTTCCACGTGTACATATATATTTCCTTTTTTAATTGTCTCCCAAAAGACTATAAATAGTTTTTAGGTCATTTTAAGGTTAGTTTTTAATCTTTTGTCAAATTATATACACTTAGAGAAGAATTTTCTCTGTTCTCTCAATTGTGCGCAATTGAGATTTTTAAGGAATAAACTCAAATTATTCTTTGTTTATTCGTGAGATCCAATCCGAAAATTGATCTTGTGTTTCACGCTTTCCTCATTGCGTCACTTTGAAAAGAGTTAGGGATTGGAATAAGTCTATAAAGTACCACCAGCAACTATTTATTTCTGAATTAGTGATTCCACTTTTTGAGCTAGCCATATTAGACTCATTCTTAAGCCCTAGGAAGCATGATAAGAGCTACTAAAAGGAAAGGAAGGTTATGCTGTTCTGGGTCTACTTTACTTTAAGCAGTTAGTAAGCTAATTAAGGTAGCCTATAATGAATCATTTCTCAATAGGTATCGGCTAGATTCAAATGCAACCAGCGCCTAGAATGGAGGAGAAGGCTCTTGCTATTTGTTCTTAAGCCTTAGAGAGAGATTTCCAATAAAAGGAAGGATTTTTTTTTTTTTTTTCAAAATTCACTCTTTGCTTGTGCCAAAAAATAATCGGATTCTTAATATGAAACTCTTGGTTTTCTTTAGTAAATTGGGATATTTAAGAAAGTCTTTCAACTTTCCGACATAGTTTTTCTATGGACTCCTGAAAATCTCTTTCATTTGTTTTTGGTTATCCTGAAAATTTTAAATTTTTTTGCACAGAACATCTATGCATGGTAATTTTTTTTTTTTTTGGTTGCGAACTTTTGATTTTTATAAATAAAAAATAGTAGAAATAAGAAAAGAAAAAGAAAATTTGGTAAAATAGGAAAACGAAGGGAAAAAAAAGGAAGAAAATAACAAAATTAATAATCACATACTAGTTTATTAAATGTCATCTTTCAAATTAGTAATAATTCTCTATGGGACTATACTTTCAAAGCAAGCATTGAAAAAGGCTCAACGATGTGAACACTATCATGGAGAGAGACTTAAGTGAAATTGTGTGGCTGTTTGGGATAGAAATGTTTACTTTGAGTAATTGGGATATCACGATTGAAGCCAACTATAGGCTCCATCTCCATGAATTGGGAGAGTTTGGAATGTTGAATTCGTGGTGTAGCTATAATTTAGCTGTGCCCCCGGTAGCAGCTTGATTAATAAGTTCCCTCCTCAAAATCTTTCCAGATGGAGATTTTGGAATGCAATTGATGAAAGCTACGCGTCGAATCTTCTTGTATGGGGCAACCTACAAATGGGCAATGCATTCTGGTCAGAAGCAGGCCAGCCAACACAAACTAGGATGTGCGTTGGAGAATTTAGTGTATGTATTCCTCGATGCAACTTTAATTAGTTTTTTAATAGATAGGATATTTGCACTTACACATGGAAAATGAACTCTCAACTCATCTCCTATGCATACCGAATCACTGGGGTTGGTATCTATTTTATTTGAAGATTTCAGTCGAAAAAGCATGAAATAAAATGGCTATGGATACTACCGAAAAGTTCATATGGATTAAAATAGCAAAAGATTTCATTCTCATTATATTTTCCTCCTGATCATATCTATTAATCGTATGCTTTTAATGTGGATTGTTTTATCTATACATAATAGTGTATAAAAGGAGTGGACATTTTAGCAACCGGAAAATTTAGATAGGAGAAGTATACTTACACCGATAAAAATTGAGATAATATTACAGAGAATTCACATGTACTGATGATTGAATAACAAAATAAGATAAGTATATTATATATACCCATATTTTTACTATTATTTAATCAGGTTCTTTATATTTTAACTGAATTATTTAGGTTCTTTCATTTATACTCTTTACACCAAATAAATCCTATTACTGATATTATTCATAGCTTTAGATCACAGTTTCTATGAACTTTTTGATGTTTAATTTTTAACCCTTATGCAATATTTTCATATTAAATTTTATAAATTTCTGATTAGTTATATGCCTTGTAGGTGTCATGTCAACTATAAAGAGAAAGTCATTGGAAAACATACTTAGTAAACTGCTCAAACATTGAAGACTTAAATGACTTACTCAAAAATATAAAGTGCTTATTTAAATTCTGTCCTAAACATAGAGGATTAGTAGTATAACAATGACAGCATTTTTTTAGGGGGGTAAAACAAATACACTTATAAAATACACAATCAATGGCAAGTAAGACAATCGATTTACACAAAGAAGCACCAGCATTCAGGTCGAAAATTGGCAAGTAGATAAGTTGATTTATCCTTTAATCCCCGGACTGAGTTCAAGTTTTTGGTGTAGATGAAAGTACCCCAAAGGAAGGAAGAAGAAGACCACATCAAGAAACAACCGAGAATTATCATGTATGAGATGCATAGGATGTAGAAAAAGCGTACCTGCTTGGCGACGAAATCCAATATTTGAGACTCTATAATATTGCTTCCAGGTTTTCTTACCACAAATGCCATAGGAATCTGTCCTGCTTCTTCGTCAGGATACCTGCTTGGGCGTACGAAACAAGGGTACGTCTTAATAATGTATATGAGAGGTAGCGTGATTAAGAAATCAAATGAGAAGTGGCTAGCATATTTCAAGTTAGCTTCCAATTTGGTCCAAAGAATTATAGCTCTTATATAGGATCGGAGACGAGAAATAGGTGCTTAGAGAAGTGTATGCATACGGGACAACTGCCGCATCTGCAATCTCAGGATTCGATTGAAGTAAATGCTCCAACTCTGCCGGAGGGACCTGTAAGAAATTTGAGACGACGTCGTCAGCAATTTGTGTATAGGAATAGCACTTGTGATATCTCATCATTTCACATTTACCTGATATGCCTTGTACTTGATCATCTCCTTTAACCTGTCTACTATGTAGAGGTAACCCGCAGAGTCAATGTAACAAATATCTCCGGTTTTTAACCATCCGTCTGAATCCAGGGTTTCGGATGTTGCTTTGTCATCACCAACATAACCTGTAGAGAGACATCATCATCGTATCACATATCGTTACTTCCTGCGAGTGCACATGAATCTCTAAATCCTATGGGATTTATTCCACATGTGTAGCTCATCGAACAACACAACGAAGAAGATACACAGCACTCGAACAAATTACCGATGACATAAAAGGATGCGTTACCTTTCATCATAGTTGGACCTCGCAGCCATAGCTCTCCTTTCTGACCCGGTGACAAGGCCTTGCCTGTTGTTGGATCAACTATCTTCGCTTCCATATTTGCACCTAAACGACCAACGGAACCATGCCGCTTTGTTTCATGCCCTGTCATGTGACTCCCTGCTCCGCTCTCAGTCAGCGCATAACCCTGATTCTCCAACAAGGAAACTTAGTTAAGTTACCGATAATACATAATCAGTTTACCCGTCTTTGAGAAAATCGTCAGTCATACGGGTATGTAAGTCATGGACGTGCGAGCACAAATGGTCATGGTTATGGCACGAGGGGGTGATTGTGATCGTGATCCTGTTGGGTTATGCCCATTTTTCTTTTTTATTATTATTTAAAATTAGCATATTTCAACTATATAACTCGGTCGGGTCAATTGGGTTTCCCTGGATCACTGTTTAAGTAAGCCTAGTAGAGTCATATATGATTGTTTTCATGAAGTCTGATTGAACTCCGAGTCCAATAACATTAATTGCATTAATGAGCAAATTGAAGACTTATTTGGCTTACTTAGCTTAGTCTTCTCTCTCTTTCTATATATATTAATTATAATGTTGATTATATTAATTTTTTAAATTAATAATTAAAATTATTTTAATTATCGAGCTATCTTGATGATATTATTGTGATGATAATTTTTTTTTATAATTTTAATCATAAATTATATATAAAAATATTAAAGAAAAGAAATGTTATGAGAATTAAGGTGACTAAAATGGAGAGGATGCGAGTATATAATATTTAAAAATTCAAGATCTTTGTATAATTTAAATAATTTTAAGGGAGTATGGTTATAATTTATCCAATTAAAACCTCTCCATTTGGGAGTGGAATGGAATGTATCCACTACATACTATACTGTGAATCAATTTCAATGAGATGAGTTACAAGGAAACGTGGCCATTTCATTTTGACATTTCATCTAGCAAAAGAAGCTAATATAATAAGAAAAGAGAGTTACCTGGATTAGCTCCGCATAGGGGAATTTCTCCTGGAATCGTACGGACGCTTCCTCTGCCAGTGGAGCACCACCACATTCAAGCTCCCGAAGCGAGCTCAGATCATACTTCTCCGTCAACTCCGATTTCACGATCGCCACCACTATCGGCGGCGAAACCGGCACCGAGCTCACTCGATACTTCTCCACGGCCCTCAGCATCCCCTCCAAATCAAACCTCTCCATAATGACCAAAGTCTCTCCCAACGCGAAGCCTTTAACACACACATACATTCCATATATATGAAAAAGCGGCAGCGTAATCAGCATCACCGTACGGCGGTCACCTCCTCGCCGGAAGCGTGCGTCGTAATGCGCCGCAACGGCTGCGATCATGCTCCCGTGAGTCATGAGAACTCCTTTAACTCGTCCCGTCGTCCCCGAGGAGTAAAGAATAGTTGCCGGATCGCACTGTTCGATCTTCTCTCGGCGAATGCTGACGTTTTCATGACTCAGCATGGACTCGTACTCGACCGAGTCAACAAGGACTGTACCTAGCGGGAGTCTCGGCAGCTTGGAGGCGGTCCTGGTTGTGGCGAATGCAATCACCGGTTTACTGAGTCGAACCTGATGCTCGATATCGGAAACTGAGTTCAGCGGATTAGCAGGCGAAAAGACGACGCCGAGGGAGAGGAGAGCGAAGTAAACGATCGGGACGTGGAGAGAGTTCGGCAAGAGAACGAAAGCGACGTCGTGTTTGGAGAGAGAGAAGCGTGATTGGAGAGAGAAAGCGAGGGAACGGAATTGAGCGACGAAGTGCGAGAAAGTGAGGTGGCGGTTAGTTGAGGCGTCGATGAGGAATGAGGTGGTGGTGGCGGCGGCGGCTGGCGGAGTCTTTGAGGATGGGAGGAGAGAGAGTGTGTAGTCAGTTAGGGAAAGGGGTTGACTTGGTGGTGGTAAGGTGGGTTTAGGTCTGAGGGTGTGGAATGTTCTCGTTTTTGAGCAAAAGCCATTGTTTGGATCAATGAAATTGGTTCCTTTTCCCTGCATGAATGGAATTGAAATGGATGTGTTTATAATTTAATGGGGAAGGTGATGCTCAGTTCAAGCTATCGTAGTCTCTTCTCTTGTGTATAAACTTCAGAGAAAAGGAGATGCAATGGTGTAAGATACGTTAAATAGGTACGTTGTAATGGTCAACAACACGTTTTATCATAATGCAAGTGACATTCAGGTGCGATTTAAGATTAGCAAATACCGTGTCAAGTAAAGTTTACACATAATTTTCATGAATTATTAACATTGGATAGCATATATCAGATGTCAAATGCAAATGTTAATATTCAAAATGATACTTCACATAGCGTTATATATGGAAATATATATATATATAAATTAAATATTTTTCCTTATGTGATTGAAAATGATCACATCAGTAGCAAAACTTGACCTTGTATAAAACTGATTTTCTAATTATATTTTACATTTTATGAGGATTAATTGGAATCGATCACATTTCAAATCCGGAGGGCGTAAGTTTCGATGTTGGTTTCCACGCCATCTCATTTTGTATTAGTGAAATTGTGATCGGTGGCCTGTCGTTACTTGAACTGCATGCTCTTTCTCTTTGTCTTTTATGTTGGCTTTTATCATCATAATTAATTGGGTCTAATGCGTTGGCAGTTGGCATTAGGGCTTGTGGGCTCAAATGTGATTTCCCAGGTCGATATTAATTCCATGCTGATGATCATAGATACCAGTCCTAGTAACTTTATAGGGTTGATATCTATATATAATAATTAATAAATTATATACTTTATAAAAGAAAATGTTTTATTTGAAAGGTTGGAATGAAATAATATTGAAATAAAGTAATAATTTTTTAATATTTATTTATTTTGTAATAAAGATATTTTTAGAATAAAAATTATATTATATAAAAATAACTATTTTTTTAGTAAAGAAAAAGAAAGAAATCAAAATTCTTTATATTTAATATTATATTAAATAAACAATTCTTGACTATATTTTTTTATATTCTACATTTATAAAAGCTGAATAAAAATTTCATTTGAATAAATCAAATATAATATATATATGAACATGAAAAGCTTTTCTTTTCAACTTTTATATTGTTGGAGTGACTCCAATATTTTTCATTTTTTAATACAACATCACATACTTCATGACTAGTATTTCTTGATCCGTTTGTTCTTTCCCGAAGCCATGTTTATATTGATGCAAATGTCTGTTAGTATTATACATATACATATTAGAAACGTAGAAATGAGGTTTTTTTTTTTTTTTTTTTTTTTCTTATGCTAGTAAAAGCCAACAGAGGAAAGTCATTGGCAATTTGACAAGGGCATTGAGATTGGCAAAAACCATGATAACTTCATTGTTTAACACGACAATATCGTGCACTTGCAGTCTCTTCTGGAACCCGCCAAGACAGAAGGTGACAAAGAACTGCAGCCTTTTTAACACCGATGAATGATGATGAAACTCGACCCCATTTCAATCAGGACCAGACATGCTCACCAGTGGATCCACAAGAATCTTTTGGTCTCTTGTGAGCATCCGATATATATATATATGAAGAGCCTTTTTAACACTAATGAATGACGATAAACTTTAACCCATTTCAATCATGGATAAGACATGATCACCTAGAGGGTTCATAAGGATTTTTTTGTCTCTTATGAACATCGGATATATTCAAACACCCACGAATATAGAGAAGGCTTCCAACAAATCCTAATATGAAGGGATTGTCACATCTGTCTCTCCTCCTAAATTCTTTTAACTTTAAATTTCTTTTTAAAGTACGATTATAAACTTTTTCTTTTCTTTTCTTTTTTATTTTTTATTTTTAAGACACAAAGTTCGTATAAAAACCACTTCGTTTAACATTGGTCTTGAACCTTTCCATTGCTATTTATTTAATTGCTGTGAATACAATCGGCACTAGCAATACATTACAACGTGGGTTAAATTGAACATTTTGTAATTAGTTCAATCGGAGCCACAAATTATAAATTAATCTCATAAAACCATCATAAGTTTGTCTTTTTTTTTTTGTTTCTTTTATTCTATGGGATATAATATATAATTCTTCTTCTTCTTTTCTTCTTTTTATTTAATTTACATTATGAGAAATGATTGTGCTTCCATATCTCATATACTTCAGTTTTTTATGAAATTTTTGTTAGGTTTTGTAGATTAAGAGACACAATGGTAAGATTCATGCAATGTGTAAAATGAAAAGTAGACCATAAATGATTATAAAAATTCCTTTTTATTTTAAGCAAAATACCATCTCTTGATGGGATGGAGTTTAAATGACATTTGAGAATCACTTTATGTTTTGCAAACTCATGTTGTGTTATCCTCAATTAAAAAACCTTAAAGGAAGAATATATATTTTCTTTTGAAACAACTTTTCTTTTTTTAATCTACAGTAGGCAAAAGAAGTCTTATGAAAAAATTATGTGATAATGTCACATTTTTACCAAATTTTATCTGATTTTTTAATTAAGTATCTAAACATTTCAAGTGCCAAATTAATACATAATTGACTTCATCATTAATTGTTAGACATGCTAGCATGGGGACCAATGAGCATATGATATGTATTCAATATCCTTAAATTAAACATGAAAAAGCTAGCTAAACTTGCCACATTACACTTGAAAAAATAATTTATTTATTCAATATATCTTAAACACTTTAAACAGCTATTTTTCTCTCAAGTAAATAAGAATACACCCAAAAAAGAATAAACAAATGAAAAAAAGAAAAAAGAAAAACTCTTCGTTTCTCTCTATCTCACATAATGAGGTGTAGATAATTTTTTAAACAAACAAGTTTAGAACCAAAAAGTAAAAAATAAAATAGAAGAAGAAACTTGAAGGTTAAAAATTAACAAAAGAATCTCAAAACATTGTAAATCTAAGATTATAATGGGAGAAAAAAAATTCAAATAAGATATTCAAAAGTTAAAAGTAAAATTAAGAAAAAAAGAAAGAAAGAAAGAAAACAAGAGACAAAAAGCAACAAACTCAAAACTTAAATCTATTATATAAAAAAAAGAAACCTAAAACCCAAATCTACTATACTCAAACCACCACCCTTACCTACTCCTCAATTGAAGCCCAATTGTAAATAAAAACCACTAGCCATGTGGTCTCTCTTCCTCTCTCTCCTCTCATAAGATTTCAATAACATAGATGAGTTATTCAATGAAAAACTAAAAAGATTAAACATACTAATGCAAAATCAAGGACACAAACAATGGTGAGTATAATAAATAGAGAATATTAACAATAATGAACAATAAAATTACAAACTTATAGTTAAAATCATAAATTACAAGTAAACATTAGCACCTGTTATTGAGTAAATTCTAATAAATCATATTATACCTCTCCCTTTAATGCTAAACCCAAAACTTGGAGTAGAAAACCCCAAACATAGATCTAAACTCTTAAACCCATATTTAACCCTAAAACCTTCATTTCGCAAAAGTAGTTCCAAATATTACATCATTTTCTCTTCATTTTTTATCTCTCAAGCTTACCAATGACACATGATTAGTCTTCTAAATATTCTACAATCTTGTGTGGTCATTAGAAATAAAATATTACTACTTTTATTCTTAATACACACTTAGTTATATTCTGAAAAGAGTTATAAATTCCTTAATAAAATTTGACTAAACTTGTAATATTCTTTATAAAAAAAAAAAGTGTGTTTCACATGCCTAGTTACTACAAATACTATCTTTTTACGATCTTCTTGAAAAAAGAAAGAGAAAAAGGGAGAGTTGACCAATGCATTGAGATTGACAAATACATAGTTAATTTCACTATTTATCACAACAATATTGTGGAGACTCTTGAGGAGCCTAACAAGACAAAGGTGATAAAGAACTTTTAGCCTTATTAGCACTAATGATGACACTCAAACCCATTTCAATTATGGACAAGAGATCATCACCCAAGGAGCCATGAAAATCTTTTGGCTATTTGTGAACATGGATGCAATTGAGCAGATTCTTATAGGGTACCCGACTTGTTCGATCCACCCAACCCGCTCAAAATCCTATAGGGTTTTAGGATTTTTTTTCTTTAAAACTATATAATTTTTGGGTTAGATTTGGGTTCACTCATATTAACCAATAAGAACCTACCTCAACTCAATAAGGAGACAATTTTTTTTTTTCCTAGTGGCCATTTATCTTTTCCTTCGTATGCAAATTTCAAATTTTATTTCATGACCATGAGTTGACCTTTAAGTCAAGCAGCTCAACTTTGTTTCTTTTTCTTTCTAAATTTCATTCTCATCTCATCTAGGCTTGTGATACTTAGCAAAAAAAAAAAAAAAAAAAAAGAAGGTAAAATTAGTTTAGTAAATGAATGGGTCTTGTCAAGATGAATATCAAGTTTTTAATATTCATATCGGGGTCAGTTTTGAGTTCAATTAAAAAAAAATCTATAGGATTTTTCTCAGATTCTAGGATACCCTATAGAATCTCGAGGGTTTGAGTTTAAATCCACCCCGGTTACATTCCAATTTGTTAACATTTGACATATATTGTAGAAAAAGGATTCGGTCTTACATTCATTTATATAGAGGGGATTTTGTTCTTCTACTTTATCAAATTGGAAAAGATTTTGATGTGCTTTTCTATAAGGTCATACAAGATGTATTGCTTTAACTTCCATTCCAAAAAAATATTGTTTTCAATTGCATAAAGGTAAGCACAGATCTATAAATAGGAGATGTTGTACTAATATCTCAAGTCATGAATAGGAATGTATGCAAGCTAATCATTTGGTAAATTATTTAACTACAATTAAATACTTATTTGAGTCAAGACTCACACAATATTTAGTAACTTTTAAGTAAAGTAGAAATATAAAAAATTAAAAAGAAAAAAAAAATAAAAACTTTGAAAAGGAAATCAAAGTAAATAGATTTTTACCTTATTTGAAAATAAAGAATAGAAATGAAATGAAATGAAATGAGTTGAAATACTTTCATTTCCTTTATATCATAATATAAAGGAAATGAAAAGAGAGAAAGAGAGAGAGAGAAATAATATGATAATTTTACTAAGTTACCCTTGCTCTTATCCAACATTTCTATTCTTTAATAGTGTTTTTATAATTCCATAGCATTTTAATTATTTTCCTTTGATTTATCTCCAAATTTGGAGAGAAAAAAAAAGACACTTAATTAAAAATATTTCTTTGCATTTCTACTCTACTCATCCTATTTTCACACCCTATTAAATTTGCCAAACATTCACTTTCCTTTCATTTCAACTAATTTCCTTTGATTTCTACAACTTTCCACCCATTTAAACATAGTATCAAATTTGATAAGTTGAGATACTTAAGTAGTTTTGATCGAACTTAACTTAAGATCTTAAATGAGACTAGTTAAGCGAAGTTTAAACTTGTAAAGTATCACCTTATGTTGAACATGAATATAAATCCAAATATAATCAAAATTACGGTTTGAATTTTACATTGAGTTCATTGTTATTGTGTGATGATTCAAACTCCAACAGAATTCTCTCTCTACCTTATTTTTCACACGGTTAGCTTCCTGTTAAATCTATTATGGCAAGCATTCATTGAAATATAAGATTAATATAATATAGAGAAATAAAAGACATCAAGTGGCGTTAGAATTTAGCCTCAATCAGCGGGCATTATTATTCCCATAAACAAAGATGTTGACTAAAAACGCGTAGATAGGCACTGTAGAAATTAGATGAAAACCATACATCATCATTGTAGGTTTTGTGCCTCTATAATCTATACTTCCTAGTGGTTGGTGCATTTAATTGAATTCTTTAATCCTCTTCCATTGGACCATTGCTTCCACCTATTATAGCGATGATTTGAATATCAATTTTATTTTTCTTTTTTCTTTTTAATATAATTCATTCTTAGTGTGGTCTTCTATATTTCATGTAAGAATGATGATAAGATAGTAATACGTTCTCTTAATCGGCATTAAAGCAAATTACATAACACGAGAATGAGTTTGAAATTTATGTTCCCGATATATATATATATAGTTTGGAAAAATTAATTCCCTGATATCGGAAAATAACTTTTATGCTTCTAATAGTCAACGAGTAAAAGAGTAAAAGAAAAAACTGGACTAAATCATTAGTCATCCGTCCTCCTCACTTCTTTTACTATTATAAAGTCCATAAATCCATCATTACTAATTTTAATATCCACAGATCTGCCACTTCTAAGCTTAAATCTTTTTCATTTTTTTTTTCTAATTTTTTTCCCCTACCATTCTCATCATTCTATCAACATTATGTTAGCACCAATATAAGTCAACATATAAAGTCCTTGTTGGCTAGAAGATTGTGATGATAAGGCTAAGCAGATTTTTTTTTTTAATATATATATTTTTTGTTATTTTCTGTTACTGTTCATATTATGAAATTTATTAAACTCACTAATTTGATGAGTTTTGTTGTCTTAGGAATAATGATGATACCTGCTATGTAGGATATAACTCTAGAAGAAATGTGTTTGTTTGTTTGGTTTGATCTTCGTATAATTTTTTGCTATCTTATATTGATTGATTTGATTAAAGTAATTTATTTTTATTAAATGAAATTTATCTTTATTGCCCAAAAAAAGAAATATTGGTTCAAAATTAATGATTGTTCAGGAGTCATGAATCCGTGCAGTGAAGAAAAAGGTTTCAGTAAGACTAATATGTTGCGTTAATGAATATATATATATTGAAAAGGGCAACTAAAAGTTGTTTTTTTTCCTTTTTAATTTTTTATTGTTATTATTTTTGGGACTCAATGTTCGTACAGGAGCCACTAGCAACGTGGCTTAAATTGAACATTTTGATATTGGTTCAATCGGAGCCACAAATTATTAATTAATCTCATAAATCCATTATAAATTTGTCTTTTTTTTCTTTTATTCCATGAGGTATATATAATTCTTCTTTTTTTATTTAATTGACATTATGAGAAATGATTGTGCTTCCATATCTCGTATACTTTAGTTTTTTCATGAAATTTTCCATAGGTTTTGCTGATTAAGAAACACAACAAAATTAATATATATATATATATATATATAATCTATCTCGGATCCATGTTACATGTAAAATGAAAACTGAACTATGAATGACTATAAGAATACATTTTCTTATTAAGCAAATACCATCTTTTCATGGATAGAGTTTAAATGAGATCTGCGACTCATCTTACCTTTTATAAACTCGTATTCACCACAAGGGCTTTAGATGTAGTCCTTCTAATGAAATTTACGGAAAACCCTTAAGGGAGAAATATATATTTTTCTTTTGAAACTACTTTTTTTTTTATGTGAATTAGCCAAAAGGAGTCTAAAAATATATATATATTCTCAACCCGTTAAAAATATATTATTTAAAATAATATATTTGATTCACTTCATAAGGATGAAATAGAATAATAATTCATTTCTTACATATTTATTCTTGTGTTTAGAATAATTATTTTATGAAATTTCTATTATTGTAAAATAGAAAATTGAAGTTTCTTAATAAAATCAGGAAATAACTAATCTTTAATTTTTTTAGGTGTATTTTTATATTTATTTATAAGATCTTAATGAAATCATAAAAAATACATATTTTTATCTATTTCATTCCTTAAAAATAATAAATTTATTTTTACCATATTCCATTTCACGTACCAAACATGCTAAAAAGTTAAAATATCAACGGTCATCATCTGTACGCTTTATTCCATTAAATTGGTCTTTAAAATTACAACACCCCTTTCATCTTATATATAACGGTGGAATAAAGTCTCTACGTAGCCTTATAATCAGTGACTTGATGAGATAAGATAAATAGCTCGATTTTCATTACTAGCGATAAGTGTAAATTGAAAGCCATTTAACCACTCGACCAAATAAGCTACTTCCAATAAGAGAAAATAATCCTGCCATTATATTGAAATAAGTTAATTCTAATCTTGAAATAACAAATCAATAAATTTTAATATCCATTAAAATTTCCTATTAATAATATTATAATGTAGGACCCTTTAAGTTTCTATATATGAATATAAATCCAAATAATTATCAAGTAACAATTATCAGTTGTCACTTAATGTAATAGAAAAGCTATGAACTATAAACCACTATAGATTGATTATTACATAATCAAAATTCTTCATTATAAATTTTGTAATTAAACAATTGTTTGTAATATCATCAATGTCCAATCATTACTTGATTAACAAAAGAACTTAAATTTAACACAATTGAATGTGCTTATGAGTCACTCTTATTTCGACCGAGCGACCCTGGATATATCGAGTATCTAATCTAAGAAAATGATAAATTTTATTTTGTTTTATCATTACCCTCTCTATATTTCATGTCATAACTAATAACCATATCATTTACAATCTAAATTAAAACTATATTTAACATTATCAAAGTGCAATATTACCTACATAACATATATAAAGGTTTCAAGTCTAGGGATTATTTTGTTCATATAGTGAGGAATCAATGACATTAAATATAACTTTTGGGCACTACTTATATAATTTGGATATTTTTTCCTTGTTCTAATGAAAATAACTTTAGTCATACAACATATTGGTTTAAATATCTATGTCCTCACTAGATATTTTCTTGACCAAGGACAATTCTTAGATAATATATTGTCATGAAATTCCTATTAATAATATATTTTTATTATTATTCCAGACATTACTTTAATTATTTATGAGACTTTTTAGTGAAATATATATATATATATATATATACTTACCTTTGTATTAATAATATTCATAAATACATAAATAATGTTTTGGCACATTATGCATAAATTACAACAATTTTAACCATCAAAGACACACTAAAGATACTTTATTATCGCTCTAAAGTCTGATAACAATGCATTAGCGTATTTAAATTGCAACACTATCACAAGGTAAATCTTATCCCCTCAAAGTTGAGTTACGTACTGGGGCGTGATTAAGTATTGAGTTCTTCTACCCAAAGGTGTTGACTTTATATAAATCTGGAGATGTTACATGAGACATATACTAGGCGAGTGGATGATCTATGTGACCTATTCACCAAAAGGTGGTAGATTTACAAAGATTGGAATTTATACTTGAATTGTTTTCATTTGTAAAATCTGGAATCACATGTTACTTAATCTGCTCAAAGATGTTGCATATATTTGAATTCTTAGTTGTGATTTTTTCGTTTTCAATGTCTTCAAATATCATAATTTCGGTATAGTCGACTAATACATTGGATTGTATTTGATCAATGTTTGTTTTCCACTCACCTCTTCTGTCAACAGTAAAATGGTCACTATTAAGATGTTGACTGGTTCCAAATTTATGAAATGGAAGCAAAACGTGGAACTCTCCATTCAGATGGCAAATGTGGGTTTGATAACGGGGTCACAGTTTATGGAATACATCATCTAGATGGTCCACTATCTCCACTATTATACTAAGTTGAAAGCTCTGCATAGTACTCTCAGCTATTGTATGATTCATCAAGCATTGAATAGTTTTAAGCACCTATGATTCTTAGGATAAGGCGTGAGGTATCAATAACTTATCACACAATGAAGGAATCTACTAAAATAATATTATTTAAAAAAAATTACAAAATAAAATATCTAGCTAACTTATTTTTAAAACATATTGTGAAGGCACAAACTAAGAACGTGACTTCAGTACGTATTGTGAAATTTTCTTTTTAATTTGAAAAAAATTTATCATTCAATTTTTTTTTATAAAAAATATGTAAAGAAAATTAATTTTTTTATTTAAAAAATTAAAAGTTTACATAAGAATAACAAAAAAATAATTTTTGTTAATTTTAAATTTATTAAAAAAATTCGCACCTCTTTATCTTATAGTATAGGAAAAAAAAAGAAAAAAAAACTAATGCGATTTGCTTTTTCAACTTTAGAAAGTTATAACTTTTTGGTCATATAGAGTTACAGAGCACATAATATATATTTTTATATATAACTAATTTGAGTCTACCATAGCTAGAACTAAATCACTACACCATTTGTTATTTTTTCAAGGAAGAAATTGGCATATTTTCATGACCTACTAACTACTGGATTGATAAAAAAAGAAAGAAAGAAAGAAAGAAAGAAATGATGTGATTTGTCTTTTATTGAAGGTGTGGAGAAGATCCATACCTTTAGTTTTGCTGATTTTGGCTCAATTGAAGGCGCGTTTTAGATTTGCGTCTTCATTACCTATGTTTGGAATAATTTTTTTGGATACTTTATTTCGCAATTATTTTTTTAAAATATTATTATTTTAGTAGACTTCTCCCACACAATGCACTAATGAGGAGAAGAGACAAAAAAGTGAGAAATTACAAGCTTTCCACAAAGGAAAGGGTAAGATATCTTTTTTTTTTTTTTTTACCCCATGAGCTTATTGTTCCCTCTCAAAAGGCACTCAATGATCACAAATTGAAAGGATTTAATATGCATAATATTAATCTTGGAAATGTGTTGATCCACAAGGGTGATAAGTTGAGCTTGGCGTAATTTTTTTTTTTTTTTAAATGATGTCTAGAGAGTATAGATTGAGATGTTCTTATTCCATTGTATTTGAGAGTTTGATGTATGCTCAAGTTTGTAATATACCAAACATTGCCATAGTGATGGGTCTTTTGGGAAGGTATTAGTCAAACTTGAGATGGGAACATTGGAATAATGTGAAAAAAAATTTTAGATGCTTAAAAAGGCACTAGAGACTATTTGTTGACTTACAAGAGGGTTGAAAACCTTAAATTGTTGTGATATACAAAATCTTATTTTATATATATATAATCATCTTTATGTTAGCAACTTGTAACACTTCAAAAAATTTTAAAAGCTTTACTAAAATTAAAGAAAATAAGTGGAATAATATGTACTTTTAGGCTAAGATAGTAAGGATAATATTTTCGCAATTTTAAAATTTTAAGAAAATTAATAATGAAATATTAAATCACTATAATGTATTAATATTATTTTAATAATTTATAGATAGCAGAAATTTTATAATAAATAATAATGGATTTTAAAATAGAAAAGTAAGAAAGATATGAGATTTATTACATGATTATAATAAATAAGAAGTAAAAATTAAAATTTTAGATTTATAATAGCTAAATAAAATTTTTAAATATATATTTATATTCAAAATATTTTATTTAGTTTATATATAATTTTTTATATAAAATTATCATAATTTAAATAATATAATAAAATATTAATATACATGCTAACTCAACTTATATTTCCTTATCCTTATTTATAAATTTTCTCCCTCCTCACTTCATTTTCTTCCTCAAGCCAGACCATCCTTTCTTTCTTTTTATCTCCTTTTGTTACAAAAACCAAAACTTCCCCAAAACTTCAAAAATCCATAACTTTCTTATCCTAATTCCAAATCAAAAACCGTAAACACCATTATGATCCTTAAAAGGAGTACTTTGCATCAAGACCATACTTGCTAGGTCAATTTCAAACTCCAAATTTAGGCTAAAATCCATTTGAATTTTAAAAAATAAATTATAAATTTAATATTTATTTTAAGTATTTAATTTTTATTTTAAGTTTTAGTGAGTTTAACTAATAGAACTAACTTTAAGTTTATTATTCATTTATTATTAGGTAAAAGATATGAATTCACATGATTTTTCGAGAGTTATTTAAAGTTTTAAAGCTAAGAAATCTAAATAGGTGAAAAACTTTATGATATATTACAATATTTATATATTACTTGCAATATAGTTATATATGTATGCAATCCATTGTGTTTAGTTGTAGTATTATGAAAATTCTTTTTCCTTTTTGTTTCTGTTATTTCTTTTCTTTCCTCTTTTTGCTTTCTTCTGACCATGCCTTTCTTTTCTTGTCTTTTTTTTTCTTTTCCTTTTCCTTTTCTTTTCTTTTCTTGTCTTTTCTTCTAACTGTGCAATCTAAGTATAACTTAATATATATATATATCTAAAATATAAATACATAAATACATATATATATATTAATTATTGACCGCATGACTATATATGTATTTGATACATGTATAAATTTATTATTATAAAGTTTATTATTTTTAAATTATTGATCACTATAAAAAATAAAAAGAAATGATGAGAAAATTAAGAAACATGCTCATCTAATTTATTTATATATTTATTTTCTTGTCTTCTTTTCTTAACCAAAACCTCTTTAGTGATGTTTATTTGTATACATATATATATATATATATGTATTTCCTAAACGCATAAGTTATGTATAAAATACAAATAAAGTATATATAGGGATTTGGGATTGATATATGAGTATTATTTAATATAATGTATTAGATTACTTACCGATTTCATTTGGTATGGTGTAAAATAATAATAACAAAAGAAGAGTTGTTAGATTAAGACAATAAAGTTATGAATGGGAGTGTAAACGATGACAATGTAGATTTAGCATTTGCGATCGATAACTATGTGATGTATATTGTAAGTTTCATATATATATATATATGTATGTATATATTCCCTACATTCTCCACACCATGGTTATCATGTATATTATATATTATATAATATATAATAGTTGCAAATAATATTAGATATTATAACATATATATATATATATATATACAAAAATTGCAAATAGTATTACATGATAATCGCAAGTAAATATTATATATTATATAATAATTGCAAATGATAGTATATATTATATTAATACATGCAAATATTTGCAAATCTAAATGCAAATAGCTACCTATTCATTTATAAAGATAGATAGAAATAACCTTATTAGTATATACAAATATTGTTAGACAATATATATGTATAAATATGGATATGTATATGTATACATTATAAAGTGGAAGATGAAATATAGTTGTGAACAAATGAATGGATTAAAAAATGCTTGATGAGTGGTGATATATTAATTGAGTAAAGGGGATGATTTTGTCATTGCCGATGGGTGTGAACAATTGATGTTTCATGGTTAGTCAATTGAATGGTTGATGGAATTAAGCTATAAATTAATCTTGATTGGTTGATTTTACAATTGATGGGAAAGGGGCATGATTGTTGAACATGTGAAGTAGTGCAACTTGGGTTGCTTCATTGTGATTATGAGTGAATGGTTGATGGTTGATCTGGTCTTCGTTGCTTCATCTATGATGTGTAATGCTTGATTCTTCTTGTTGTGGTGAATGTAAATATAAAGTGTGAATTGTTTTGCTTGTAGGATTAACTGGGTTTCTTTTTGTTTGCCCTTGAAGTTGTGTTCCTTAAATGTTTTAATAGTTATTTTTCTTGAATGTGGATTAGCTTGTAACTATATTGTTTGATCACCTTAAACCAATTAATTAAAAGATTAGACCTAACTAAAATTGAACATGCATTGCACGAGATATTGTATAAAATTAAAGGTCATTACTGCTACAGAACACATTAGAAGTAATCGGGTAAGATTGCTATTCTACTAGAGGCAAACTAACTGATCAAGGGACTATTACGCCTTGATAGTTTCGAGTTTGGTTTGTCCTTAAGAATATTTATTTCTTGGTGTATTAAATTACACCAAAGTTTATGGGACTAAATTTAAAAAGATTCCTTCTAATAAAGAGATAAGATTAAATTAATTGGGTTGTAAATGGTAGTGATGCGAATCTCTCGCCCAAGGTCAAGAGGGGCATAAACCCTAGACTTTACGCTAGTTACCAGAAGACTGCATGCGATGTTGCATTGCATATGATTATTCATGTATAGCATATGATTGAAAACTTGTTTGGAATTGCTTGTGCGTGTATAGTATTGAGAGTATTACACTCCCATCTCACTGAGTCATAGTGTGCTTACCTCTCCATAGACTATTTTGCTGGAAACACACAAAAGCTTAGGATATGATAAGATATGATGTGACAAGAGCTTTTAGGAATCAAGAATGATAGAGTAAGACATATCTTGATAGATTATTTAGATGTAATATTATTTTTAGGAACTCGACATAGAAATTGAAATTATGAGATTTAGAATTATTTTTCATTTAGTATGTTGGTAGGAGATTCCAATTCTCTGTAATCTTAATCGACCGTATAACATAAGAATCTATAGTTTTATTCTTATTATATGATTATATGTAATATGATTAGTTGTAATTGTTTAAATATTTAATTAGAGTCTTGCAACCTCTGACTCGCTAGGCAGTTATCATGTAACGGATACACACGTGATGTAATAGCTTTTAGTGAAAACTTCAAGACTCTCCTTTAGGGCATGACACAACTAGTGCAACATCTTTCAAAAGTGTTAAGGGGACATTATCGGCTTCATCCACTACTCATGAAGCTATTTGTGTACTTCTCTCGTCTAAATTCTTCTTCTTCTTCTTCTTCTTTTTTATATTTAAGTAAATTACATTTTGGATACTTATGTTATTACGCTTTTTCAATTTGAGTACTCATATTTTTAATTTTTATAATTAAAATATTTGTGTTTTATAAAATTGAAAAATCCAAACTTCTGTTACCACTAACCGAACTAACCGTTAGTTGTAAAACCATTAAATCATGTGGACAAAATTCATTAGTATTTGTACCCAAGAAACTAGAAAGAGTATGTTGCATTAACTGATGCGTTTCTTTTATGATTTAATATTAAGGATTTTGTTTGACAAAATGGTGTATTGAAATGGTCTTTTGACCAATCTAGATTTTAAGCTCATAAAGTTCTAAACGATTATCTTGGTATTAAGGCTAGCAAAAAAAAAAAAAAACAATTGAATCGTGAAGCAATCCTTAAATTTAATTTAAATTATTTTTTAGGTTTGAAATAATTATAAATTGAACCAAACCAATTTTTTTTTTAGATTAAAAAAAATTATGGATCAAACCAAACTATTTTGAACTGAGCCAAATCGAACTGTGAGAAATAAAAATAAAATAGCAATGAAAATTTAGAAAATGTATGATGAAAAAAACAAGGATTTTGTGTCATTTATTTAATTCCTCCTCTTATTTAATTTTTATCAAAAAACCCATTACATTTTTTATTTCATATTTTTACTTATTAATTGATATATAAATAAGAATTACCTATAGAGAGAGAATAAAATATTCTTAAATATATCAAATAAGCATTAAAGATAGTGAGTAATATAAAAAAAATGATAATTAATTATATCTCTTTTATGTCCAACATAATTTTCTATAATTTATTGACTTATATATATATATAATCAATAACATTTGTAATAATGATTTGAATCATGTACCAAATTCGATTGAGTCATATTTTTAAGGTTTGAAAAAAAAAATACAAATCAAATCATATGGTTAGGTTTGACTTAAAAAAATGAACCATAATATATGGTTTGATTTTATGGTGTGGAAGAGAATAGTACCGTGCCTACCTCTACTTAGTATATAGAATTATTGATCTTAATATCACTTAAGTGTGAGAATGTTTGGTTTTTATTTTTATTTTAAACATATGATGGGCAAGCATTAATTGTGATATAAGGTTAAGATAACATCATCAAATAAAAGACCTAAAGTCACCTTAAAGTTTGGTTTAAATAAGTGGACTTTATTATTCCAAGTGACAAAGATGTTGATTAAAAGAGTAGACCCATTAGAAATCGGATGGAAATTTTAATAAGCCTATTATACAAGGACTGCAAGTCTCTCTTATCTCTACTACCATACATCAACGTTTTAGAATTTACGCCTTCAAGTAAGATTACTGATTGTAAGATTTTGAAAGAAGTGAAATTGATTGGATTCTCTTTCTAAAGAGAATAGGATAGCTGTGCTCCTAATATTTTCAGTAGTCCATTTCTTGCATTCTTGATTAGCTGCAGCAATCGTATCACCAGGTCAGCCGTCAGCGGAACCTATGCCATTGAATGTTTCATCTTGGTGTTGGCTAGGAATCAAATATGGAAATATGAATCGAATAGACAACAGTCATGATAATGTTGGCTTATCATGTTATGCCCCCACGATAAAATTGCGAAGAAAAATGGACAAAACTAGAAGAACAAGACAAACTAGGTCGCACCAATGTCGCTAGTCCTAGCTGTACGCAAGTGGTCGTCCGCAAATGGGGCCGAGAGAGAGAGAGAGATAGAGAAGCAGTAGTCAGCAGCAGTTGCTGATGGTTTTGTCTGGTTGTTGGCATTGATTTCACTAGCGGTGGTAGGGCTTAAGAAGATAGATAGTATTGAAGGTCTTACTTGTACTCCGTCATGTTGTTATAGAGTATTTTAATATTACAATGAGAAAAGAGGTAATAATAATAATAATAACTTTTTTTTTAGAGTTATACCATAAGGTATTTACATATTGACTATTCGAGATTAAACATATGATAGTTCATTTTTTTTTTAAATAAAACTTTAGTGTGTGTGTTTATTTTATTATGGAAAGGTATCTCGATTTATGTTTCTTACCATTTCATTATTTTTATAAAAAAACTTAACAAATCCTAACTTGATGTCTTTTTTTAAAAATAAAAAAACAAAACAAAAATCTAAAAACAATCTAAATTTTGAAAAAAAAAAATCCATTGATGACTTTTTATTTAACACAACATTTTTTTTCTAGGTGATCATTTTTTTTTCTTTATAAAGCTAATGATAAAGACAAGAAAAAAAAATCACCAATTAATAAAAAAAAACTTTCAATAAATCAAAATCTTGAAGAACATAATAAACATGTTTTTCTTTTTCTTTTTGATAATAACATTTCATGATAACATGAAACATGCAACAAACAATGTCCTAGTATTACTCTAATTACTTAATTATCCCTAAAGAAACAAAAAATATTATTATTTAACATATTATTATATATATTAATACAAGAAAAAAAAATAAAGATTAGAAGACTTACCTCACATGATTGAATCGAGTCTGGTTCGAGTCAGTTCTAGCCGTATCTAGCAATAGTGGTAGGACTACTCAACTCTTGGAGAAGTTTGATTCCAAAGCCCTTAATTAATTTCACAAGAACCAAGGCTTGAGTAGTCCAATCTGATCAAGTTGTTATAAAGATGAACTCAAACCCTAACTTCATTGCTCGATTAAATTGGAGCGAATTGCATTTGATTGAGCACAATTAATTACTGGGTCTCACTCTAATGATGATGGGGAAGTGTTTAGATGCTTCAATTTGCTTTAATTTTCTCCAATGCAAGAGAAATCAAAGATAGAGAAAGGTGCAACGAATGGGTCGCAAGTTAGAGAGAGAGAGCAAGAAATTCAGTCGAATTGAGTATTGCTTGATGGATTAGCCTCCTCCAACTGGTTCTAAAGACCCCCATTTATAGTATTATGGTGTTGATTTGGCTCTAAAAAACTATAGATTTGTTAAAGATAAGATCTTCTTCGAAAATAGATATTTAAGATTTATGAATCTTTGAGTCCAAAATTAAGCACGAATTTGAGTCAATTGAGCCAATTGAAATGTTATAGACATGTTCCTCATGATTTACTCGCCTTAGACATGTTTTTTCATTCATAATTACCAAACAAGAATTGTCCCAAATTTGTTCTAAAAGACCAAGGCTTACTTACCTTGTTCTTATTTTTTTTCTTAACTTTGAGTCCAATTTTGAAGTAGTTTCCTAATCAATTTGAAACAGATTTGGACTTATTTAGCTTGTATCCTACACTTATAATTGATTTCCTCTTTTTTTTTTTTTTTGTTTGGCTCGGTTTGGTGAAAGAACGAGTTAAAAATGGGAAAAAAATTGAGATGGTTGTGTTGAATATTTCTTTCCTATTTTAAGTAATATGTGAATTTAGAAGGGAGAAGATGATGAACAATGCTTGTCACTATTCTCCAACGCACTTGCACAACTTGTGACACATACGCACCTGATTGAAAAAAAAGAGAGGTGCAAATTTGCATCCCTCATGACTCGAACCCATAACCTTCTTCATCCCATCCCACTTTCCAGACTGCTAAGCCATGCATGATTATCAGTTATGCCTTGTAACTAACAAATATATCCCTTTTTGAGCTGATTCTTATGATTCACTAAAAATCATTTGAATTTAAAAGAGACAAAGGATTCATGAGGCAAAAATGGGATGTCTACAATTATACTAGGTTCGAGCTGACTTCTTCAGAGTGCCTAGAAAAGCCTTAAAAGTGATTGTGTCACTGCATCCTAGATGACACATCTACGACATAAAATAGTTATAGTAATCCCTTAGGTTGGTAGCTGCATTATGGAATTAGGGATTTGGGATGCGAATGTATAGGGGAAGCACCTCGTCCTAGATCTCCTAGGTAAATGGAGATCAGGTGAATGATACGAATCTCATGAATCTCCTAGCCTTTTGTTCATATCCTCCAACTCACCTACATCTGCATTATGTAGGGAGTGGTGGGAGTACGCCTTAAATGGCTATAGCTGAGGTGGAGGAGGTGTTGCATAACTATGTGACATAGTAAGATGGGGCTACAATGGGGGTGCAGATAGTGTTGCATTCTATGTAGCCACTGCTGGGGGTAGTGTTGGAGATTGGGTCAAGGCACAATCATCATCATGCTCTCTAGAATGTGTGTTACGAGTGGTACTATTGTAGTTGATTCACTTGTGCATAGAGCTACATGTTTTAAGCATAAAGGTTGGTGAGCATTTGCTCAAGATGAGCCAATCTATCTTCCTTTCCTTATGACCTTTGTTGATGTTAGGTAGATGAATGAGGGTCATGTTGTGTTTAGGTGGATGAGTTTTCAGTAGCTTAGGAATTCGATCTAATATTGCTAACCATGGTCGAAGTTTGCTATAAGGGGCACTAAATGTTGTTTATGGATTTAAGAGAGGTGTAAGGATCTACAAAAAAAAAAAAAAAGGTCAAATAATGAGCTAAGGGGTGCTAGGGCTATTCAATGTAGCAACTCTAATGCTCAAGTTAGAGTTTGAATGTATGTAGGGAAGAAAAGCTTTAAAGAGAGCAAGAGAGCTTAAGGTTTCAATCCCTTTACCTATAGACAATTGGAAGTGCAAAACGTGGGGCATGCCTCTTAGTGCATGTTCTAAATGTTTGGGTACTTGAAGAGTGGGAAATTGTGAAGGTTAATGATCTACAACCTCATCCATTGTTGATCGAGTTAAAAGGCCATTTGTGAAGGAGGCCAGAGTACCATTTAGGCTCAAGGATGTACCCCTCATAAGAAACCGAGCTTGGGCTTGAGTTAGATTTGGGCTTAAATTGAAATGACCTATCAATAACTTTAATCTTTGATGTGCTTATAGATAATAGGTTAGGTGGACATTTCATTTATGGATGGTGATTAGTTGAGGACCAATTTACTTGTTGAAGATTTTAATTTAAGCATAAGTTACATTTTAGGTCCATTAATAATCCTTTACAAACTAATGATGTGGGCTAAGCATGCATGTGAGCACTAAGGAAGATAGTGCAACTTAGTTATTTTATTTTAAGATAACAAATTACTTATCATTTATTGGCCACACCTTGTAGCTATTGCATAAATTTAAAAAAGAAAAAAAATTCTAAACCTTTTCTTTAAATTTTTAATTATTTCTATTATACTATTTAATTTAATTTAATTATTAATGTAATTCAATTACATTAAATATCTTGGACCACTAAGAATGTTAATATGTGCCTCCTAGTTTATATTAACACTTAAAAATAAACACATAGATTACCCATTTATAAAAAATAATAATAATAATAATAACACAAGTCAATCTTTTGCCAAAAAAAAAAAAAAAGTGTGGAAATATAGGTTAAATTTTTGTAATCTTCCTTATCTAGAACTCATAACTTTGGTTTTCTAAAATGTACTAAAAACTCACCCCACACCCTTGCGTGGTTCTCAAAGTCTATTATAACCCAGCTCATAAACTAATACAACTATATTAAAATACTTTAAAATTCATCTTTCTATGGAAAAAATAAATATCCCAAAAAACTAAATGATTTGCATACTTAGATAAAAGAAATCAACATAAATATTATTTAATGATCAACTACATATTTTTTTTATGCTCAAATAAAATTTGACATAATACAATAATATCAAAGATTAATTATGTCAAAATTAAAGTTCTTATTTGATTTGGATTTTCTATTGGTATTAAATTTTTTATGGAACCTGACTAGAATCTTATAGAGTTCTAAAAATTTTCCAAAAGCCCATCCTAAACCCTATAGGATTGTACCATACCAGGTTATTATCATGATAAGTTAGGTCGAATACTCTATAAGACCCGATCTACTTATCTTTGTATTGAAAAAGAAAAGAAAATTCCACTTATTTCATAAAATGACATGTTCCCACCATTTTTAAAATTTTAAAGGCTTAAATAGGAAGAAAAAATGGTAGTCTTGAATAGGAATGCAACGAAATATTAGAACCTAGTTTTATAACTTTCGCTAAAATAATTCCTTCTACTCGACCTTATTAAGGAAAAGAAAATAAAAGGAAGAAAAGAATATCTATATACAACTCAAAACCAAAAATAAAAATTAATACCAAAGCATGCTAAAGAAGATAAATTGATAGATAAATGAAATATGATAAGTGAAAAAAATTCTAGATTGAGGATTGCTTTATGCTCACACTTTTCACTCATTTTACTTTACTAGATAGAGGAGGAATGAAAAACCATTTCCTATTCTATAAAATGGCATATTGTACTTTTCATTTGACATGAATAGTTATTTACATAGCAAAAAGTCCTATCAAATATTATGAAAAGGACTTATGAATGATTTTCCAATATTTACCTTTACTTCTTTATTGAACCTAGCCACCATACTCACAATAGATCACAAACTACCACCATAGACTAGAACTACATCAATGCAGCACCTTAAACGACAAACCACCACAGTAAACTGAACCATGACCACATACCACACCGATGCACCACCATAAGCTACAAACCACCACAATAGATCGAACCATGACCACATACTACACCTACACACTAGCACAGACCATGAAAAACCATCATAGATCTAAACCATGACCATAAACCACACCTACACACCACCATAGACTATAAGCCACCACCAATCCACCATAGACCCGACCCATGACCATAAATCACACTTACAAGCCACCACAAACAACAACCATAAACCAAGCATAACCACTAACCGCAACTATGCACCACTATAGACCTAAACCATGACCACACAGCCTTTTTTCATGTGAATATTTTCTTTCTCGTGAGAAAAAGGAATCCTTAAAATGATTTGTATCTAAACAATATTGGTTATTGGTGGTGGACCTAGATGATGATCAAGGTTTTGGTTAAGGATAGCGATTGATTCTAATTTGCAATATGCATAGATAGTTTTATAATTTTGATTATATTTATTCTCTCTCTCTATAATTGTTAAGGTGAACAAAGTAAAAGCATTTTACTTACTTATTTTATTCCTACGAAACTGCAATTTAATTCCACTTTTATACTATATGCTAAAGTCAATGTTGTCTATATTTGTAGATTAACTACTATTGTCATCTTTTTATCAACTCTTTTTTAGACTTGTAAGATTTTTAAATAAAGGGTAAATTATTTTTTAAATTTTTACATTTTCCTAGAGCATATAGATCCATTTGATCAATGAAGACTTGAACTAAACTCATGCATCCTTTTAAGGGAAGAGCTACATAGGAAGCTCCCACAAAAGTGATGAAATTGTTTTACTTTATATGCCTATACTTTTATTTTTTATACGTTACATACATATGTTTTATAATTATATTTATCAATGTTAATTAGCTAAACACTTGTTAGTGTATGATTGGCCAATAATAAATAATTTATTAAAATATATAATATAACAAAATTAAAAATATAAAATATAATAAAATGAAAAAAAGTTTGGAAAAATGACTATAATTCTAACCATTGATTTGCCACCCTAAGGTTAGAGAAGGGTGGTCGCCTAACACCCTCAACCAACCATGCAAACCACCCCACCCATACACAAAAAAAGAAGAAGAAGAAGTGGTGAGATAATGACTTAGGTTAGGTTTTTCCTTGCTTTTTTTTTTTTTCCTTTTTTTTGATATTATAGTTTTTATTATATTATCAAAGTAAATTTATTTTATAATATTATTTTTTAAAACTAATTATTGCTAGCCAAGCATATGATGACACATGTCCAACTAAATAACATTGACAAATGGATATGATATACAAGTATGCAAAGTATAAAAAAAAAACACAAATCTATAAAGTGAAAAAGAGAGAGAAGAAAATATAAGCTTTAGCAAATAATAACTATATAATAAACTAAAAATATAAGCTTCAGGAACACATAGGTGCGTGCGGGCACAATATATATATCACATTTATTATCTAAACTTTATACATTTTTGCATATAAAGTTTAAAAGTATTAATTTGGTACTTGAATTTTGCCAATTTTTACAATTAATTATCTAAACTTTACTTATTTGTACAATTATCCATGTAAACTTGCCCTTTTTTTTTTTACAATTAACTATTTAAATGGAGTTAGTCCTAGTATTATAGATAATTTTACAAAATTTGTATGTAATAAATTGACACTTTTAAAAGTCAAATAGTTAATTAAGAAAAAGAGTAAAGTTTAACAACTAACTATTTAAAGGTGAAAAAAGAAGCACAATACATTAATAAGCATGTTTGGTTTGTGAATAGAATAAGGTAAAAATAGAATTATAATTCTTAAAGAATGAAATAAATAAGGAATACCTATTTTTTTAATGACTTTTTTAAGATCTTATGAATAGATATGAAAGTATGATATATATAAAAAAAAAAAGACAAGAAAAAGAAAAATCAAAGAATAGCTATTTTCTTGATCTTGTAAAGGAATTCCAATTTCTCATTATGTAGTAATAGCAATTTCATAGAATAACTAATTTGCTAACCAAATGAAGGAATGAATCTACAAAGTAGGGGTATAAAGGCATTATTGGTGCCTATATAATCAATTTTGGGCAATCAAGTGTTTGAACATTCATTTGTAGCAATTTAGTATATATAGTTTTAAAAACCAGTCATTTAAGTGGCTCCATTACAAAACAAGTATTAATTTTACTAATGTAGATAGGGATACAATTGGAGCAAATTTGGAATGGGTTTTATGAAATCTTAATCTATCGTTGTAGGGTCATAAATCCTATATAGGCGAGCGGGTCAAATTTCTTATCCTTTTTTCTTTTAACTCTCAAAACCTAACTCTAAACCTTATAGAGTTTGGAATCATATCCCAAAAGTCGAGCGTACCAAGTAACTGTAACGACCTACTTAGATGCATCCATAGACGCAAACCAATTAGAGAGTTTCAAATTAACGTCTATTTATAATAAAGATACTTAAATAACCTATCTTTGAAAGTATATACACTGAATTATCACAAATGAAAATTTAGAAACTTAATTGCCTAAAATCTAAAGTATAGGCACTCCTAATACCTTTATCCCGCAAAGAAGAAATTATTATTTTATTCAATCCTTATAAAGTTAATCAAATGTACTAGGGCATTGATTAGTAGAACAAAAATCAATCCTAAGGAGTCATGATTATTTTCCTTTTTTTGTAAATAATTGATCATGCCAATTATTTATTACACAATTGATCATGCCAATTAGATTACAAGACATTGGCATGAATATTTTGATTTGAATAACACTTTGTATACATTAAAACATGGTACTAATTAATTTCTTCGTCTAAACCTTCGTATAAACATTCTTGGTCTCTCTATCTACGATCTCTCTATTTAAATTATGGGAAACAGTTAAAATTGCTACCAAATTCTAATATGAAGGCATGGGTAAGTCAAAAAGTGGTGTGTCTAAATTGGTACTGCTAGCGGTTTCTGTCTATGCCAATAACATGACTCACCCACTCCATTCCTGTTTTGGACCATATTTCAATTCATTTCGTCAAAGAAGACATTTAAAGGTTTGCTTTAATTACGACATACATACAATCCTAATTATTAAAGCAATACTCACAGACATCAAATTAACATTAAAAGCCATAAATGTGACAACTTGCTTGAAAGCAAATAAATACGTTTTCTATTGTTTTTTTCCCCAAACAGAAACTTTGTTGAAAGCAAAAATCATGTAGCACCAGTTAAATCAGAATATAAAACATCAAAAACACGATATTAGCTGAAAAATATGCTAAAGATGATGGACATTAAAATAGATTGAACTCACAATTTCACACTTAACGGATGCTTGCATTTTCATGCTTAATCAATCTTCAAAAAAAAAAAAAATTATAGGTATATGCATAATCCTAGCATCATTTTATAAGGATCCAATCCTAATTTATTGTTGTAAACAACAAAATAATGCAAAGAATTGTCAAGAGATAGAGAGTGTATAATACAAGATTTTAAGGGAAAATTCTCGAATAATCGAATGGAAAAGCATGTGTAAAAACTTTGACGATTTACTAATAAAACAAAATGGTAAAACGTTTCTCATTACCTCTTCTCAATGAATTAAATATGAAACCTGTAAAAATTAAGTTAATAATTAATATCGAATTAGTATAATAATTAAATTAAAATCCTTATTTTAAATTCGAATAAATTCATTAAGGGAAATATATGTTTTAAGATATAAATAAGTAAATTATAAAGAAATGATAAAAAATTCAAAATATAGATTTAGGATAATTAAAAAAATTCAAGTAAATATTCAAACTCTAGACATTTTATTTAGCTTAGTTGTAAATTTTCACATAAAATTTACTTAATTAGAATTTTAACTAAGATCGTTGTGCACATGTTAAAGAAACCCGAAAAAATTCAAAATTTTTCCTTAGTTTATAACCTTGGCAACTTTCTCTCTTCTCACCTACTCCTTCTTTCTTTTTCTTTCCTTCTTTTTCGTACACCTTCCTTCTCTTTCTATGTAAATTTCTTCACCAAAAACATTTAAAAATTCATAACTTTCACATACAATCTCCAAATAAAAATTCGAAGACACCTACACAATCCTTGAAATGAGTTCTACAAAACTAGAATACACTTCTAAGATAAATTTTCTACTCAAAATTCAGGTAAAATTTTTAGTAGTGTATAACAAAAGTTTTTAAGCTCGAAAAGGGATTGCAAAACTTGGAATTAAGTAAGTTTAGACAATTCTAGTGTAGAGTAACCTTTAGTAATTTTTTTTCTTTAAATTTTTTTGTGAAAATTTTGATTTTTTTAAGCAACTTCATGATTATTTTGCACCATAAGAGAATATAAAGTATAGGTGAGTGGAAACTTGATGATTTACTACAATATTTGTATTTTGTGCTTAAAAAATAGCTGTATATGTGGATGTTGTGTATCCATTGTTGGGTTTGGTTTTATAGTTGCATTTGGATTGAAATGAAGGAAAAGAATGATTGGGTGGTGCAATTGGGAGGTACAAATATGTGTGTGTATGGGATTATGTTATGTGTGTGATTGTGTTGTGTTGTGCTGTGTTGTGTTATGTGGTGTGTACTACTAGGTGTGGTGCATACTGTGTTAAGTGTACTATTGTGGGAGTGCATGGTGCTATACACGTGTTTAAAATGTGCAGGGTGTGGTGTGTGTTGTGTGTGTTGGTATACCGTGACGTGTGAGTGTTCTATGTATGTGTGTGTATGATGGGTGTGTGTGTGTGTGTGAATCCTGCTAGGTGTGCATGTGTTGCTATAAATATATGTGTGAGTAAGTGCACTAAGTATGTGTGTGTAAAGCGTGTGCGTTGTGTGCATATGTGTGTAAAGTGTAGGTATTGTGTGTGTGAGATCAATGCAGTGCAATGAGGATGTATGTGTAGGTGCCTTCTAGTGTGTGTGTAGTGGAGGGCATGTGTGCCTACTAGGGGGTGTGCGTGTGTGTGTACACTGTTTTGCAGGTGTATGTTGTGTTAGGTCCATTTGCAAATGTGTTGTGAGTAGCTGCATGTATGTGGCTGTAGCTTTTGTGTGTGTACCTTATGTTGTGTGTGCATGTGTTCTGAGGTGAGTGCATATGTGTTATGTGTAATGCATGCATACTTCGCTGGGTTATGTAGTGTGTATTGAGTGCGAGGCTGTTGAGCTTATGATGTGTGTCGTATGTGTGCGCGCGCATGCGCGCGCGTGTGTGTAAAGTATATACTTATATAATTAAATGATTAGGAAAAAGATAAAATAAATAAATAAATATTCAATGACTTTAGTTTCATCTTTTAAAATTTAATACAAATTAAATCTTATTACTTATGTATAAAATATGTATATACACCCACATTACATAAAATACTATATATATGTATAAGAATAAATTCTTTTGGTTGCATATATATATATATATATACCTAAAGGCTTCTAAAATTAAACTTGAACCGAAAATTATTTCCACCTTTTATGTATAGATAGAGGATGCTTAGAGTGAAGTGATGTTCAAATGTGGTTGGTTATGTATAGGATGAGATGGTTAATGATTGGTTTGGTTTTTCTTGGCTTTGTCCATGATGTATAATGCTTGAGTGCTTTGATGAAGAGAATGTCATATCGGTTAATGATGTGAAATATGGTGCCTTCATAAAATAATCTTGAATGTGGATTGGTTTGTTATTATATATTATTTAATTTCCCCAAATCAACTAATTAAAGGTTAAGACTTAATTAAAACCTGACATGTATTGCACGATATGTTGCATTGTATGGAAAGTCATCATTGCAATAAGATGTGTAAGAAATAATCATTTAAATATTACTATTCTACCATTAGTAAACTTAGTGACCAAGGGGGTTATCATGCCTTTGATGGAACTAAGTTTAAGGGTCTTACCTATCTTTGAGGTTTTATGTACTTAATGTGCAATTAAGGTACTTGAAACTTAAGATTTTAAAAAAATTAAGATAATTAATTAAGTGAGAAGCCATTAATTAAGTAATCGATGGCTATGAGAATCCCTAAACCAAGGTTAAGGAGGTGTTGAACCCTAGACTTCTCATTGGTTACCAAAAAATTGTGTGTGATGTTACATTACCTATGGTTATTCATGCATATATGACTCAAAACTTACTTAAATTGCTTGTGCTTGTGTAGGTCACTTGCCTCTAAACTTTATGATGCAAGTTGTGATTACATAAACCTCCCATGTAGATTAATCACTAAAGTAAGTACATCAACATTAGGGAAGGAAAAGAATAGAGTAAAGATGAAGAGATAGTTTAAAACTTCTTAATTCATTTTTAGGATAATGTAATGTGTTTTATTAAGTTCTTTTATTTATTTATTTTGTGCTTGTTATGTAATGAGATCTAAATAAGATCTATTTGGATCATTGTGTAAGTGGAGCAAGTGTTTGTAAGACTTTGTTGTGGTTTTAAACCCATGATGGTACAAGTTTTGTAAAGGGAATGGACTAAGATGAGAGTCTATCGTGAGACTTGTACTTATATGTGTTGTATTGACAAGTTATCAACATAATGCATGGTTTAAACACTTCACGGTTGTCTAGCAAAAGTTAGACAATCATGATTTATTGTCACAAATAAGGTTTCTTGTGAGGTATAGCAAAAATAACTTAAGCATCAAGAAATACAAAACATGATACTACTTAAGCCTTTATGTGATATCTTAATCAATCACAAAACATATGACAATGAACCACATACACATAATCTTTATCGCTCATTATGGTGGTTGGGTATCTTTAGGCACCTTGTCCATTCCTTTGTTTATATCCATGCTAAGACGTGTAGATTCAAGGCACATACTATAATGCCCTAAAACCGAAGACATCACTGCCCGCCATGCGTTACCATCATGTAGCGACACATTAAGGCTACAAAATTTTATAATACTTTAAAACCTGTTCATCTTTATTAACTATCATACTACTATAACTTTAATAAAATAAATGACTCTCGGATAAGTCATTCCAATTCTAATTATTTAATAACAACAAAAATCTCAAGATAAACAAATATTTTCCTATACTATTTAACATAACTAGGAATATGCTATTATCTCCATAATTTCAATTCAAAAAATAATATTCCAAATTACAAGTCTTCCTAATTTCCTCACTCCCCATCCACATAGTAATAATTTTCTCTCCCATTTTCATCCATATAATGTCCCACCAAGTTCTCATTCTCATCACACTCTATTTACCCATTATTCTCATCTTCTACTAAAAAATATATAGGAAAAGAGGTGAGCTTAAGCTTAGTACGTAAGTACCATACCCACATGCGCATGACACTCCACATTAATAACATATGCATATATGCAACATTTATCTACAACACCTTCATACATCAACTTGCACACCAATCTCAAAACTAATTATACCACATAGGGGTACTCACAACCTTGGTACACATAAAAGTTTATCCTAGTGGAAACTGCCACTACAAGCTCCCATCTAATCCTAATCTACCTCAAATCATTTCAATACATGGCTCCACTAGGGACGACGTGGCATACCGATTATCAAGGTGCCCCCTAGAAATCTACCACTATGAGCCCCTAGGCCAAGCTAAATACAAGCAATGTGCAACATTTCATTTGCATATCACATTACATTACAAAAATCTTATATCAGATTCATTTAATAACTACCTAGTAATCACAACCACCAAAACAAGGTAAACACATACTTGAAATCCTAGCCTTAAGCACATCTAGTCTTAAACTTAAGCTAAGTTGAAATCTATACAACATCAATACATTCTTCTTAGTACTAACATAAGAATAGTATAATTCCCTTAATTTCTATTAATCTATTAGGTTATCTAATGTTTTACTAATTATTTAGATTGTGTAGAAATTAGTTTAATTAGAAGTTAAATAGGTATACAATTAAGTTATTTTCACTCAATATAGTCATGTTGAAAGTCGTGTAACTGAACACGGCTAATACATGACCATGTCAAAGGTTGTGTATCTTTCGGTGAGTTTTTGGTTCAACATGGTTGGAACATGGCCATGTAGACAGGTCGTGTATCTCTCAGTATATTTTGCATTCAACACGGTCAAAACACGACCATGTAAACAAGCCGTGTATCTTTCAATATGTTTACGGTTTAACACAGTCGAAACACAACCGTGTAAACATGCTATATATCTCTTGGTAAACTCTCACAAACCTTAATTTTCTTTTACCAATTCATCCAATCTCCTATTCTCTAATCCTAAGCTTAAGTAAATCCTAAAACATGAATCTTCTAATCACTTTACATGAATTAGAATCTTTACTTGGTTTAGATTACGCTTGGAACTTCAAATTTGGTTGATCCTTCATTTGTTTCAACCCAACCTCTGATTCGGTCCCTATAAACAGCCAAAATGATTTCATGATTGAGTCTCCATTGTTAGAATAGGTCTTATAATAACTAAAAATCATTACCTATTTGTTGAGATGAAATGTCTCCTTAAATTGCTTTAGGTTTTCCTGAAAGGGGTTCTCTCTCTTTGTGTTGCTCTAAGTTGTTGTTGTGAATTGTCAAAATAAGTCAAAAAGGAGAAACCCTAAGTTAGTTTCGCTTTTATAATCGAACCAAGAAAAGACAAATTTACTTCTTTTATATATATAACCGTGTATTACACATACTCAATACTCTTAAACCTTTGACAAACAAGTTATGGATCCGTTAATGGCTCATGAGAACCATAATATTATGTTATCATAAACCGAGGTTTGATAGAAGGAAGAATTTACTTGGAGTGAGACACTGTGATGTGCATAGCCCATAAGACTTGTCTCATAAGTCATATGCGCCTTTTGCCATGGCATAATTATGTCTCCTACTGTTTGTGTTAAAAAGATAGCGCCTATCCTTGGACTCTTCAGGTTCCTTCAATTTAATCATACGGTTTTCCCATCATTAAGCCTTTCCTCATAAATCGTTCGTCTCTATTTTGATCCATTGTTTTATAATCACTCTTCCGAGCGTTTCATGTACCATTACTTAGCTTCATTAAATTATTAATTTTCTAAAAACTTACATTGCTAGCTTCCGAATTATGAATTTCGTATCGTTACACTATTCTATTAGTATTTAGAAGGATTAATTTATACTTATTAAAACGCAACGGCTAATTTAATGTAAGTGTTTTATATCGGTACCTCTTAAAAATTATTAAAATTATAATAAGATCCTGAATTTTTAAAATATTATACTTTATATCTCTTCTAAAATATTGATACCGGAAAGTTTTTCTATTAATGCAATACCCAAATCAGTCTTGTACATAACTTTATACTTGTAATTATTTTTTCTTGAACGGTTCATCATTTCATTTAACCATTTTCTTGACTGAGTTAATATTTTATCAGTCTTGTACATAACTATATTATGTTACATATTTATGAGATGTATCGAAAGCCTACCCTATCGAGGTATTTGACAAGAACGTATGATTTTTTTTTTTCCTCTCTGAAGCTGAGAAAAAAAAAAAAAAGGAAGCCATGAATGAATTTCATCAATTAGCGTCAATGTTTTCTTCTTGGCCCGGTGATTAGCACGAACTAACCAATATAAATTTATTGAGAAGGAGATACTTTAATTTATTAATAACATCGGATTTTAGTCCACATATTGAAAAATTGGATCACATATAAGTAGTGATTTTCGTATTTATTAAAAAATAAATGAAAGGCGTATCTATTTTAGGTACAATACAACCCATCCAATCCATCTTTAATGATGGGGAAAAGATTCTCAGGTTAAAAGTAACAGCATTGTGATGGTCTACTTCTTTCACAAAGGAGCTGTTTCATTTCCATGTTGTGATAAAAAAGTGAGGCTACTTGTCTTACAGAACCTGGTATACCAAGTTGCTCCAGAAAAATGAGGATCCTAGGACAAGTGAGATTTACATGACAATCTCCTTAGGGAGAATCGCCATTGTCTTTGCAATGTTTTCTGCTGCCAACTTAGGGAAAGAATCAGCAGGTTTGTGATTTTGACCGTTATCAGCTCTTATATTTTATTGTTTTGCTACACTGACAATATACACTACTTCTACTGCATTTCCTGTGCATCCTCTCCTTATCATGAGTTGTTTCACTCCCTCCTTAGTAAGTTTAATATGTTTTTTCACAGGATTGATTTCTAGCTACCTGCATTTTAGTATATGCCAGATGAATTATGCCTTCGCGAAGCCATCTGATATGATTGTCTTATGCAGAAGATGAGATCAAGACGTCCGACTTCCCCAAAGATTTCTTGTTTGGAGTTTTCACTTCTGCTGCACAGGTATGTTTAAGGCAAAGAAGGATGTATTTCATTGTAAAACGTTACATGTTTACTGTAAGCTTCAATGGCAAATGGCAAAATTCTTACAGCAAATCATGTCAAGGTTCATCGAAGCATTAGATGAATTCTGTTGGTTTGGAGATTAAACATTTGCGACACAAAAGTGCTTGCAAAGCATGTCGGTTTCAAATTCGTTGCGGATGATGCCTAATAGTTTCTGATGATTTTCTGCATTGCAGATAGAAGGTGCTGCTCTAACGAATGGGAAAGGACCAAGCATTTGGGATGAATTTGCGAAAATCCAAGGCTAGTACTTCAAAGAATTTTACATAGCTATGTGATACTTTGTATTTGTCGATCATAGTATCTATTGAGCCTACTACTAAATCAAATTTCATCCATCTGGTTTAATTTACATCCAAATGCAGGAAAAATTCGGGATGGTAGCAATCCATCCGTCGCAACCGATTTCTATTTTCGCGACAAGGTTAGCAGACACCATTCCTTTTATCGCCTCCGAGAAAAAATTTAGTATTATGTGTTAATTTTAGCTCAACAACCAACTGATCTAAAAGTTTAAAGGATATTAGATCTGGTATGATATAACAATTCTGTTAATTCTTCTCCTCAATCATGAGATGAGAGTTATAGCTGAAACCTTTCAAAGGGATCACTTAATTGTATAGAGGTGAAAGCAGATGCTGATAGAGATCAGCAGCAGCAACAACAAACAGCAGCAACAAACAACAAACCGCAGCAACAAGATCAACACAATCATCAGCAGCAGCAGCAAGATCAGCACAACCAACAGCAGCAACAAACAACAGATGCACACTACATCCTCTGCACCAGCAACAAGAACACGCATCAGCAACAGCAACAACATCAGGACATATGCAACAGAAATAATGACCAACAACAATAACAAAATCACGACATATGCAACAACAACAACAGTGATCTAGATCACTCCAAATCACCAACAAGATTACTACAATAGATTTGAATCTTAATCTCATGTAATGTGATAAATACAAACAACAAAAAGAAATATGTACAATGTATCTTTATATACAACAAAATAATCAATAAAGGATTGCGTGTGATTTTCTTCTACAATTAACATTGAAAATTTCTTTCATGATATCAGAGCTCCTCCTCAACATCTAAACTAAACCAAACCTCCACCAATCAACCTCATGAAACCATGACTTCAGAAGATACCTCAACAATCATTCAAAACAACCTAGAACCAACCCAACCTCTCATAATGATAACAATACACAACTCCATCAAACTCAACAACTCCAACTATCTCTCATGGAAAACCCAAATCGAAGCCATTCTCATAGGATATGACTTGTTCAAATTTATCGACGGCTCTCATCCACCACCACCAGCCACTGTCACAGTGGAAGATAGCATCTCTCCCAACCCAACCTACCTCACCTGGCGACGTCAAGACAAGCTGCTATTTAGAGCACTTGTTGGCACACTATCCTCCAACATTGTTCCCCTAATTACACACGCAGCCATCTCTCTCTAAGCTTGGCAGATCCTTGCCAATACCTATGCCAAACCTACCCATGGCCACATCAAACAACTGAAAGATAATCTGAAACACATCACCAAAGGCTCTAACTCTATCACTGACTACATGCAATCCATTAAAACTCGTACTGATGAATTTGCAGCACTTAGAAAACCCCATGATCATGAAGATCTTATTGAGAAAATCCTTGATGGACTTGATGAATCCTATCAACCCGTCATTGATTCCGTCAACAGCCATGACAGTCCCATTTCCTTCGATGAGCTCCATGAGAAACTCATCAACAAAGAGCTCTCCCTCCATCACACCTCCCTCCCTACCTCAGTCCTTCCTACCTCCGCTCACACCTCTCAAGTCCGCTACAACTACTGGCCTCCTCGCAATCGTCTAAATTGACCATCCCCCAACTCACCTTCCCCTGCTCCTCCAGCCACACTCCCTACCTGCCCATTCCCCATCACCACCTCTCGCTCACCACGACCCTTCCTTGGTCGATGTCAATGGTGTCGCCAATAGAGGCATGTTGTCACACATTGCCCTCTATTTTGTCAACACCACCCTCACGTGCAACCCCCCGCACCATTCACCCAGTCCACTCCTTCCCCTCACCCTCTTCCCTGGCAGACACAGGCCAACATTGCCCTCTCCACTCTTGCCCCTCCCTCCTAGTTGCTGGACAGTGGTGCTACTCACCATGTCACCACTGATCTCCACAATCTTACTCTCCACAACCCCTATGACGGCATGGATGAAATCGTCATCGGCAACGGCTTGGGGCTCCCCATCACACACACCGATTCCACCTCTCAGCCCAACTCTTCTCACTCCTTTAACTTAACTAATGTTTTATGTGTTCCCTCCATGCATCACACTCTTATCTTTGTTTCTTAGTTTTGCAAGTCTAACAACACCTCAATTGAATTATTACCTTCTTCGTTTCATGTGAAGGATCTTCGAATAGGAACCATTCTCCTTCGTAGACACACTAAGGATGGCATCTACATCTGGCCCTCCACCACACCGCCACTTGCTTTCTCTAGCACCGTCACATCCCTTCTTACCTGGTACCATCGACTCGGTCATCCCTCACTACCAGTCCTCAAGCATCTGCTCTACTCCAACAACTTAGCAGCACCTAGAGTAGCACATTCTACATTTGATTGTCCTTCTTGTCATTACAATAAATGTCATAAGTTACCATTTGCTTCATCTACTTTAACTTCTTCCTCTCCTCTCGAATTGATATTTACTGATGTATGGACATCTCCCATTACGTCTATTAATAACTACACATATTATGTTATCTTTGTTGACCACTACACTAAATACATATGGCTCTTTCTACTCAAACACAAATCTGATGTTCTACATGTCTTCATATGCTTCAAGACACTTGTAGAATATCATCTCAATTGCGCCATTAAAACGCTTTACTCGAACAATGGGGGTGAATATCAGGCCCTCTCAAACTATCTTACTACTCATGGCATCTCTCATCTCACAACCCCTCCTCACATGCTCGAGCACAATGGCTACTCGGAACGCTGTCATCATCACATTGTTGAAACTAGCCTCACTCTCCTTTCGCATGCGTCCATGCCACCAATATACTAGACCTATGCATTCCTCACTACCGTCTACCTCATCAACCGTCTTCCCACTCCAACACTTCACAACTTGTCTCCATTTGCCAAACTCTTTAGCACCACACCTCATTATACTAAGCTTCGAAGCTTTGGTTGTTTATGCTATCCTTGGTTGCACAAACTTGAACCTCGCTCATTACCATGTGTGTTAGTTGGCTACTCCTCTACTTAAAGTGCTTACCTCTGCCTACACACACCCTCTGGACACATCTATGTCTCTCGCCATGTTCACTTCATTGAGTCCATCTTTCCCTTTAGTCAATCCCCAGCTACCACCAACAACCCTGTGACACCCACGGAATGGTGATCCCTCTATCTTCCCCTCCTTCGGCCATCCTCCCCGTACTCGCTCCGCCCTACCTCTGCTCCATCTTCCTTGCCTCAATCCTCCGCACTCCCACTTAATCTCACCCCCACTGCTTCCACCTCAATTCCCCCCCAGCCTACCCCCCCCTCACATACTATCATCACTCGCTCCAAACATAACATCCATGAACCCATTCAAAAACTTAACCTCCTTGCAACTGTTCCACCTCCACCTCATGAACCCCAAACCATCAATCAGGCCCTCAAGAATTCCAATTGGCAGGCTGCCATGTCTGATGAGTTCAATGCTTTCATTCGTAATGGCACGTGAGAACTTACGGCCCCACAACCTCATCACAATATCATCGGCTGCAAATGGATTTTTCATACTAAATTTCTTCCTAACGGCTCTTGACAAGTATAAAGTTCGCTTAGTTGCCAAAGGGTTCCATCAATGCCCTGGCGTGGACTATACTAAAACCTTCAGCCCTATCATCAAGTTGGTCACCGTCCGTCTCATCCTAAGCTTGGCTGTGAGCAATGGTTGGCTACTCCATCAACTTGATGTCAACAATGCCTTTCTCTAAGGAACTCTCCAAGAGGAAGTATACATGTCTCAACCTCCTGGCTTCATTGACCCTGATCATCCTCATCACGTATGCAAACTCCGTAAAGCCATCTATGGTCTCAAATAAGCTCCTCGTGCTTGGTATCATGAACTTCGTCAACACTTGCTCCAATCTAGCTTTTGCAACTCCATGGCATATTCCTCCTTGTTTATCCTTAGGTCCTACGACATTATTATTTACCTTCTTGTTTATGTTGATGATATCATAATTACAGGTAACGACACCTCCGCTGTCACCAAGTGCATTTACTCCCTTGTCTGCCGTTTCTCTATCAAAGACATGGGATTCCTCCACTACTTTCTTGGTTTTGAAGTCCTTCCGAGTACAGCTGGTCTATTTCTCAATCAACGGAAATATGTTGAAGATCTTCATCGGACAAATATGATTGATGCTAAACCGGTCACCACACCACTTGCGATCTCACCCTCTTTAGTTCTCCATGATGACTCGCCCCTCACTGATCCTACTAAGTTCCGTCATGTGGTTGGTAGCCTCCAATACCTCTCTCTCGCTCGCCTAGACATCGCCTATACTGTCAACAAACTCTCACAGTTCATGCATCACCCCACCACTACACACTAGCAAGTAGTAAAACGTCTCCTTCGGTATCTTCGCGGCACATCGGCACATGGAATCACCCTTTGCAAATCGTTTGTTCTTAATCTTCATGCATTCTTTGACGTTAGCTAGGCTGGAGACAAAGATGATTATACATCCACCAGTGCCTACATTATCTACGTAAGTCGAAATCCTATCTCGTGGAGTTCCAAGAAACAACGCACCATTGCACATTCCTCCACTGAAGCTGAATATCGGGCAGTAGCATCTGCAGCAGCTAAGCTACGATGGATTTGCTCCTTACTACAAGAACTCTACTTACCCACTAATTAACCTCCGATAATCTATTGTGACAATGTTAGTGCAATGAATCTATGCTCCAATCCTATCTTTCACACACGTATGAAACATGTAGCACTTGATTACCACTTCATTCGTGAACAAGTTCAACATGGACTACTTCAAGTCTCTCGCATATCTTCCTCCGATCAACTCATAGACGCTCTCACTAAACCACTTCCCCGCTCTCATTTTCAACGTCTCATTAACAAGATTGGACTTACTATACCACCGTCCATCTTGCGGGGGCATGATAGAGATCAACAGCAGCAATAACAAACTGATAGAGATCATCAGCAGTAGCAGCAACAACAACAAACAGCAGCGACAAGATCAACACAATCATCAACAGCAGCAGCAAGATCAACACAACCAACAGCAGCAACAAACAACAGATGCACACTACATCCTCCGCACCAACAACAAGAACATGCATCAGCAACAGCAACAACATCAAGACATATGCAACAGAAATAATGACCAACAACAACAACAACAAAATCATGACATATGCAACAACAACAACAGTGATCAAGATCACTCCAAATCACCAACAAGATTACTACAATAGATTTGAATCTTAATCTCATGTAATGTGATAAATACAACCAACAAAAAGAAGTATGTACAATGTATCTTTATACAACAAAATAATCAATAAAGGATTGTGTGTGATTTTCTTCTACAATTAACATTGTAAATTCCTTTCAGATGCTTGAAGTTAGAACCCCATACTCTAATAGCATATTAAATTTAGTTTCACGACCAACCGACCTAAAGCTTAAGCTTAGTAGAATTGGTTTGGTTATATATTTATTGATTTAAAAATCTTACTCCTTGTGATGATAGTTTGCGGCAATTTTTTGCAAATACAGGAGGACATCGCAGCTTTGAAACAACTTGGAGTAAAAGCATACAGATTCTCCCTTGCCTGGAGACGGATTCTGCCTGGTTACGTCCACCATACTTTCCGATCTTGTTGACAATCAATTTTGTTCTCCACATTTCCCTGAAGGAGATTGAATTTCCTATCTTCAAAACAAAACAAGAACATATTTTGACATGAGTACGTCCATCTTCATGACTACTTTGCAGATGGTACCATTCATGTGGGAATAAACCAAAAGGGTATAGACTACTACAACAAGCTGATCAATAAACTCTGCCAAAATGGTAAGACGATGGGCACTTAATGGAATCATCGAATTTTCAGTCTACGTTAAATGTACTTTTAATGCCATGTTCGGTCTGCTGCCACTTAGACATCGCACCCTTTGTGACACTACTACATTTTGACTACCCGCAAGCCCTGCAAGACCGATATGGAGGCTTCCTGAATAGATCAATAGTGTAAGGATCGTTCATCTATACGAGAAAACTCTACCCGTATTACAACAATCTTATTAATACTTTTTCCAGGGGTGAATTTGAGGCCTACTGCGAACTTTTCTTTAAGAAATTTGGGAACAGAGTCAAGAACTGGATTACAATAAACAGGCCATGATACAGCACATTTTGGCCATGAGGCGGGCTTGGCCGCACCTGGAAGGTGTACGCCACCCGCATGTCCTGCTGGTAATTCTTCTACAGAGCCTTCTATCGTGACGCATCACTAACTACTTGGCCATGCCGCCGCAGTCAAACTCTACAGAGAAAAATTCCAGGTGAGGAAAAAGGTGCTTTTATCCTTCAATGATCGTTTATATATCAGGTGAATTCAAATCCGGAATTGAGTTTTTACTGATCATCTTCTTCATTTTAGGAAAGTCGTTGGGGAGAAATTGGAATTTGTCTTTTGGGAAAATATTATGTGCCATACTCGGATGACGCAGAAGACAGAGCTGCAAGAGCAAGAGCCATGGATTTCGCCATTGGATGGTACTCAGCTCTGACCTGTTATTTCTAATAATCTCTTAATTGAAAGCCAAAGTTTTTTCATACAAATAAAAGAGAGGTGTGCACCATGAATTGACTTGGTACCAGGCAGTAACATGAGGAAGAGATTACGACTGATGCTATGCTGCCCTTTTTGCATGGACTAGAAAGCCTCTTATTTATATGTAGGAGAAGGATAAGTAACTTCAGGACAATTATATCGACCACTCCTGAAAACTTCTGAAATTATAATGGTACCCTAATTTTTTTAATTGTACGCTTACACCCTATAACGTGCAGTTGGCCACTTTTTATGTAAAGCATTAAAAGATGTCTGTAATGTTATGAAACTTATCTAGGGATATTAGTGTATTATTAAAAGATGTCTGTAACTGTGGTTCTCATGATGATTGAGCATGAGTTTTCAGGTTCTTGGATCCAATTGTAAATGGAGACTACCCTGAACTCATGAAAGATATGGTGATTACCTGTTTTCTGTCATGAGGAGAAAAACCTGCTAAGGCAGTCTTTTGATTTTATTGGAGTCAATTATTATACATCTGAATATATGCTAATAACGGCAATAAAGATGTACTCTGAGAGCCGACCATGTATAGTACTGACTCACTCGTAAACATCACAATTAAAACCACTACTTATAGATAAGTTTAAACTTTCAGATCAGATGGCTGCTAATGTATCCCTAACCTGATGGTAATATAGATCTCTTACCTATTTGTTGATTTGCAGATTGCCGAGACGGAGTGCCAATTGGTTCTCAGGTGTAAATGCTTTCACTTTCACCATTCCATTTCTACTTCTCGCACGGAAGCTCATTTAAACCATCACTGAGAATCTCTTTCGTTTCATTTGTTTGGCAAGGAGAAGGGTTGGCTTGGTTGCATGAGTGCCCTAAGGTAGTGTTTGGTTGCCACAAAAATATGGTACTGAACAGGATAAATTTTTTTGTTCTGCGTTTGGTTGCCATTCGTGAAAAAAATACTAGGCAAAAATTCAATATGGTACTGGACAAAATGGCAAATTTTTGTACCACATGTAATTAGGTACAAAAAATTTGGTACTGGACAAAAATTCATTTTTTTTTAAATCCTCAACTTGCCCTTCATATTTTTCTCTTTACAAACAAACCCTACCTCCTCAAACCCTTTTCATTCGAACCCATCTGCACGGCACTAGCTTGCCCTTCAAGTGCAGTAGGAAAACCCATCGGTGCTGCTCCAACAAGGGGATTCATCGTGCAATCGACCACTATTCGAACGTCGCTGTTGTCACGCCAGAAGTCGCCGTCAGGTTCGTATCCTTCCGTTCTTTCTCACATTCTAGCTTGCTTTTCTATGATCCCCACATGCTCTACCTGAGGTTGTCACCGTCCGTTTATATTTCCCTCACTTGCTTTTCTATCTTCGTCGCATGCTCTCCGTCTGGTTGTCGCCATGCGTTTAGATGTCTATTAAAATGGGACGGTGGTGGTGGATCAATCTTTCATGTATAAATAGATCATCACATGTCCCAACTTGATTCCAAACTCACGTTTTAATTTCCAATACGATAAGAACAAAGAAAATTACACAGCATGAGAAAAATAATATAACATAAGTTTTTTTTTTAAACCATGTTTATTGCTAATTTCAAGTCAAGATTCTTTTATGTTGTATATTATTTATCATGTATATATACTATATCGGAACATCATTTTTAAGATAAAAGAAAAGTAAGTAATGTGTTATTTTATTAAATATAACATAAATTATTATAATTTATAATATAAATTATTAAATTTTTTCAATCAATGGATTTACACAAATTATTTTATATAATTTATAATCTCTTCAAATTGTATTTTCTTATAATAATATCAAATATGTATAAATAACTATGATATAATTAAAAGGGTATAATTGTTAAATTTACTATATTCAGTCCAGTACTTTGCAATTCCAAACACTGGATAGCACAAAAATCTTTGTCCAATACTGAATAAACCAAACGTGGTACAAATTTTTTTTGTCTAGTCCTTTTTATTTTGTACTGTTCAGTACTCCTTATCATGTCCAGTACTAGTAACCAAACGCTACTTAAGGGTTTAGAAAAACTTCTGAAATACATAAGTAAGAAGTACAAAAAGCCAAAACTGTACGTCATTGAGAATGGTAGGAGTTGTTTGATTCCCCTCCTTGTCACCCAAAATGATCGAAAACTTACAAAACGCAACTAAAATATTCACATTTAGGAATAACTGAGGCAAATGTGAAGGACCGCCCTCTGGACGAGGCATTGCATCACCCTCATCGAGTCGACTATTTGAAACAGCATCTAATTCGGATCAGGAATGCATTGAAGTAAGTAAGGGAACTTATTTGTTGAAATCTTGCATAAAAAGAAATAACAAACGGAGTTTCTTTATGACCAAATGGTTTTTCTATCAATATTCCATAGAGTCACATGTTGCTATGTTGGCTGTAGAAATGGAAAAAAGTGAGGTACACGTTAAGAATCCTTCTCGTATGACAGTATATGATTTGATGGAACAATACAGAAACTAGCCAAGAATGGCAGATTTCACTTCTTTCCTAGAACATAAGGCTGTATTCTTATTCTTATTCCATGATTAAATTGATAACTAGAGGAAGCTTATGGTAGTAATATAAACCACTTGGTATGTAGGGACAGTGTCAATGTAAAAGGTTACATGCATTGGACACTAGCTGATAATTGGGAATGGGGTGAAGGGTTCTCGGTGAGATTTGGATTGTGCTACATAGATTATAAAAGGAATTGCAAGTAGAATAAATTAGGAAATGCTATTGAAGCTATTGCTGTGTAATTCTTCCATTGATTGCTGTTAATATATATATACAATGATTACATCCATGATTGTAGGATTGTTCGGATCATGTTTATCTAATTTACATAAAACTAGGAGCTAGATAATGCTATTGCTATGCTAATTGGGACAAGATGATTCTATTGGTGCTGCTGGTTGAGATTCATGTTTATCATGCCCTTACAAGATGGACGGTGGTGAAGCTAGTCCAATCTTAGTCTTGAGATAATGAAACTAAGAGCGAGCAAGAGGTTTGGTGAGTGCATCAGTAAGCTAATCAGAGGATGAGATATGAGATACCCGAAGTGAACTGTTTTGAATTTGTTATCGTATAAAATGGTAGTCAAAAGCAACATGTTTCATATGAGAGTGAAAAATGGGATTGGAGAAAAGGTTCATGGCACCAATGTTGTCACAATAGATCACTGGTTGATGAGGAATGGTAATGCAAAGTTTAGTAAGAAGAGAGTAGATCCATCGTAGTTCAGTAGCTGTGGTAGCAATCGATCAATACTCTACTTCAATAGAAGAACGAGCGACTGTCCGTTGTTTCTTGGAGCTCCATGAAATAGGATTGGGACCAAGATATATAATGTATGCACTGGTGGAGGTGTAATCGTCTTTGTTGCCAGCCCAGTCAATGTTAGAGAAAGCATGCAGGATAGGAGAGGATGAGCATCGAAGTGTAATACCATGGTCTAAGGTGCCACAGAGATATCAAAGAAGACGTTTGACAACATGTTAGTGAGTTATGGTAGGACAATGCATGAATTGGGAAAGTTTATTCATTGTATAGGCAATGTTTGGATGAGTGAGGGAGAGATATTGGAGGCTGCTAACAATATGTTGATACTCTGTAGGATCAGTTAAGGAGGTGCCATCATGTAAGGTGAGGGACAGATTGACAGTAAGGGGTGTTAAGGCAGACCTAGCGTCAATCATATGAGTTTTGTGGAGGATGTTAGCGATGTATTTCCTTTGACTAAGAAAGATACCATTAGTGTGGGTAAGTACTTCAACACCAAGAAAATAATGTAAGGGGCCCATATGCTTGAGCGAGAAGCAATGAGAGAGTTGTTAGATGCACTTGTAGACCGCCTGTGTGTCATTTCTAGTAACAATGATGTCGTTGACATAGACTAGAAGGTATAGGATAGTGCCATGAGAGTGAAGGATAAACAAGGACGAGTCAACCACTAAGTTGATGAAGCCATAGGTGAGGAGGACGTAGTTTATGATACCATGCTTGAGGTGCCTGTTTGAGACCATAAATAGCTTTGCAAAGTTTGCAAACATGCTGAAGATGATTGGGATCAATGAAACCTAGAGGTTGAGCCATGAACACGTCTTTGGTGAGATGTCCTTGAAGAAATGCATTGTTGACATCTAGTTGTCGGAGAGACCAGCCCTTGCTGACGGCAAGACTAAGAACGAGGCATACAATGACAGGCTTGATGACAGGATTGAAGGTTTTGGTGTAGTCGACTCTAGGCCATTGATGAAAGCCTTTGGTAACGAGACGTGCTTTATACCTATCGATAGAACCATTAGGTAAATATTTAGCATGAAAAATCCACTTGCAACCAATTAAGTTTTGAGTTAGATGAGGAGCAGTAAGTTCCCACGTGTCGTTATTGATAAGGGCATTGAACTCCTTAGACATGGTAGTGCGCCGCTTCGAGTCTTTCATGGCTTAGGTAATGGTATAGGGTTCTTGATTGGGAGGATGAATGGCAACATGGAGATTTAGCTTTTGGATAGGTTTATGAATGTAGTGTTTGGAGCGAGTCATGATAACCCATGGTGAGGAAGGTTGTGAAGAGTGTGAGCTGGGTGAAGGATTGGTAGAGGATAGAGGAGATCAAGCCAAGGGAGGGGGCAATGCTCGAGGTCCTAATTAGGAAGAGTTATAATGGACAAGGAGAGGTAGTGTAATGGAACACCATTTAGAAAATGTGGACGGCAAGACTCGAAATTAGGAGGGATGAGAAGTGGAAAAGGGGAACACTGTTTCAAAAAATTGAACATAGTGGGAGGTATACAACCTATTAGTGGGAATGTGGAGGTAGAGATAGGCACTTTGAGTAGATGAATAACCAACAAACATGCATGGAGAAGAGCGAAACTCAAGTTTGTGAGTTGTGTACAAGCGAAGCTAAGGATAGCATAGGCAATCGGAGCTACGAAGTTTTACATAGTGTGGTATAGTGCCAAAGAGTTTGAAGAAGGGAGACATTGTTAAGGGTGGTTGTAGGAAGGCGATTTATAAGGTAAGTGGCAGTGAGGAAGGCAAACAACCAGTATGTGAGAGGCATGGATGCATGTGACAGTAGAGAGAGACTTGTTTCAACAATGTAGCGATGACGACATTCGAAGTAACCATTATGTTCCGATATGTGAGGTAGAGTGGTAAGGTGAGAAATGCCATGAGCTAAGAAGAGGGATGATAAGGCATAATATTCCCCTCCATGATCAAAGTAAAGTGTTATGATGGAGTGATTAAAATAGTTTTCCACAAGTGACTTATAGCATATAAAGACAACTTTGACATCAGATTTACGTTTAAGAGGAAACAGCCATGTATATTTAATGAAGTGATCAATAAAGATAACATAGTATTTGAAAGTATCAATGGACATAACTAGTGAAGTCCAGAAATTGGTAAAAATAACTTCAACAGACGATAAGGTGGAAATTGTAGAAGAGGGAAATGGCAACTTGTGACTTTTATTACAATAGCATGAATTACAAGTGAGCTAGGAATTGGATGAGTGAGAAATAGCTAAATTATTAGAGGTTAGTAAATGCTTGAGCGTAGATAGCGAAGGATGACCGAGGTGGTGATTCTAGGTAGTGAGGGAGGTTGTGACACTCGAGAAGGCAAGTAGCGGTGATGAAGAGGTTAGCCATACATAGATGCCATCCTTAGAGTGACCTTTTAAGAGAATTGCCCTCGTGCACAGATCCTTCACATGAAAGGAAGATGGTAAGAATTCAATAGAGATATTATTAGTAGTACAAAATTGGGAAATAGAGATTAGATTATGTTTCATAGAGGGAACACAAAGCACATTCGAAAGATTAAAGTTGTGAGAACGAGTGTGGAGAGATGTGGAATCGGTATAAGTAATAGAGAGGCCAGAACTGTCACCAATTAGGATTTCATCTGTGCCATCATAGGGATTGTGAAGTGCAAGGTTGTTGAGGTCAGTCATGACATGATGGGATGCTCTGTTGTTGAGTAACCAAGAATCGCTGGTAGAGGTGGTGGCTGCAGCATGTGCTTGTGCTTGCCGGAGAGGTATACCGTGAGGTTAAGTAGGCATGAGGGGTCTAGGAGGTAGTCGAGCATGAGGATACTGTTGATGAAATAGTTGGCATTATGAGACAACATGTCCCGGTTCAAAACACCACTGACATTTTCTAAGAGATAGTCAAGCTAGGTGAAGGTCCTGGGTGATAGTAGGTCTGGCCGATGGAGTTACAACAGTGTAGGCAACTCGAGTAACATGGTTGTGAGTAGTCCAATGATTTGGGCGTGCAATTGAGAGATGTGCAGGTGCAGGTAGAGCAGAGGTGCTTATTGATGAGTGTTGTAGGGAGAGTTCCTTATTGATGAGTTTTTCATGGAGTTCGTCAAAAGAAATTATTGTTTTGTGATCATTGATAGCATTGATAACTGATTGATAGTTATCATTGAGGCCTTCCAGAACTTTTTCAATCAAGTCTTCTAGATCAAGTGGTTTGCCAAGAGCAACAAGTTCGTCAGCATGAATTTTGATGGATTGCATGTAGTCTATGATGAAGTGAAGTCCCTTGGTGATATTTTTTAGATTTTCCTTTAGCTGTTTGATGTGTTCCTAAGAAGGTCTAACATATGTGTTGGTGAAAGTTTGCCATGCCTCGTGGGAAGTTGTTGATTGCGTGATAAAGGGGACAACGAGTGCTCCAAACAGGAGTTTGTCTTATCGTAGCCATGTGTGATATGCTGGTTTGGGAGTGGTAGTGTCGTTGGTTGTGATGGTGGTTAGAGGAGAGGGGTGTGAGCCATCAATGAATTTTTGGAGGTCATAGCCAATGAGAATAGCTTCGATTTGCATTTTCCAGGAGAGATAGTTGGTGGTGGTGAGTTTAATAGAGTTGTGGATTGTGATCATGATGAGTGGGTGGGTGGGTTCTAAGGTGTTTTGAATGACAGTTGGAATGTCCATCCTCGGTTGCCATGGTGAGTTGTCAATAATGGTTTGAATGAGATAGTGGAAGCTCAAGTACATAGATTAGCTCTGATACCATAAAAGGAATTGCAAGTAGAATAAATTAGGAAATGTTGTTGAAGTTATTGCTGCATAATTCTTCCATTGATTGCTGTTAATATATATATATACAATGATTACATCCATGATTGTAGGATTGTTAGGATCATGTTTATCTAGTTTACATAAAACTAAGAGCTAGATAATGTTGTTGCTGTGGTGATTGGGACGAGATGATTTTGTTGGTGCTGCTGGTTGAGATTGATGTTTATCAGATTATACACACAATCTCAAACGCATTCCCAAATGGTCTGCAAGGTGGTATCGTTCTTTCTTGGTAGGAGATGACGACTATTAGTTTCTTTTAATCAAGAAATTCTTTGTACTTTTGGTTTCTTTTGTTGAATCCTTTTGAAGTATGAAGGGATTAGTGCAAACCATTCCATGCAAGTAATTGTACTTCTTCTCGAACTAATGTTGCTGAGAACATTTTGTCATGAAGATAAGTTATTAAGTCATATTAGCCCGAGGACAAGATGGTTGTGATGATTCACTTGCAATTTCCTCTTATAAAATAAAGTGCAGTATGAGCAAGGGGCTTATCGACTCAAACCGAAGCCCATCACGTGGACCATTTGAATAAATAGGATGATATGATGCTTTAATATAACGTTAAAATTCCATATTCAGCTAATTTAAAAGTTTAAACATATAAATATAATATGAATTTCAATTTATTGCTAAACATAATACATATAATGCAATTAAAGAAAGTTTGCATCCACAAAGGAAAAAGGAAAAAAACAAAGTGTTGTGTGTCTAGCACTATGAAAAACCTTGCAAAAACATAAGTGCAGGGTTGCAATGTATGATGATGCTATTTACATTACCTTGCTTGATCAACCTTTTAAGGGTTTAAATAACAGTTCTGGGTTTTCTATATCGTGGGGTAGGGTCGTCGCAATACGTGAGGAAACTTGCTTCTTGCTTAACAATGTTAATGGAAGAGAACTGAGGCATAATCCATCCTGTCAACCAGCCATGTGTTTAACTTATTATCAAGATGGAACATATAGTAATCACATTTCACAATATCCAGAGAGCAAACATACGTTTATGGCAAGCCATCCGCCTGTTAAAAGGGAAAATTCTAACATAGGCCCCGTTTGTTGTGATCTTATCTATCCAAGCCTTGTATATTGAGTAGATTTCTTACTCTAATTATATTTATATTATCATTGGTTATTACACGTCATGTGTTATGTATATATGAAATATAAAAATCAATAAAATTTTAATATATATATTCTATGCAAAATATGGTGATAATTGTTTTGCTATATATATATATATATATATATATATTAAAATCTTATTGGTATTTCAATAACTGTTATAAAACACTTATTGATTTGTAACATTTACTACAATATTTTGTTCAATATTCTCATATGTGGATGGATATTATACTTAATCAATCTTTATGTTAATTTCAAAGTTTTGAAAAGTAATTTTTTATGAAATAAAAGAAATACATCAAATTTGGAGCAAAAATATAAAAGTTATAAGATTGGGAAGCATGACACAAGGTACAACATGGTCATGCTTGGAGCCATGTTGAATAGAGTAAGCAAAGAACTTGATGGAGCTACCATGCCAAGAGTTGTGCAAAGTTACATGATCAAGTATACACTCGTGTCCGAGGACATATTAAAGGCAAATTTTGGAAATTTTCAAGATAAAAGGATACATGGGAGTTAGCATGATCGTGCCATACTCATGCTAAGCAAAGAGTTAACTTTCCAAGTTAATTTTAAAAGCTCAGTTTCACTTTCCTAAAGAGTTATTCATCCTTAAGATTCAATTTATTTTCATGATGAGCTAAGTTTCTAACTTCATAGAGAAGTCATTCCTATTTACTAAAGTGATATTTGCTCATCTATGAAGATTTCGGTTTTATTCTAAGAAGCTATAACTTTCCTATACGGGAAGTAAGTGATGGATATAAAAAGGGTAAAGAGTTCTAGTAGAGAGAGATAGAGTTTTTTTTTTTTTTTTTAGAATTACTAATAGAGTAGTTATAGATTTTACTATTATTTTTGTCTTATTGATGTTCTTCTTTATATATTATTTTTATATTTTCGCTTTTAATTTCAATATGATGCTAGCTTAATTTTCTTTTTGTACTTAAGTATGATGAACCTTAGAATGGACATATGATTTTCTAGTTTATTAATCAATGAAGTTATTATTACTCTTGTAATCCAATTATGTGTCATTCATTTTTCCAAATTAATATTACTGGTATATTAATTTGATATTTGATTTCCTATATAAAAATCGAGAGATTCTATATTTGAATAGATATAGTATAATTGAAAAGAGTTGCATGCAATTCTAGAGATAAGATGATGTAAATCTTCTGGATGAGGATCAAACCTAATAATGGAATTCATAAAGCAAAAATAATGTGATTCTATGAATTTTAATTGGGAAGAAATTCTTATTAATCAATTTGAAATTAGGAATTAGTAAAATCAAGAGGGTTATTAATTCAATTTAAGAATCCCCATGGTTTAAGAATATAATAATGAAATTGAATAATAATTAGTTAATTACAATAATAGTTCTAGGGGGATTCAATATTTGGGCAAGCCTTTAATGATAACTGTTTTCTTAAAATTTATTTGTTGCTTACTTCATTTGATTTTGCAGATTAAATAATAAAAGGATAATTACTAGTACTCATAATGCCTATGAGATTGATACTCGATATTAATATCCACTATACTATAAAATCAATATATGCACTTACCTATAGGTCTGATAAAAAGTAGACCGATATCAAGTTTTTAGCACCATTGTCAAGGACTAGAATATTAGGAACACCTATATCTTGTTAATCTAATCATTATTTTTTTACAGTTTATTCTATTAATTTATATTTTCTATAGTTTCTCATTTTAGTCTTTTGTTTATGACAAGGGCACATCATAGAGCAAATCAAAGATATCAAGTTCCGACTCAAGAATCTAATGATAATCAATCTACCAACATAGCCAATGAACAATATGACAAAATAATGTTCAACTATACAAGACCATCACTTGTGAAGTGAATTCAAGTGTTGTTAAGCATGCAATTATAGCCAACAATTTTAAAATTAAACCTAACATTATATAGATAGTTCAATAGTTTGTTTAATTTGATCATTTGTAGGACAAAGATCCAAACCCACATATTGCGAACTTCTTAGAGATCTGTAATGCCTTCAAAATCAATGGGGCTATAGATAAAACCATCAAGTTAAGACTTTTCCCTTTTTCTTTAAGAAATAAAGGGAAAAAAAAAGTTGAACTCTCTTTTGAGAGTTTCAATCACCACATAGGATTAGATGACAAAATTTTTTTTGGCAAAGTATATTCTACCAGCTAAAACTACAAAATTACAATATGATATCTCCTCTTATGCCTAAATAAAGCCAAAGACACTATGATACATGAGAGAGATACAAAGATCTATTGAGGAGATGCTCACACCACGGTTTTCCATTGTACATTTAAATCCAAACATTCTATGGAGGGTTAAACCAAACCACTAAGCAGATGATTGATGCAACAATTGAAGGTATGTTAAACAACAAAACACTTGAAAAGGCACAAAACTTAATTGAAAACAAAGCCATGAATAACTATTAATGGAGTGTTACAAGGGCAAGACAAAATAGACCCACAAGAGTCTACGACGTGGATGTGGTTACTGCACTTACAACACAAGCAGAAGTACTAAGCAAAAAGATTGATGGAATAATGGTTACTTAACATCTAGGTTAGTTAGATCCTTTAACTAATTTCAATAAACATATCAATTGTGTAGGACTCCCAAATAGGCAGCAAAACCTAAAACAATACCTATAATCTAGGATGGAGAAAAAACCCTAATTTTTCTTAGGGAAATCTACAAAGAAACATTCTACCTAGATTCTAACCACCACCATCACAAGAAAAGAAGCTAAATTTAGGGGATATGCTAATAAAATTTATCCACACCACCAAAACTTGTTTCCAAGCTACAGAACATCATTAAGAAATCAAAAAGCTTTTATTCTTAACTTAGAAAACCAAGTGGGCTAAATTGCAAAGATGATTTTGGAAAGACTCTAGGGAACTCGGCCTAGAAACACAGAAACTAATCCTAAGGAGTAGGTTAACACAATTTTCTTGAGAAATGAAAAAGTAGTGCAATTTGAAGACGAAGGTAAAAAGCAAGAGGAAAAGGAGCAACCTCCAAAGGTTAAAGAATATGTTTCATGCATTCCTTATCCAATTAGATTAAAGGATGAACACTTTAAGGTGCAATCAAGTAAGTTTCTCAAAAATTTCAAACTACTACACATTAACTTACCTTTTGTTAATGCCCTATCATAGATGCTCAAGCATGCCAAGTACTTGAAGAAACTACCCTCAAGCAAGAAAAAGTTGGAGGAGATATCAATTGCAACATTAAGTGAGGAATGTTCGGCAATGTTGCAAAACAAGCTGCCATGAAAACTGAAGGATCCAAGAAATTTTACTCTACCTTGTCTTATTAGAAATTTATCAATAAACAGAGTTATAGCTGAATTACGCATAGGTATAAATTTGATACCACACCATAAGTTTAAAAAGTTAGGATAAAGAAAATCTAAACCAACACATTTGATCGTTTAAATAGTTTATAAGTTTGTTGAGTACCCCATCGATATCATTAATGATGTATTGGTTAAGGCAGGCACATTTATTTTTTCATTAGATTTCATAATCTTAGATACTGACAAAGATATTGAGGCACCATTGATTTTAGGTTGCCCTTGTCTAGCTACTGCCAAGGTAGTTATTGATATAGGTAACAGGACATTAACTCTGAAAGTTAACGATAAAAAAAGAATCTTTAAAATGCTTGACACAATCTAACATCCCCTAACGAGTAACGATACCTATCATTTTCTAAATATGTTGAACTTGCTTGGTTCTACTTGTGTGTAGGACGGCATTTACACAAACCGATACAACAATGTCTCACTCATGGCAAGCAATAGGGTCTAGGGAAATTCAAGCACTTTGAACACCAAAAATTTAATGGTCATCTCCTTAACTAGCAAAAGAGAAGTTTGTTGAGCCAACGACGTTCAACAAAAGCACTTTTTAGGAGGCAACCTATAATACCTGAATATATAATATATATATATATATATATATTATAACATTATAACGTAAACCAAAGCTAAGATAGGGAATTCATAAAAAAATTTGAGGGACAAATATGTCTTTTCATGATTAGAGTATCAATACTCTGTAATAACCCTAGGTCTCCTCTTTTCACTCTATCAGTAACCACACAGTTACAAGCAGGAAAAGGAGGAGACACTCTTGTCAAGAATCCTAAAGACGAAAGGAAAAAAGGAGTAACCTAATTTCAAATACGAAAGGTAAGGAATTTTATACGAATTTCAATTTAAGTTATTAGAATTGGAATTTATGAGTGTTGTATGCACATCAGGAATCAAGATTTGAGAAGGGACGATACGAGAAAGGGGAATCAATAGCTCAAGGATACGATTTGTGGAATTTTTGAAGTAAGTAATCTAATCCGTGTAATTTATTTATAATTACATGTTTTAGAGATGTGATCGAGCTTAGGAATAGAGATAATTGGGTTTATGAGAAATTGGAATGAAGGATTAGGAATTCGTGGAGATTGCTGAGGGTAACACGACCTCCTAATACGGTTGTGTTTCGATCATGATGAATTCGAAAGTTACACCAAGAGATACATGGACTCCTAACACGATCGTGTTTCGATCGTGTTGAGTTAAAGGTAACATGGCCTCTCAACACGGTTGTGTTTAAGACCGTATTGAGTGTGAAGCTTGCACCGAGAGATACATGGCCTCTTAAGATGGTTGTGTTTCAACCGTGTTGAGTCAAAGGTAACATGGCCTCCTAACACATTCATATTTCAACCGTGTTGAATTAAGAAGAATACAGCCTCCCAACACAGTCGTGTTCCAACTGTGTTGAAGCTAAATTTTAAATCCAAAGATACACAACCCTTAACATGGTCATACTCCAACTTGTGTTGAGCAACACGGTCCCCAACATGGCCATGTTGAATAAAGTATAACATGATTATATATTTATTTAACTTCAAATTAAACTAATTTTCACGCAACCTAAATAGCTAGTAAGGCCTTAAAGAAATTAAATAAATAGGATTAAGAGAAATAAGAGAATGATATTAATCTTAGATTAAATACTAAGAAGAGCTCGTTGATGTGTATAGATTTCAAGGTATGTGTAACTTATGTGATGATTTGTGCTTGTTTAAGTTAGTTTATGCATTGAACTTGATATAACTAGATGAATTGGCTCAAGTGTTAAGTTGTATGCTATATGTGCTTAGCTTGGCCTAGGAGCCCGTAGTGGCAAATCCTTAGGGAGCACCCCAAAGATCCTTGTGTGACGTTATCCCTAGTGAAGTCGTGCTTAGAAATGATCTGGGTTGAATGTCAGTTAAGAGGTTTAAGTGGACATGAGTGTGGAGCCCGTAGTGACAATTCCCATCACTAGGTTTAAGTGAACATAGGTGTAGGGCCCGTAATAGCAATTCCCATCAGGTTTAAGTGTACATGGGTGTGAGGCTCGTAGTGGCAGTTCCCATCACCAAGTTTAAGGATTAAGGGATCATGGGTATGGGGCCTATAGTGACAATTCCCATCACCAAATCATGCTCCAGTGCGTTAATTGTGTTAAAGGGGTCAGGAGTACCCATTTAATGTTTGTGGACATAAATTGTATTAAGGAATGGTTGTCTATGTTTAAGTATTGCATAATGTGTGTGATACTTGTTCATGTTTGTTCATGCATGTGTCTTTGTGTTATATGTAATGGGCATTAGCTTACCCTTCGGGGAACATTTTTTTATGTAGGTGTTGAGGGAGATGAGAACCTAGAAGATAACTTGGGTTTGGGTAAACTATAGAGAGAGGAAGATGAAGATTACCATTATTATTATGGTGATTAGGATTTGGGAGAATTATGTTATTTGATTGTAATAGATAGTATCTTTTGAGGAATGTTATTTTGTGTTCAAAGACTTCCGTTGCGTTAGATATTTGATATGGTTTATGAAACATTATTTTGAAGTTATAGGATGTATTGAATATTGTTATATAGGAGTAACAGGTTAAATGTATCAAAGCTGATTCAGAGCCTTAACGTGTTCTTGTGAAATAAGGACATGTGGCGGGCAGTAGCGTGACTTAAGGTTCGAGGCATCAAACAACCTAAGTTTAGTTTAAGTTTTTCATAGTTTAGTTAGATTTATTTTCTTTTTTTTTTTTACGCCTGGTTACTTGAAAAAATTACACTTGATTTTTGTCTTAAGGAAATATGTGTGCATGATAACAACTAAAACAACAAAAAATAAAAAGAAGAACAAGGGAGAAAACAGGGATACACAATCGTAAGTACAACCGTGCCTAAGGGCGTATAGCACTACATAACTTAATACACGACCATGCTTATGGTAATAAGGTTGACATACCCAAGTGCATGGTCGTGTACTTGACCGTGTAAACAAACACACTTTGATACATGACTTAAGCATGACTATGTAAGAGTAAAAGAGAAGAAATAAACTTTCAAAAGAGACGTACCCTTGTACATGGTCATCTTGAGCATACACAAAATTGCACAAAAAGATACGTGGGCATTGACACACGCATGTTAATTCCCATGCTAGGCAAGCACAAAAATGCATAAGGAGGTACACAGGCAATCGACATGCCCGTATCAACAATTATGCCAAGAACAAATTTTATCAACATGCCAACTAATATGGTCATGTTAGTGGCTGTATCAACTCACCAAACATGGCTTAGCTTGTATCGAAGGAACTCTCAAGTACACAATCGTATCAACCTTCATGCACTATAAAATTAAATGGTTATTTGTTCCTCAACCCCATTTTTATGAACTTTAATGTACACATACACTCCCTCATATCCACACAACGCTTTCTAGTAATTTCCCGTGCTTTCTATAACATCCTTACTCAGATCATGTATGTTTCTTCTCTTTTCTTCTCTCTAAAACTAAGGATTACTGCTATTACTATTGACAACTAATATTTCTTGCTGATTTTACGGATTTTTCTTGTGAAAGTTGATAAAATTAGGATTTTTAAGACTCCTGTAGTAGTAGCCCATTGTTTAAAGGGAAGAACTGGTGTTATCATATTAGATCTATTACATTAGAGTGATTTTTGGTGCACCAAGCTGCTATAATGTTATTTTCTACCTATTTGAAGTATGACATGATTTTCTATGAAAATATTCATGTAGTAAAGTTAGTCATGCATGTGTAACGTCGCCCATTTAGTTGACATTACTACATCAAGAAATGGGCTTGTTACATGTCATTTAAAACTATAATTTTCATGCAAGAACCATGCTACTTAAACATTCACAAAAGAAACAACAAGTTGAAATGGCTAGCATAAACTTACAACAAGTGAGTTGTATAACTGCACAGTCCATGCTATGATTCCACAGCTCAAACCACAAAAAACCATATCACTAGATCAAGAATAGACCTTTTAGGCAGTCATGCGACATCGACTAAGATGTTTTTGAGCAAATAAGCCTAACAGACCAGGTTAAGGGTATAATCAACATAAGGGGGTGGGATCGACTCTTGAGTATCCAAGAACTGGCATTTGTTGAGCTTTCCCACGAGTTTCTAGCGACATTCCGATTGGGCCTAGAGTCTACTGCTTAGAACAAAGATAATGGGATCTAGTTTAGAGTAGATGGTAACACTTACCACATGAGTGTTACTAGCCCTTTTGATCGAGATGCCTCAAGGACTAATAGAGGGTAAATATTGGCATTAAATTAGTACTATGGGTCTTTATGTGCCCAAATGATCCAAGGCATCCACATTGTGAAACCTGACCCATAGGTACCTTCATTAGCTACTTGCACAACATTGAGTGGGAGGGGACTTAGTTTTGAAGTTGTGGGTACTACTGATATTTACTATTTACACAATATAATTGAGAGGCTTCCCATTAATTTGGGGGTCACTTTAGCTAGTTTTCTGGGACACCAATCTCATGATTTATAGGTCAATTCTATCTATGTTGGCCTATATATCACAAGACTGATTAAACAAATAGGTATATTTGGAAACTTACCCCCTATACAAATTGGTTACATAACGAATCCCATATAAGCAAAATCATTGAGGGCTATGGGAATGTTAGCAAGAGATGGCCCCTATGTACAACCTATAGTAGGACTAGAAGAAGACGAAAATGATATACTACCACCCTTAGGTCCAGGCAACTCATGTACAACTTATTCTAATGATATAACCGGTATTTCACATATGATGCACCAGATGATGAGCATATAGAGGACCACACAACACACACAAGACAAGTATTGTAAGGAATTTAGGGAAATTTTTAGAAAAATGGAGAGAAAGGTCAATAAGAATGAGATGTGTGTTGAGCTCCTATCGACTTACAATAGGATATAGATTTCAACTCCTGATGATGAGGACAACAATGTGTATATCCTTGCTAACTTTAATGAGGACGATGATGGGGCCGAAGCTTGAGTCTAAATGTGTAGTTTTTCTTTTTCTACATTTTCTATTTCAGTCTGCAATAATATAAAGACTCATGTAATCAATTTCAATAACTAGGTGCAATTATTTCTTTTCTTTTGTTTTTGTTGTTGTTTTTGTTTTTTTTTTTTAAAGCTAGGAACTCTACTTCTTTTAAATTAAGAAATAAGCTTCTAGTTTTTATCAAGATTTTTCCAAGCTTTCAAAACACTAAGGAAGTATTTGTTTTTCCTTATTTCTTTCCCTCCTATATTATTTAGCTTTTATGATTACTTTGGTGTTTTAATTTGTACCTTAGGGACAATGTACAATTTTAAATGTAGAGGGGAGAAATAATATAAAAAGCCTTAAGCCTTAAGCCTTAAATAAATTGCATTCATAATTTGGTGGGTTATTGGAATTTTTTTCAAACCCTTGATATATTTTTATCTTTTCATTAATGGACTTATAACACTTGACTAGAATTGAATTGTGAAATCTTTGTAAATTAAAGTTATATGCTATTTAGGCTTGGAATTAAGAAACTTTGGATTTAAATAATATTACTAATCAAATATTGGGAATTTGAGATTTTAAACTTACTTTGATATATAATTGTTTCTTAAAAGTTCTTATGAGTCATGATCTTAAATAACTAAACTAATGAAAATTTTCTTTTGAAGGTTCTTCCTATCAATTAAAAGCTAGAAGATTAAATAATATTCAGTCGTAAGCCTCATTGATTCAAGCAATTAAGTCTGTGGGGTACCCTTCGAGGGATAACATATATTGACTTAAGTGACAAGTTTAAAATCATCAACCTAAAGCTCACTACATGGGTCAAGAGAAAAGTCTAAGAAAACTAAACCGATTAAAAATAAGCAATTGAATTAATTGAGGCTTAAAGGGGTATCTTAAAACTTAGTAGACTAAGATCATTTAGTTTGGGACTTACTAACTGATGAAATTACTCCATGCCGCTTGAAAAAGAGAGAGAAAGAGATCTTAGTTTATAAAAATTAAAGAAGGATTTTCAAGGGATAGATGGAGTAAGCTTTTATTTGACATCATGATATTTAGATGAATGAAAAAGCGAAAGTATACATCATAGCTAAGTGGACAAAATTTTAAAAACCCTTTTCTTGATTGGATAATGTTTAGTATAATTTTTTGTTTATAAATTTTTGTCTAAAAGGCATTGTAAACATCCCATTTTTACCCTTTTAATCACAATAATGTTTCATTTTTCATTTTTCATTTTTTTTCGATTTTTCTTCTATTTTTCATAAATGAAGGAAAAATAATTAAAAAAACAAAATAAATAGAAATAATACACCAATTTTTTAAAATGAAGGTAGAAATAATAATAAAAGATGTCAAGGAATTTTTATAAAATTTTAGAATTTCAAAATAATATAAAATTAATAAAAATGCCACACGTATATACAATTTGCATGTTAAATAAAATTGAGATTTAGGCTAGCTCAACCAGCTTGTGTATTGGCTTGGAACAAGCGGGGAAGGGGTGCAGTCACGGGTTCAAGCCCCACTGGAGGCACTTTGTGCCGTTTTCTTTCTTTTTCTTTTTTTTTCCTTCCAGCTGCCACGTAGTAGCACACGATTGGCTGGAATGGGCACATGCAAGTCGCGTGATCTTCTCCTTCCTCCAGACAGCAACAGCAACACCGAAAACAAAAAAAAAAGGAAGAAAAGCTCACCAATAAACACGAATCAAACTTAATCAAACTATTTTTTTTTTTTATCATCATCCATCTGTAACAGAAAGAAGCAAGATAAATCATGAAAAACAACTAAATCTATATGGATCAATTCAAATAAAAAAAAAGGATAAGCATGGATTCCAACCGTGAGCCCGATACAAGCTTATGAAGAGGGATTTTGTGAGTCTATAAATAGGGCTCGACTCACCAAAAGAAAGCAAGAAGGAAAAAGCCGAAGAACATAGGAGAAAACACCTCGCCAGACTTCTTCCTCTCTCTCTCTCTCTCAAACCCTCGCCGTAACCCCCTCGAACTACCACATTAAGGTGGTTTTCAATGAAAAACACTACCACCATCAGGTTTCCCGTTCTAGCAAAGCCCAAGCCGACACTTTCCCGTGCTTCAACAACTACTGGAGACAACCATTGACAACAATTCCAACTACTGCACACACTCATGGCCCCAACCCGATTCGACCTGCAAACCCTACCTAACCCGCGTGACCAACCCGAACCATTACCCGTGCCCAGGTTGGTTAGATATCTACATTTTTTTTATTTTATTGATTTAGTTATTGTTATTAGATTTAATACTAAATGAAATAAATGAAAATAAATAAATAAATAAAAATAAAGGCGTACGAGTAAATATAAACAATAAAAATGTAGGCTTTTAAGAGTATGTTAATGAAACTAGGTTTAAAGTTTTCTAAATATATATATATATATATATATATATATATATGCCTATTGTAATTGATAAAAATTTTAATTGTTAATTAAAAAATTGATAATTAAAAATCATTATTAAAAATGCATAATTAAAAAAATTAAAAAATATATATTAAAATTAAAAAATAAAAATAATAATAGTAAAAATTTTCAATAATTGCTTTACCACTTAGAAAATTCCTTTTCACAAAATCACATAATAATAATCGACATTTTCAAAAGTATAAATCTTAAATTTTTAGAAATAAAGTTTAGGTCTAGAAATTTTTCAAAAAGAAATAATAATGATGATAAAGAAAATTAAATGGTAATAAATGTAAACCTGGCATGTTTTCATAATTAAAATTAAATAGCCCACTAAAGTTTTATAAAAAGTGAACTACAGCTTATTTGATCCTGAATAGCAGGTACGTAAGCACCTTTATGGGACAACTCTAAAAAGAATAAAAAATCATTATTAGTGTAATTGTTATATCATTTTTTAATATCTTTTTTTTTTATGAAAAAAAAGGTATCATAACATAACTCAAATTTCAAAAAGGTAAGGTAGTAACTTTAGGATTTTAATAAGATAGCCCCTAAGTCGAGAATCTTTGGTTTTTCTTTCTTCTTTTTTTTCTTTTCTAGAAAAGGGAGATTTTGTCAACTAGTTGTCTATATTAGAATTAATCCACTCAATTAATTATAATTCAATATTTTTTTCCAACTCCAATTGGGTGGCGACTCTAAATAAATAATAAGATTCCTAGTTCAAGTCGAGGATTTATATTAGATGAGCATATGATCTAATATGAATCGAATTAAGAAATAATGTAAAATTTAAAAATTAGACTCGACAGGATGGTGACTCCGCTGGGGACTCATAGTAGGCTAGCCACCTAAACCTTTTGAAGTAACCACTTCTAGATATCTTTTAACTTTTACACTATGAAATATTGTTGGTATTAATCCATTTTTTCAAGGATTTGATGAAGTTTAATTTTTATTTTTTATTTTTATTGAGTTTCCATACATGCAATTGTGTAATTAGATATGGTCAAACCTAGGTCGTCTTAGGACCTTAGGATGGGGGGCCATTGTGTAGGTTCCGGGCGAAGTGATATGATCACCGTTCGGGGCTGATTAGGCTACCCCACCCAATGCTTCGATATGGCCTAAGATCCATTTCTTCAAGAATCTGGGAGGCCATAGAGCTTGGGGACCTATCAAAATGCACCTATCTTGCATACATGAAGTCATAGGCTGGCAAATGATTAATGGTATAATTTCTTTATTCTTTTTCTTTTTCTAGGGTTTAGATACATTTACTTGTAACAAAATCAGTGATACTTTGTAAAAGATTTCATTTGTAATTAAAAATTTCTATTGTAATCTTGATAAATGGCCAGTGCTGCAATTGATCGTCTCCTCCGTAAGGAAATCCGAGTCTACAAACCTTTGGATCCAAAACTGGTACTGGACCATTAGTTTACCTTATACAACCCTAAGGAACAGGCCTTCATCCAAGGAAAGATGGGGCCCATTCTTTCATTAATGAAAATGGAAATCAACCTGCCTTTGATTCAAGCTATCTTACACCTCTAGGAAATTAAGCATGCAGCTTTCTTTATTGGGCTGCATGAGATCACGCCAACTCTAGAGGAATATACTCAACTTTTGCAGGCCCCATCACTTGCTAACGTGGTTTATGTGCCAGATTTAGAGGCTGGGTAAGCTGGCATTTTCAGTAGACTCCTGGGTGTTTGCAAGATAGTGATCAACCGAGCATTGGGAAACAGCAACAGGTATTGCCTTTGAATGGATGAATTAGAGGCTTGGTTTATAGCTTGGTGTGATGATGGGAGCAGGAAAGACATCTTATGCGAAGATCCCAAGAGTTACAAGCAAAGATGGGTTTATGCTTTCATCCTAACAGCATTTGCAACTATCATTTTTCCTATTGAGATCTTTCACATCCACTATAGAGTCGCAGAGCTAGTGTCCCAGTTCTTGGAAGGAAAGTCTTATATCCCGGCTCTACTGGCTGAATAGATCCAGAACCTAAATTTTGTAAAGAAGAAGGGCCATGGAATCCTCTGCTCAAACATTAACCTCATCTCGATCCAGCTTGTGAGCCATCTCAAATGCTTCAAGTTGAACATGGTTAGGAAATCTTTAGCCCAGCAAGTATACCTTGTGGATTCCTACAGAGAGAGGATGAAGCTACCCGATGATCTTACCAACCAATGTTGGGTATAAGTACTCAAAGGTTTCAGTGCTAACAACATCCTCTAGATTGCTAAGTGGAGCTGCTGCAATAAGGTCATCCTAACATGCAGGAACCTTCAGGCTATTCCATTAATTGGTATCATTGGGTACACAGGTTATTATTCGAACTCAGTGGTTCGTCAATTTGGTACTATCCAAGAAATAGTTTACAAACCATCGCTGGAGGGAATCACGTTTGAATACCAAGATCCAAGTCTATTGGTAGCTGAGAAGATCGCTAAATTGGTAGAGGTCAAAGCCTTATAGGAAGCTCGGATTGAGAGCCCTAATGTAGACCTCGAAGACTTAGATGGTGAAGTAGGCAAGCATCGAGCCACAAGAGATTTCGTGATCAACCAATTATACCAAACAGGAGAAAGGGCGTATCGAGTCCCAAATGTCACTCAACCTATGCCAAATAACATAGGTCTAGAACTAAGAACCTACATAGAACAGGTCAGAGCTCGAATGGGAGTCCACTTTGAAGCTGCATACTACAAAAAGGATGTCTGGAAAAACATATTCAAGGAGTCTAACTAGAGAAACAAAGCCTTAGAAGCTCAAGTGGAGAAGACTCAGGCAAGAATCAGATAATTAGAAGCTATCATCAACGGAGAACCGGCGCCTATGCAGCCGAAGAAAAAGAAGACTAGGAGTTAGGAAATAGACTTATATTATATCTTTCCTTTTTCATGCATTTAAAGTATCAAACTCCAAATTTTGCAATATTAATAAAATAAAATTCCAATATTATATCATTAATCAGTTGTTGGCCCCTCTTTTCTCTTGATCATCTGTGTGATACATGCATCATATTTACATACATGCATCGTCTAAAAAATGCTTACCAAGTGTCAAAAATATCTCCCAAACAACCAAACCCCCTAAGGAGTCCAATCTACACCCACTCCAAAACCAAGATGGCAAACAGTGGCAACAATAACGACCATCATGACAACACCAGCACAGATGCCGCCTCAGACCCAAGGATCATATCCCTAAAACAAACGGTCCAACAACTGGTTATGCAAGTCCACCTCTTGACTGAAAGCATTAGCCTCCTTCGCATCACCCAACCTACTCATAAAGAACATTCAGGAGCTTGAAAGGGAAAGGCAGTGGAGAATCAACCGCCAGAATATGAGGAAATCAACTCCCATCATAACCCAGCATTCGAATATGAATCGAAGGTCAATCTCGATCCAACCTCAAATGATATAAAAAAGGAAATGGAGGACAGACAAAAGGAGATAAAAAAGAAGCTCTTCCAACAACTGGCTGACAAAATGAAGACCTTAGAAGGACTTGACAGCTTGGAGTATACCAACATCACCGGTCTACTAGTCTGTGGGGAATAAGCATATTTGGAAAAGTTCAAAGACCCATGGGAGGTAACAAAACCAAGGAATCTATTGTCGGCATGGTTAATTCCAATAGGGTTGACAAAGTTAGGTCTCGTGTAACATTCCAACCAGCGAACACCCCAATCCAGCAATCGCCGGTGAATCGGACCCAAGTTACGAGAGTCGCAAGACAATTCACTCCAATACCTATCCTGCTTAGCCAGGTCTTTGCTCGATTACAAGCAGATAATCTGATCAGCTTTGAGATCCCCAATGATCAATACAGGCCAAGGAACTTTGATCCGAACCTCAAATGCAAGTACCATATAGGACAAAAGGGGCATTCCACAGACAGATGTTGGAGGCTCCGAAACAAAATCCAAGACCTTATCGATGTAGGGATGGTACAATTAGATTTTTTTCAATGCACCATCACCCAATGTTAGCACTAATCCACTACCCAACCATAAGCCTACGATCAACATGATCACATCTGAAGAGTCAAACTCCAAATCAAAGAAGTCCCTAAAATAGGTAAAGGCGGCAACACAGTGAGCAAATTGCCCGCCCTAAGCCTCAAATAAGGCCCCTAAATCACATATGAAGAAGAGGTGGCTAGCTAGAGATCCGACAGTTGATACCCTAGGTGAATCACATGGGAGGTTCGAGTACCTAGTAAATTACTCATTCACCCCAACAGTTTATGGACTGCCTAGTGGGTGGGGACCTGAATTTGAAAAGGAGGACAACCTACCAAGGGAGAAAGATGAGTTTGTGAACATGATCAAATCAGACCCGAAGCCGATAATTATAAGGTGTTACGAGGGACAAGTGACCGAGGTGAAAATTCTAAAGAAGAAGCATGTGTTTAATGTCCTAATAACCTCCAAAAAGTATAAAGCAACACCGTTTGACTATCAAGCCCTTAATTAGGAAGGGTCTCCTATTATAGGAGGAATCACCCATTCGGGAAAGATTTATGATCCTAAGAACAAGACCTTAATTGAAGAGCTTACCACCGAATTAGAGAAGGAAGAAGAAGAAGGGCTCTCTGCATTCACGAAGATGATCAAATCAAGTGAATATAAGATCATGGAACAACTCAATAAAGTTCCAGCCCAAATATCACTTATGGGCCTTCTCACGACATCTGAGCCTCACTAAGAAGCACTTTTTAGGGTGCTCAAACAAGTTAGGGTACTAAAAGGCATCACAACAGAAAAGCTGAGCCATGTGGCAGATTCAATCTTCACTATGGATCAAATATCATTCTCCCCTGAAGAGCTTGGTGAGGATGGAAACCAACACATAAAACCATTGTTTATAGTAGTAAAATGTAATGACACAATAGTCTCTTGAGTTCTCATAAACAATGGGTTCTCCCTCAATGTGTGCCTCTTGGCCACCCTCGACTTACTTGGAGTTGATATGAGCAATATTAAGCCGAGTTCAACAGTGGTTAGGGCTTTCAATGGTTCCAAGAGGGAGATAGTAAGGGAAATCAGCTTACCGATAGAGATTGGTCCACAGATGTTCAACATCTCATTCCAAGTCCTTAACATACCAAGGTCTTTCAATCAACTACTAGGAAGGCTATGGATACATACTGCTAAATCCATACCCTCGAGTCTCCATCGGAAGGTTAAGTTCATAGCAAACGGGCAAATAATTACTATATTGGGAGAGCAGGATTATGCCATCTACAAAGAAATAGCTATACCCTACATCGAGGAGGATGGTCTTGAAGATTTGGGGCTCCAAATGTTCAATAAAGTAGGCATGGTCATGAGTAAGGAGAGGCATCAGTTCAAAGAGGGGCAACAAGGGACGTTTGGACTAGGGTACATTCCTACCTCCCAAGAAGAAGCTCAAGCAAGAGGTATCAGAAGCAAAAGGAAAGGGAAGCTGAATGATACCCAAATGAATTTTCCACCCCTTCAACAAACTTTCTTATGGCCGGCTATCACTCAAGAGCCAGGGATGATCCAAATTGATGTCAGCAATGATGGCTAAGCCTCTCACACATCCAATCAGCATCTAGCTCTTAATAACTGGTTTTGTTATCCTCTTAATAGTGCTAGGTCAGCTCAAGGATAGGGAACAATTATTGAACAAATTTCTGTTATGATTACCATTTCAATGAGGTTTAAATTCTTCAAATAAAATATCAATAAATTGCAGTTCATTTCTTTTACTTATACATATACTCTCGCCTCACTTTCCCCACAAATTCCCTACTGTCAAACATTAAGGACATTTTGTGCATGTAAGTAATGAAAACATTGATATCGTTTCTGACACTACTAAGTCAACCGTTAGAAGCGATATCCTTAACCACAAAGTGATACAAGAAAGTTAGCAAAGACATGAACAAGGTAAGATCTCAATTGATGAGCCAATTGAGACAGTTAATCTAGGAAGCACAGAAGAGCTCAAAAACCTCAAAATTGGGGCTAACTTGAGTAGTAAGCAAAAGCGCGAGATAATCGAGTTATTGACTAAATATGCAGATGTATTCACCTGGTTGTATGGCGACATGCCGACTCGATCAGTCAATAGTAGTTCACAAGCTACCCACAAGGGAAGATGTCAAACCTAAAAAACAAAAATTGAGAAGATTTAGGCCTAACATCTTACTAAAGATTAAAGAGGAAGTTAAAAAATTGCTAGAAGTGGGATTCATCAAGGTATCAGACTACCCAGAATGGGTAGCAAGCATAGTCCCGGTTCTAAAGAAAAATGGGAAAGTACAAGTGTGCGTAGACTTTCGAGACTTGAATCAAGCTATGCCTAAAGACAATTTCCCTCTACTTCATATTGACGTCTTGGTAGATAATATCGCAAGGAATCATCTCTTCTCATTTATAGATGGTTTCTCAAGATATAATCAGATAAAAATAGCAGAAGAAGATAAGATTAAAACAACCTTTATCACAACATGGAGAACTTTCTGTTACAAAGTTATGCCCTTCGGTTTGAAAAATGATAGGGCGATGTATCAAAGAGCCATGGTTGCGATACTTCATGACATGATGCATCAAGAGGTTAAAGTATATATCGGCAATATGATAGCCAAATCTAAAAGAGAAGAGAACCACACGATTATCCTAAGGAAATTATTCAAGCGATTAAAAAAGTTTCAACTGAAGTTAAATCCTAAAAAATGCACTTTTTGTGTCACAACAGGCAAGTTGTTAGGGTTTATCATAAGTCGAGAAGGTATTAAAATTGACCCTAACAAAGTAAAGGCCATATTAGAACTACCCTCTCCGCGCACTATCAAGGAGGTAAGAGGTTTGTTGGGAATGTTGAATTACATAGCCCGTTTTATCTCACAACTCACAGATAAATGTTGTCTACTTTTTCGTCTGCTGAAAAAGAACGCCATGGTAAAATGGGACAATAAATGCGAAAGAGCGTTTAAAATGATCAAGGATTACCTTACTAATCCCCCAGTCTTAGTAGTCCTAAAACAAGGAAAGCCCTTATTCTTGTACCTCACGATATTCCCTAAATCCATGGGGTGCGTGCTGGGGCAAAAGGATAAAGAGGGGAGGGAACGTTCCATATACTACCTAAGTAAAAAGTTCACAAATGGGGAACAAAGGTATTCTGAAATAGAAAGGACTTGTTGTGCTTTGGTTTGGGTCATGCACCAGTTGAAGCAATATACCCTCTACTATCTTATTGAATTGCTAACAAGACATGACCCTTTGAAATACTTAGCAGAAAAGCCCGTTTTGTTAGGAAGAATCTCCAAATGACAAATACTCCTATAAGAATTTGATATCACATACATAAATCAAAATTCGATGAAAGGGCAATCGCTAGTAGATCAGTTGGCAGAACACCCAATTGAGGGAGATCTCCAAGAATCACAGGCCCAATTCCCTGATGAAAATGTATTAACGACGGAGGGCGGACCAGTAGAAGAATACAAGATAGAGCAAAACCCTAGATGGAAGATGTTCTTTGACGAAGTTACCAACGTATTTGGTTATGGGATCAGGGCAGGGCTAATATCACCAGAAGGAACACAATTCCCCTCAACAACGATATTCGCATTTCCATATACTAATAACATTGCAGAATATGAGGCATGCATCTTTGGTCTCAAAATGGCTTACCATATGGAAATCCATGAATTGTATGTATACAGAGATTCTTCACTCATCATACTACAAACATAAGGGGAATATAAAACTAAAGACCCTAAATTGGTGTTATACCATCAACATTTGACAAAGCTAATCGACAAATTCGAGGCTGTCACCTTCAAATACATCCCAAGGACTCAAAATCAGTTTGCAAATGCCATCACTACACTAGCATCTACGATTCAACTAATAAGGGGAACCGAAGTCCAACCACTAAAAATAGAAATTGAAAATACGCCTGCCTACTATCTGGTAATCAAAAAAGCACAAGATTACAAGCCTTGGTACTACGATATCAAAACTTTCCTCCAAGAAAGAAAATACCCTAAAGTGGCTGGCAAAAATGACCAAAGAACACTCAGAAGGTTAGCAAGTCATTTCCTATTAAATGGGCCAGTGCTTTATGGAAGATCACCTGACAGCACATTGCTAAGATGTGTGGACAAAAGAGAGGCATGCAAACTAATGAAAGAAGTGCATGAAGGAGTATGTGGACCTCACATGAATGGATACATGCTTGCCTAAAAAATCATGAGGATAGGCTACTATTGGTTAACAATGGAATTAGACTGCATCAAATATGTCAAGCACTATCACTTCTGTCAAGTCTATGCAAACCGAATAAATGCCTTACCCAATGAACTTCATTCATTATCCGCACCATAGCCATTCTCCATGTGGGGAATTGACATTATCGGGCCAATTATTCCAAAAGCATCCACTGGTCACATATTCATACTAGTAGCCATTGATTATTTCTCTAAGTAGGTAAAAGCTTCATTGCATGCCAATGTCACCAAAGGGGTAATAGTCCGATTCATGAGGAGAGACATAATAGCCCAATATGGAGTTCTTGAATCAATTATCACCGATAATGGCACAAACCTCAACAATAAATTGATGATAGATTTATGTCAGCAGTTCCATATAAACCATAGAAATTCAACTCCTTACCGACCTCGAATGATGGGGTAGTGGAAGTGGCCAACAAGAACATTAAAAGAATTATTGAGAAGATGACCATGACTTTGAAAGATTAGCACGAGATGCTACCATTTGCCCTTATGGCTTACAAAGTCTCAATTTGAACATCTACTAGAGTTACCCCATATTCTTTGGTATATGGTACTGAGGCAATTTTGCCAATTAAAGTTGAAATACCATCCTTTAGGATCCTATCAGAAGCGCAGTTAGATGAATTCGAGTGGGTAAAGAAGAGGCTTGACTAGTTGAACTTGATTAACGAAAAGAGACTCACTGCATTATGTCACAGCCAATGCTACCAACAAAGAATGGCCCGAGCATTCAACAAGAAAATGAGACCTCGATGTTTTAAAGAAGGAGATCCGGTACTAAGGAAAGTTCTCCCGAATACACAAGATTCAAGGGACAAGTTTACCCCAAATTATGAGGGCCCATATGTTGTAAAAAGGGTGTTATCAGGAGGGGCCTTAATATTAGCCAAAATGGATGGTCCAAAATTGAGAGACCCCATTAACATGGATGCTATTAAGATGTACTATCCTTAGGCAAGAAAATTGAAATTTTGCTAAGGTTTATGAATGCTAACAATTAGTACAAATTTTGTGAGTTTAGTTTTCATTCCTTCTATTAGCAAAGTTAATGTCTCTAAACAATCGATTATCCTGACCAATTTTCATTAAACAAACTCTCATATCATTTTTATACACATACTACCCATTGCCTCATAATGAATAATGAACAATGAAATGATGATAAAGCTCAATGGGATTTTTTCTTTTTTCACCTATTCTGAGCATTAGACCTGGTGTGTTAATAGGATAACACCACAATCATAAGAGTCATGCTCACAAGAAAGAAAATACATCAAGGCTCTCAGCCCTATTTGAAACAAGAGTAAGCAGAGAAACAGCAAACCATCATGAAGGTTCAGTTGTTTGGTTGTTATCTACGATAAACCGGTAAGCATTTAAAGTAAATAATCATCATCACATATTCTATAAGTTAGGTAGTCTAAAAGTTACTTTTCAATATCATTTGACCAATTCACCAGAAGCATTTTTAGAAATGCTAGGTTGATAAGATATACCCAAACATCGTTGTCGGTTAGTGATAGGAATCAAAATCCGACAAGACTTATCATTAGGGCAAAAACTAAAGGATTTCGAATCTTGGCGATAAGGGCCCATTTTGAGCAAATCGACCCTAGAATTATTTGTTTACTAAGCTCTTTTATCTTATTCATGTATTATATATTCCAACAGGCACACTTATCATATTTTATAGGGCGATGGACAAACTCACTCAGACTCAGCTTGTGGGTTATCCATGGATCGACCTGAACCGGCGATGAGCTAAGTCGATGAATCCTATGGAAGAGCTAGCATGGTGAAGACTATTTTCTTTTATTTTGTAATTTTTATTTGGACTATTTTATGTTGTATTTACTTTTGGGACACTTTCATTTTGATTGTAATTTTCATTTAGGATCGGTCACCCTAAAAGTGGCATAGTTGTAATTTTGTGCATTTTCTAACCCTAAATGGAGCAAGTATAAATACTTGCTTAAAGTGAGGTTTGAGGAGGCCATTTTTCATATTAGAACATCACATTTTCGTGAGAGAGCTTAGGGTTTCCCAAGTTCAATTTCCTCTTATCAATTTCAATCCCAAAAGTTGAGATTATGGCGAGTGCAACAATTGAAATTGTGAGTCATATCAATTTCTAATTGTTATGTGTTCTTTTTCTTCTCTAGTGTGTAATATCTAGCGTTAGATTAGAACATTTCTTGGTCAAATTTGAATTGGTATCAATTCAAATTAGTGTGTTTATTTTGAGTAATTATCATACTTGTGATTCTCTATCAACAATTGTGTATCATTTTTTAACCGTGGATTGGATATTGTGGGAAGGGAGATTTACGGAATTGGATCTTATTATTCTTGTGTGTAATTCACGTGGAATTCTTGTGATTTTTGTTTTATTGGAGAAGATTATCATTTTTAGATTGTTAATTGCAATTTTGAACCTTCGGATTTCATTAAATCTCCATTAGGTTCACGCAATTCATGATCCTATTGAACCGGTTTTTATTTGTGAATTGAAGTTGTTTCTTTGATTCATTTGCATGTGCTTAACCTTGGTTTTGAGCACATCATCTTTTGGTATCAAAGAATCATCATAATTGGATCTAAGATTGATTACATCCTAATTGAAGAATTGGTTACATTCATTGGAAATTGATGCCATTGTTCATGAGATTAAGACTAGTTTGATTGACATTGTTTGATTGTCTTTCAAATTGGTTTTGTATATGCTTAATCTTAGTTTTTAGGCACATCAATTAGTCAGCCTACAATAGGGCACTTTCCTAGATATGCTCTCTTAGAGTTAGCCCATAATGGAGCACTATCCTAAACTTTCTTCCTTAGGGTTGTAAGTCCAAAAAAAAAAATGCTTCCCACTATTGGTTAGTTAGCCCACGATAGGGCACTTTCCTCAATGTCCTCTCTCAGGGTGGCAAGTCCAAAGAAGACGCTTCCCACTATCAATTAGTTAGCCCACAATGGGGCACTTTCCTAAATATCCTCCTATTGCAATTGCTAGTATAGTGAGACGCTTCCTATCATCAATTAGTTAGCTCATAAAAGTACTTTTCTAGATAATCATTTTTTTTAAGGTCGTTAGTCTTGTAAGACGCTTCCTATTATCAGTTGGCTAGCTCATAAGAGCACTTTCCTAAGCAATATCTTCTTTACGGTCGCTAGTCTTGTAAGACGCTTCCTATTATCAATTAGTTCGCTCACAATAACACATTCCTAAACAATCTCTGTTTAAGGTTGAGATGCTTCCTATCATTGACTAGTTAGCCCATAGAGCACTTTTCTAGATGATATTTTACCCCAGGTTGCAAGTCCGTTGAGATGCTTCTGGTTTAAGACCACTCCTAAAGTAGTATTAATCATCATAAAGTGATCATCTTTTTACAACATGGGATCGTTAGCTCATGGAGCATTTTCCCTACTCAAACAAATAATCAAACAACTCCCTACTAAAACCAGGTTCAAATAGCCAGCCAACTATGGCGTTATCCACTCGATCTATCAGCTAAAAATGGTGTCTTTGTTGTCTTTATAGTTAAGTTTTCAAACTTTACTATAAAGAGGGGCAGTTGTAAACACTCCATTTTTTGCCCTTTTAATCACAATAATGTTTCATTTTTAATTTTTTGTTTTTTTTTTAATTTTTCTTCTATTTTTCATAAATGAAGGAAAAATAATGAAAAAATAAAATAAATAGGAATAATACACCAATTTTGGAAAATGAAGGTAGAAATAATAATTAAAGATGTCAAGGAATTTTTATAAAATTTTAGAATTTCAAAATAATATAAAATTAATAAAAATGCCACACGTATATCAATTTGCATGTTAAATAAAATTAAGAATTAAGCTAGCACAGCTAGCTCTTGTATTGGCCTAGAACGTACGGGGATGGGGTGCAGTCACAGGTTCGAGTGCTACTAGAGGCACTTTGTGCCGTTTTCTTCTTTTTTTTTCCTTCCAGCTGCCACATGGCAGCACGCAGTTAGCCGGAATGGGCACGTATAAGTCGTGTGATCTTCTCTTTCCTCTAAACAGCAACAGCAACGCCGAAAGTGGAAAAAAAAAAAGGAAGAAAAGCTCACCAATAAACACAAATCAAACCTAATCAAACTAATTTTTTTTATCATCCATCCATAATAGAAAGAAGCAAGATAAATCATGAAAAGCAACTAAATCTATACAGATCAATTCAAATAAAAGAAAAGGATAAGCATGGATTCCAACCGTAAGCCTGATACGAGCTTATTAAGAGGGATTTTGTGAGTCTATAAATAGGACTCGAATCGCTAGAAGAAAGCAAGAAGGAAAAAGCCAAAGAACAAAGGAGAAAACACCTCACCAGAGTTCTTCCTCTCTCTCTCTCTCTCTCAAACCCTCGCCGTAGCCTCCCCGAACCGCCACATTAAGGTGGTTTTTGACAGAAAACACTACCACCATCAGGTTTCCTGTTCTAGCAAAGCCCAAGCCGACGCTTTCTCGTGCTTCAACAACCACCGAAGAAAGCCACTGACAATGATTCCTACTGCTGCACACGCTCATAGTCCAAACCCAATCCGACCTGCAAACCCAACTCGACCTACGTGACCGACCCGAACCATGACCCACGCCCAGGTTGTTTAGATATCTACATTTTTTATTTTATTGATTTAGTTATTGTTATTAGATTTAATACTAAATGAAATAAATAAAAATAAATAAATAAAAATAAAGGGGTACGAGTAAATATAAACAATAAAAATGTAAGCTTTTAGGAGTATGTTAATGAAACTAGGTTTAGAGTTTTCTAATATATATATATATATATATATATATGCCTATTGTAATTGATAAAAATTTTAATTGTTAATTAAAAATTGATAATTAAAAATCATTATCAAAAAATCATAATTAAAAAAATTAAAAAATATATATTAAAATTAAAAAATTAAAAAATAATAATAATAGTAAAAATTTTCAATAATTGCTTTACCACTTAAAAAATTCCTTTTCACAAAATCACATAATAATAATTGACGTTTTCAAAATTATAAATCTTAAATTTTTAGAAATAAATTTTGGGTCTAGAAATTTTTCAAAAAAAAAATAATAATGATAAAGAAAATTAAATAGTAATAAACGTAAACCTGGCATGTTTTCATAATTAAAATTAAACAACCCACTAAAGTTTTATAAAAAGCGAACTACAACTTGTTTAATCCTGAATAGTGGGTACGTAGGCATCTTTATGGGGCAACTCTAAAAAGAATAAAAAATCATTTTCCAAATCATTATTAGTGTAATTGTTATATCATTTTTTTATGAAAAAAAAAAGATATCATAACATAACTCAAATTTTAAAAGGGTAAGGTGGTAACTTTAGGGTTTTAATAAGATAGCATCCGAGTCAAGAATATCTAGTTTTTCTTTCTTTTTTTTTCTTTTCTAAAAAAGGGAGATTCCGTCGACTAGTTGTCTAGATTAGACTTAATCCGCTCAATTAATTTTAATTCAATAATTTTTCCTAACTCCAGTTGGGTGGCGACTCTAAATAAATAATAAGATTCCTAGTTCAAGTCAAGGATTTATATTGGATGAGCATAGGATCTAATATGAATCGAAATAGGAAATAATGTAAAATTTAAAAATTAGACTCGATAGGCATGATAAACTTTGGTATTACATAGATTAACTTTTGAACTCTAATATTTAGTATCCGCAGTACACTAAATGTGATTGGACAGAGAAGGTATTGAGGGTAAATAATTTTTATGATGAATGCAATTTATTTAAGTACAAATTTAGTGATTATTATCTAAGGTAATTAGTAAAGAAAAATTTGTCCTTGATCCTTAATGTTGATTTTTTCTTAAGGACACATAAAGGTTTAGATGTGGAGGAATTTGATAATTGTTATAAAACACTTATTAATTTGTAACATTTACAATAGTATTTGGTTCAATTTTCTTATATGTGGATGGATGTTACACTTAATCAGTTTTTATGGTGATCTCTAAGTTTTGAAATGTAATTTTTATTAAATAAAAAAAATGTCAAATTTGGAGCAAAAATATCAAAGTTATAAGATTGGAAAGCATGACAGGGGGTACAAGATGGTCATGCTTGGAGTTATGTTAAATAGAGTAAGAAAAAAGCTTGATGGAGCAGTCATGCCAAAAGCTGTGCAGAGTTACATAATCAAGCACACGCCCATGTCAGAGGGTGTGTTGAAGGCAAAATTTGGAGATTTTCAAAACAAAAAGGTACACGAGAGTTAGCATAACCATGCCATACTCGTACCAAGTAAAGAGTTAATTTTCAAATTAATTTTCTAAGCTCAATTTCACTTTTTTAAAAGAGTTATTCATCATTAAGATTCAATTTCCTTTCACGTTGAACTAAGTTTCTAACATCGTCGAGAAGCCATTTCTACCTATTAAAGTGATATTTCCTCATCTATGAATATTCTTATTTTATTTTCGAAAACTATAACTTTTCTAAACAAAAGCAATTGATGGATATAAAAGGGGTATAGCGTTCCAGCAAAAAGTGATAGAGCTTCTTCTTTTTTTCAGAATTAGTAAGAGAATAGTTATAGATTTTACTATTAGATTTGTTTTATCAATATTCTTCTTTATACACTATTTTTATATTTTTCACTTTTAATTTCAATGTGATGTTAGCTTCTTCTTCTTTTTTTTTTTGGTACTCGAGTATGATAAACCCTATAATGAATATATGATTATTTAGTTTATTATTCAACGAAGTTATTATTATTCTTGTGATCCAATTATTTGTTTTTGTTTTCAAATATTTGATATTTGATTTCTTATAGAAAGATCAAGAGATCCTATATTTGAATAGATATAATATAATTGAAAGAAGTTGCATATAATCCTAGAGATAGAAGGACATAAATCTTTCGGATTATGGTTAAACCTAATACTGAAATTCAAATAGCAAAAGTAATGCAATTCTAGGAGGTTTAATCAGGAAAAGACTTCGATTAATTACCTAGGAATTAGGAATTAGTAGATTCGAGAAAGTTATTAGTTTAAATTAGGAACTCTTACGATCAAAGAATACAATAATGGAATTGAACAATAATTAGTTAATTACATTACAATAGTAGTTTTAGGGAAATTCAATATCTATGTATACTTTTAATAATAGTTGTATTCTTAAAATTTACTTGTTGCTTACTTTATTTGATTTTGCAAATTAAATAATAGAAGAAGGGTAATTATTAGTACTCATAGTTCCTATGAGATCGATACTCGATATTAACATCCACTATACTATAAAATTGATAGGTACACTTATCTATAGATCTAGGATAAAGGGCAGACTGCTATTATATTACACATCACATGTATATGACACATGTCATTCACTACTCAATCAATCTTTTTGCTAAACTTGATCCAAAGAAAACTTGTATCATGTTTATGCCTTTCAACATGAAAACATGGGAGAAAAGAATGCTATCATGCAAATTTACCGTTTCATCAATGTTCCATCAAAATTGAAGGATGCAAGTACCATACAGATGATGTAGACAAGTTTTGGCAAATTAATAGGGACAAATTCATCAAATAAAAGGATATCTTTCTTTGTAATAAGAAACAAAAGGGTGATAGAGTTTATGTGTATGATCTTTCATTTTCATAAGTCATTTCCGAAAGCTCGCTTCAACAATTGAAAGGTTTCATATTAGATGTATCATTGTAGACATCCCATTTTTACCCCCATCTAGATTTATTTAAAAAATATATAAATGAATAAATAATAAAAAAAATAATAGCAATAATAAAAAGTCTGGTTTAGAAAAAAAATACATAATGAAGAAAATAATGAAAAAAGAAACAGAAAAAAATAAGAAAAATGGAAAAAAGAACTTCTAAAAATGATAAAAAAAATAATAAATAGCAAAATTAATAAAAATTTTGTACATTTTCAATAAAAATAAGGAAATATGAGACTCTAAATTAAGTTCAGGAACCTCAAATCAATAAAAATTAATTAAAATTGTTATCTTATATGTAAATTAATTGCAATAATAAACTAAGAAATGGGCTGGCTCAGCCAGTTCAAACGATCACCTGGTGTACGCAAGAGGAGGCAAGTCCTAGGTTCGAGACACGTGCAACACATTTTTTTCTTTTTGCTGGCCAGGTCACGTGCTACGCACATGATCGTCTTCTTCGACTAGCCTGGTCAGAAAATGAAAACGAGTAGAGTGGGATCTCCGGCGAGGATGCGAGATTCATTTTTTTATATTTTTTAACAACATTTGATACAAAATTATCCAAAAGAACCTTCAAATTTTCATTTACATCTTAAAGATTTACTAACAATGAATTGAAGATTTGATAAAAACAAATCTCCAATGACCCTTATCCACCTCGCTAGCCAACCACGAATCAACCTTATCCCAAGTTCTAAGTGCGGTTCAATTTCCACCACTATAAATAAGAGTTCAAGAAACATCAGAGGAAGGTCGGATTCATATTTTAGAAGCCTAGGAACACCTAACCCACACTCTCTCTCTCTCTTTAGAACACCATTGCTAACCATGCTATCTTCTCTCTAGGATTTCTCACACAACATACAACCCCGAAGCAAGCTAATGGCATCCTGGCATTTCTAGAAGTCCATAGATTCATAAAAGCCTAAGTTTTTTTGTTCGAATTTACCTTAAAGGCGCGAATTGAAAAACCACCGTAGACTCCACCATCAGCCACCTCTTGAACCACCACTTAGGCTAGCTTTTAGGTAAAAACAACACCACCAATCAATTTCTCACCCCCAAAAACCTAGGAGAACACCTCTTAACCGCCCTCAACAACCACCAAAGCATCGCCGACAAGGAGCTCCACCACTGCAACCCGATCCAAACCTGCAACTCGACCCGCGTGTTATCCAGCAACCCGGTTGGTGATATTTTTCTTATTTATTTCATTTTCTTTTATTTATGTTTTTTATATGTTTATTTTATTTATTATTAGATTTATTTTAGACTTGTCTAATAGTTTTAAAAATAAAAAAGTAAAGTACGCATTGGGTTATGATATGCCAATCCAATTGCAATTAACACACTTCTAATTATAAAATAATTGAACAATTATTTCCAAATAACAAGGATCCCTTTTCACATGGAACCCTAATTTTCCAAGAACAAAATAACAAAAGAAATCCAAATTCTTATTAGATATTACTCACTAGTAAAATGAGGAAACAACTTGCAATTACTGATTTTACACACAACAATCCAAGCATAGACTCGCTATAATCCCACAAGAATTAATAAGAGTGTATGGAATAGAGAGGAAACCCTCAATTCATATTTTTACCTTAACCAAAATATATGAAGTGTCTTTTGTTATCCTCTTTATAAGTATTTATAGTAGTCCCTAAATATGGAAAAACAAGCATAAGAAAATAAAGAAAATAACATAATAAATGCCCAACTCTCTATGGTTCATTTCAGTTCAACAAATGGACCATGAACCCTTCTCTAAACCATATGCTAAGTAATTTAGTCACCATCCTATAATACTAACAAGTGTACCTGATTAAATATAAAACAATCATATAAAATGAATGAAGACACAATGCGAGTGTCTTCAAGTTCCATTTGGTAAAAAAGAACTCTTAATGTAAGGCTCTGCAGTCCTTTAACTCTTGCTCATGTAATGGGTCCTATTGTCAAAATAGATTGATTCCCATCATCTCCTCAGGCCTGTAAAAGATTTTCCCTCAAATCTAATGGTTCTTCATGAGTATTTTCTGATAAGTAAGGCGATAGATCTGCAACATTGAATGTAGTAGAGACCATGGTTGTTAAAATCACGAGTCAATTATACAATTCTACGAGTTTGCAATTTTATCAAGTTTTCCATAATCAAAATGGAAGAAAAATCATTTAGGTATAAACTTTTGATATAATTATAAGTTTAGATATACGATTCTACAAGTTACCGATTCTATACGATTTTATACGATTCTACCAATTTTATACTATTCAATTTCAAGTAAAATCGTGATTTTGACAACTATGGTAGAGGCGTGGTACTCTCCTGGTAACTCCAACCTGTAAGCATTGTTATTGATGTGCTTCAAAATTTTGAATGGTCCATCTGCTCTAGGTGAAAGTTTTTGTGATTTCTTATGAGGAAACCTTTCTTTGCTGAGATAAATCTAAACTAGATTACCTTGATTATAAACCTTAGTCTTCCTGTTTTTATTGCCCTGAAGTTTCTGCTGCTCCTAAGTTTTCTTAAGATGCTTAAAAGCTTTTTGATGAAGCTTCTAAATCTCCTTTACATGCTCTACTCCACTCAAACTTTCTTCCTTTGTTACCAAATGAGCTATTAAATCCAATGGAAGGGTAAGATTATATCCATACACGACTTCAAAGGGAGAATTACCGGTTGAACTATGAGTTAACCTATTATAAGCGAACTCAACAATAGGAAGACACAAGTCCCAATTGGTAAGATTCTTGCCAACCGTTGCTCTTAGTAAGGCACTAAGAATACAATTGACAACCTCTGTCTGGCCATGCATCTAAGGGTGACACGATGTACTATGCATAAGTTTAGTACTAAGTCATTTCCAAATTGTCTTCTAGAAGAAATTGAGAAATTTAGTGTTTCTATCAGGCACTATGTTATGTGGAACACCATGTAATCATATAATTTCCTGCATAAAAAGATTAGCAATAAAAAATGCATCATCTATTTTGTGGCAAGGCACGAAGTGTGACATTTTGCTGAAATAGTCAATGACCACCATGATGGAGTCTTTGCCTCTTTGTGTCCTAGGAAGACCCAAGATAAAATCCATACTAATATCAATCCAAGGCTGTGTAGGTAGAGGTAAAGGCATATATTCACCCCAAGCTCCCTTCTTTCCCTTCACCCTCTTACAAACACCACATCTCTCTAGCACCTTGTGGACATCCTTTAACATGCTCCTCCAGTAAATATGTTCTTTTAACAACTCTAAAGTTCTCTTTTCACCAAAATGCCTAGATTACCCTTCAGCATGAGCTTCCCTAACCAAAAATTCCCTAATAGAACCATAAGGTATACATAATTTTCCTACTTTATACAGAAAACCACCAACCATATAATACCCATCTACTACATTCCCTTTAGAACATCGCTCAACAATCAATTTCAGGCATTCGTCATGAACATGCTATTCCTTCATTAATTCAAACCCAAGCAACTTTGATTATAGAGAAGTGATAAGTACATACCTGCATGATAAGGCATTAGCTACAATATTTGTGCTCCCCTTCTTGTACTTAATCACATAGGCAAAGCTCTCTAGGAATTCCAACCATTTGGCTTGTGTTTTGACAAATGTTGTTGACCTTTGAAGTGTTTCAATGACTTATGATCTGTATAAATAACAAACTCCTTAGTTTTGAACCTAAAATGGACCTAGAAGAGCCGGTCATGTGTCATTATTTTTTTATGTTATTTTTTCCATATTTAAGGATTAGTATAAATACTTGTAAAGGAGAACAACAAAGGGATACTTAACATTTTGCTGCTTATTATTCACATGAAAAGGGGCTTCCTCTCTTTTTCATATACACTCTTATCAATTCCAATTAGGGTTGTGGCGAGTAGAGGCTTAGATTGTTGTGTGTTGAATCAACAATTACAAGTTGTTTCCTCATTCCACTAGTGAGTCATATCTGGTAAGAATTCAAGAATTTTATTTTCTTCTTGTTCCATAAAATAATTTAAGGTTCCATGTAAAAAGGGGATCCCATCTAAATTGGACATAGTTGTTCAATTGTTATTAAATTAGGATTGTTGGATTGCAATTGAAGTGGCATATCATCTTTTGGTATCAGAGCCACAGTTGAGAGAGGGAATTGCACATGGAAGTCTTGCTCTTGATTTAGGTATTTAGGGTTTATGTCGTGCACTTATGCAATTAATTGATTATATGAATTGAAATTGGAGATATTGCATAAATTGTGTTGTGTTTCCCTTAGTCATTGTAGGTTAAATTTGAAGAAAGGATTACTTTAGGGTTCTTGCCTTAGATTAATTGGGGTTTACTATAATTGATTCCATAAGTGTGTAATTGAGAAGTAATTGTGCATCAAAGTTCTATGAATGCTCCATTTGACTTGAGTTGAATAAATATGTGTTGTGAAGTGTGTGTTTGAGTGTTGGAGAATTTATGCCGTGGAGTGTCTTTGTGAGCTAAAGGAATTGTACCATGAGTGTGTGATTTAGAATTAGAGAACTTGTGTCGTGAAGGTAGTTTGTGAGTTGGAGGAAAATTGGTATCATGAAGGTGTGATTGTGAGATAAACAAAAAAAAAAAAAAAAGAGTCTTGTCGAAGCTTTAATTCAACAACTATGTTAAATGATAGCGTGAATGGAGGAATTAGGAATGAGGCCAACAACCAAGTTAGAGGAGGTTAAAGACATCATGCTATAGGTGGAAGAAGAAGTTTAGAAAAACAGTTGTAGGACCTGACTACTACTATTGCTAATCTAGTAACATAGGTTGATCAAATGACATTACCATAACCACTAGTGGCAAATCCACAGGCACCCTCACCTTAGGTAACCCTTAATGATGCACGTAGGGAAGGAGCAGTAGAAGGAAATATGGGCAGGCGAATGGGAGGAGATTATCATGCTTATCGAGAGGAAATGGATGATAACTTTAATGATGAGCTTTATCCTAACCGTAAGTTCAGGCCACCTAGGGATCTGGAATATGTAAAATTGCAGATGCCTTCATTTGCTAGAAGGGAATCTGTAAAAGATTATCTTGACCGAGAAGATAAGGTGGAAGGACTCTTTGAATGTTATGAGATTAATGACCATACTTGAGTTCATCTGGCAGCAATCGAGTTTACAGGGTATGCCACCTTGTGGTGGAAGAACCTTATAGCCAATAGGAGGAGAGATGGTGATGTTGAGATTCATACTTGGCAAGAAATGAAAAGAGTTCTAAGGAAGAGGTTTATTCCAGAACATTACAGACAGGAACTATTCGTGCGTCTCCAGATAATGAGGTAGGGAGGCAAAACAGTGGATGAGTATGTCCAAAAGTTTGAGACACTGATGATCCGATGTGGAGCAGTCAAACCTCCTGAACAGACTATGGCACAATTTGTGTTTGGGCTGAAATATTAGATTGCATGTATAGTAGAACTGCAATAATATAACACCCTTGATGAAGCCATTCAGTTAGCCCTGAAAGTGGAGAGATAGAGACGCTCTAACTCTCATAAAGCAACGAGTAACAGGTATGGATCATCTACAAAATTATATGGGTCAAAGGGTAAACAGGCTGATAAGGGGAGATATAGCAAAAATGTGGAAAAGAATGCAGTTATGCTAGACATTAGAGGGGAGAAAGAATTTGCTGGGAAAGGAAAAACAGTTGTTAGTTATGACAACAAACAGGCGGTAGCTGGGTTATCTAGAGGAAAGAATCGCTAGGTCAAATGCTTTAAATGTCTAGGTTTTGGACATATGGCTGCTCAATGTCAAAATAGAAGAGTTATAACTACCATGGAGGTTAAGAGTGAGGAAGAAGAAGAAGACATGCACGAGCCTACAGATTTATCAACTGTATTGGATGAATATTTTGGTGATGCAAATGCTGAGGTACATGAGGATAAAGGGAATGACCAGTATTTGTCCATTAATGTATTGCATAGGGTGATGATTACCTTTTCTGCTAATGAGGATGAACAAAGGGAGAGCCTATTTCACATCTCCTATAGGGTCCAAGGTAATCTTTGTGCTCTTATCATTGATGGAGGTAGTTGTACTAATGTAGTGGCTACTTCATTAGTGACTAAATTAAAACCAGTCACTACCTCACATCCTAAGCCTTATAAACTGCATTAGTTGAGTGAACAAAGTAGTTTGCATGTCACTCAGAAGGCTAAGGTTCCATTTAGCACAGGGGAGAAGTACCATGATGAAATTATTTGTGATATTCTTCCCATGTGTGCATCACACATATTGCTTAGCAGGCCCTGGTTGTATGACAAGAGGGTGTTACATGATGGTTTTAGGAACACCTATGTGTTCCAGAAAGAGGGTAAGCGCTTAGTATTGAACCCCATGTCACCTACTAAAGTATAAGAGGCACAGAGGCAGATTAATAAGATAGGTAAAAAGAAAACCTTGTTAGTGGGACAGCATGAACTGGAGGAGGCAATAGAGAATGAGAGGCCAATGCATATGATACAAATGAGATATGTACTAGAGGTGGATGGACATGAATAGTTACCCCTAGTGGTAAACCAGGTGTTAGATGAGTACAAAGATATATTTCTAAATGAATTACCTAAGGGATTATCGCCTATGAGGGGCATTGAACATGCCATTGATTTTCAACCTTGATCAGTTTTACCAAATCGACCTGCATATCGCATGAATCCTGAAGAGGCTAAAGAATTGAAGCTTCAGGTGGATAAACTGGTAGAATGAGGTTTTTTTAGGGAGAGTACTAGTCTTTGTGCTATTCCTGCACTTCTTGTTCCCAAAAAGGATGGCACATAGAGGATGTGTATTGATAATAGAGCCATCAACAAATTACCATTAAATACAGGTATCTCATTCCTAGACTTGATGATATGTTAGATGAGCTGCATGGTGCATAGGTATTCTCCAAGATGGATCTTAAAAGCAGATATAACCTAAATGGCATAGGTATTCTCCAAGGTGGATCTTAAAAGCGGATTTCGCCATGGTTTATATAAGTCGATGGTCATGCCATTTAGGTTGTCCAATGCCCGTAGCACTTTTATGAGGTTAATAAATCATATCATGAAAGAATTTCAGGGCAATTTTTTTTTGTTTATTTTAATGACATTTTGATTTACAATAGAAACCTGGAAAGTCATGTTGAACATTTATAGGCAGTTTTCACAGTATTAAGGAAATAGCAGTTATATGCAAATCTCAAGAAGTGTTCTTTCTGTCAATCTGAGATAACATTTCTTAGTTTTATTGTGACTGGTTCTGGTGTAAAGGTAGATGCAGAAAAAGTGAGGGCTATTATGGATTGGCCCACACCACAATCAGCTGTTGAGGTAAGAAGTTTCCATGGATTGGCTTCTTTCTATAAACGTTTTGTCAAGAATTTTAGTAGCATTGTCAGTCCATTAACTGAGTTAACTAAAAAGAATGTACCTTTTGTTTAGGGAGAACAAGCCCAAAAGAGTTTTGAGGAAGTGAAAGCAAAGCTAACTAGTGCTCCAGTGTTAGCATTACCCAATTTTGACAAAAATTTTGAATTGGAGTGTGATGCCTCAGGGGTAGGAATTAGTGTTGTGTTGATGTAGGAAAAGAGGCTCATTGCTTATTTCAGTGAGAATCTGAGTGATGCACCTCTAAACCACTTAGTATATGATAAGGAGTTCTATTCCTTATTGAGGGCATTGATGATGTGGCAACATTACCTTCTCCCTAAGGAGTTTATTATTTATACAGATCATGAGTCACTAAGACACTTCAAAGGTCAACAACATCTATCAAAATTCCAAGCCAAATGGGTGGAATTCCCATAGAGCTTTGCCTACATGATTAAGTACAAGAAGGGGAGCATGAACATTGTAGCCGATGCCTTATCACGCAAGTATGTACTTATCACTTCTCTGCAATCAAAGCTGCTTAGGTTTGAATTAATGAAGGAACAGTATGTTCATGATGAGTACTTGAAATTGATTGTAGAGCAATGTTCAGGAGGAAATGTGGTAGATGGGTATTATATGATAGATGATTTTCTGTACAGAGCAAGAAAATTATTTATACCCTATGGTTCTGTTAGGGAATTGTTGGTCAAGGAAGTGCATGCTAGAGGGTTATCTGGGCATTTTGGTGAAAAGAGAATTTTAGAGTTATTAAAAGAACATTTTTACTGGAGGGGTAGGTTAAAGGATGTCCATAAAGTGTTGGAGAGATGTAGTGTTTGTAAGACGGCAAAGGGGAAGAAGGGAGTTTAAGGTGAATATATGCCTTTACCTCTACCTACACAGCCTTAGATTGATATTAGCATGGATTTTATCTTGGGTCTTCCCAAGATACAGAGAAGCAAAGACTCTATCATGGTGGTCATCAACCGCTTCAGCAAAATGTCACATTTTGTGCCTTACCATAATATAGATGACACACTTTTTATAGCTAACATTTTTGTGCATGAAATTATACGATTACATGGTGTTCCCCCATAACATAGTGTTTGATAGAGACACTAAGTTCCTTAGCTTCTTCTGGAAGACACTTTGAAAATGACTTAGTACTAAACTCATGTATAGTATATCATGTCACCCCTAGACGGACAGCCAGATAGTGTTTGTCAATCATACTCTTAGTGCCTTACTAAGAGCAATGGTTAGCAAGAATCTTACCGATTGGGACTTGTGTCTTCCTATTGTTGAGTTCACTTACAATAGGTCAACTCATATATCAACTGGTAAGTCTCCCTTTAAAGTTGTGTATAGATATAATCCTACCCTTCCATTGGATTTAATAGTTAATTCGGCAACAAAGGAAGAAAGCTTGAGTGGAGTAGAACATGCAAAGTAGATTCAGAAGCTTCATCAAAAGGCTTCTGAGCATCTTAAGAAAACTTAGGAACAACAGAAACTTCAAGCAAAAAAATAAGAAAACCAAAATTTATAATCCAAGTGATCTAGTTTAGATTAATCTCAACAAAGATAGGTTTCCTCATAAGAAATCACAGAAGCTTTCACTAAGAGCAAATGGACCATTCAAAATTCTAAAGCACATCAACAACAATGCCTACAAGGTGGAGTTACCAGGAGAATATGACATCTCTGCTACATTCAATGTTGTAGATCTATCGCCTTATGTACCAAAAGATACTCACGAAGACCCATTAGATTTGAGGGAAAATCTTCCACAGGCTCGAGAAGATTATGGGAATCAAACCAATGCAACAACATGACCCATTACCTAAGTAAGAGCTAAAGGACTATAGAGCCTAACATCGAGAGTCCTCTTTAATCAAATGGAACCCAAAGACATTCACATAGTGTCTTCATTTACTTTATATGATTGTTTTGTATTTAATCAGGTACACTCGTCGATATTACAAGAAGGTGATCAAACCAATTAGCACATGGTTTGGAGGATGGTTCACAGTTTATGTTTTGAACTGAAATGGACATAGAGGAGCCGGCCATGTGTTATGTTGTTTTGAACCTAAAATGGACCTAGAAGAGCCGGTCATGTGTCTTTATTTTTTTATGTTATTTTTTCCATATTTAAGGATTAGTATAAACACTTGTAAAGGAGAACAACAAAGGGACACTTGACATTTTGTAGCTTATTATTCACATGAAAAGGGGCTTCCTCTCTTTTTCATATACACTCTTATCAATTCCAATTAGGATTGTGACGAGTGGAGGCTTAGATTGTTGTGTGTTGAATCAACAATTGCAAGTTGTTTTCTCATTCTACTAATGAGTCATATCTGGTAAGAATTTGGGAATTTTATTTTGTTCTTATTCCATAAAATAATGTAAGGTTCCACATGAAAAGGGGATCCCATCTAAATTAGACATAGTTGTTCAATTGTTATTAAATTAAGATTGTTAGATTGCAATTGAAGTGGCATATCACATGTACTCGTCTAATACTGATTCACCATTGGGGGTAATTGTTCCCGTCCATCTACTTCCAGTACATATCTCATTTGTAACATATACACTAGCCTCTCTTCCTCTATTGAGTCCTCCAGTTCATGCTGTCTCACTAACAAGGTCTTCTTTTTAATAGTCTTACTAATTTGTCTCAATGCCTCTTGTACTTCAGTAGGTGACATGCGGTTCAATACAATGCACTTACCCTCCTTCTAGAACATCATGCAACACCCTCCTATCATACAACCAAGGTCTACCAAGCAATATATGTGATGCATACATAAGAAGAATATCATAAACAATCTCATCATGGTACTTCTCCCTTATGTTGAATGGAACCTTAGCCCTCTGACTGACATGCAAACTGCCTTGTTCACTCAACCAATGCAGTTTATAAGGCTTAAGATGTGGAGTAGTGACCAGTTTTAATTTATTCACTAGTGAAGCAGCTACTACATTAGTACAACCACCTCTATCAATGATAAGAGCACTAAGGTTACCTTGGACCCTACAGGAAATGTAAAATAGGTTCTCCCTCTGTTCATCCTCATTAGCAAGAAAGGTAGTCATCACCCTGCGCAATACACTAATGGATAAATACTGATCATTCCCGTTATCTTCATATACCTCAGCATCTGCATCACCATAATATTCATCCAATACAGCTAACAAAGCTACGGGCTCATGCATCTCTTCTTCTTCATCTTCACTCTCAACCTCCATGGCAGTCATCACTCTTCAGTTTGGACATTAAGCAGCCATATATCCAAAGCCTAAACATTTAAAACATTCGACCTCGCAATTCTTTCCTCCTAATAAACTAGCTACCACCTATTTGTTCTCATTCCCAGCATCTGCTTTCCCTTTCCTAGTAAACTCTTTCTCCCCTCTAATGTCTGGCATAACTGTATTCTTTTCCACATTTCTGCTGTATCCCCCCTTAACAACCTATTTACGCTCTGACCCATATAGTTTTGTAAAATATCCATACCTGTTACTCACCACTCTATAAGGGTTAGAACGCCTTTATCTCTCCACTTTCAAAGCTAACTGAACGACCTCATGAAGGGTGTTATATCGCTGCAACTCTACTATACAGGCGATCTCATATTTTAAACTGGACACAAATCGTGCCATAGTCTGTTTAGGAGGTTCGACTACTCCACATTGAATCATCAGTGTCTTAAACTCCTAGACATACTCATCCACAGTTTTGCCTCCCTGACTCAATGTCTAGAGACACATGAATAGCTCCTACCTGTAATGCTCTGGTATAAACCTCTACCCCATAACCTGTTTCATCTCCTGCCAAGTATGTATTTCAACATCCTCATCTCCCCTCCTACTGGCCACAATATTCTTCCACCATAAGGCAGCATACTTGTAAACTCAACTATTGCCAATCATACTCGAGTATGGTCATTGATCTTATAGTACTCAAAAAGTCCTTCCACCTTATCCTCCCAATCCAGATAATCTTCTACAGATTCCCTTCCAGTAAATGAAGGCATCTGTAATTTCACATATTGTAAACCCCTAGGTGGTGTGAACTCACAATTGGGATAGAATTCATCCTCAAAATTATCATCTCTTCCTTCTAGTTGGGTAGGGTAATTTCCTCCAATTCGCCTTCCCCTATTACCTCCCAATGTTCCTTCCTTACGGGCATTATTAATAGCTACCTAAAGTGGGGGTACCAATGGATTTGCCACTGCTTGTTGGGGAAATGTTATGGCCAACCCTTGTAGCTAAATTAGCAACAATAGTGGTACTCTTGTAATTGTTCTTCTAAGTCCCTTCTTCCACTTGCAGCATGGCATCTTTGACCCACTCCTCCAACCTAACTACTGGCTTTATTCCCAACTCCTCCATTCACACCATCATTTGACATGATTGTTTAATTAAAGCTTTGAAAAAATTACTCCAACTTACAAACACACCTCCATGGCACACCTACTATCAAACTTATTCAATTTTCAACTACAACCACGTAAACTACAACACAACCCATCAATCACTCCTTATTCAAATTTCAATTCACATTCACGTATACTACAACAAAACTCAATAATCACTCCTTACTCAATTCTTAATTCAAAATCACATATTTTACACCTACCATGTTACACATACCCTAAATTCAACTCTACTTAATTCAATTCAATGGAGCATTCACGACACTTTAATTCACATTTACTTCTCAATCACACAATTGTGGTATCAATTGTAGCATACCTATTCATCCACAGCAAAACCCTAAAGTAGCCCTTTCTTCAATTTCAATTCACAATGACTAATGAAACATGGCACAATTCATGTAATAGATCTAGTTTCAATTCACAATCAAACAATTGAACAAGTGCATGGCATAAACCCTAAATCCCCAATTCAAAATCAATACTTCCATGTGCAATTCCCTTCTCTCAACCGAATGCTCTGATACCAAATGATGATATGCCAATCCAATTGCAATCAACACACTTCTAATTATGAAATAATTTGACAATTATTTCCAAATAGCAAGGATCCCTTTTTTACGTGGAAACCTAATTTTCTAAGAACAAAATAATAAACAAAATCTAAATTCTTACCAAATATTACTCACTAGTAGAATGAGGAAACAACTTGCAATTGATGATTTTACACACAACAATCCAAGCATGGACTCACCCTAATCCTACAATAATTGATAAGAGTGTACGGAAAATAGAGGAAACCCTCAATTCACGTTTTTATCTTAATCGAAATATATGAAGTGTCTTTTGTTATCCCCTTTACAAGTATTTATAGCAACCCCTAAATATGAAAAAAAAAAGCATAAGAAAATGAAGAAAATAACATAATACATGGTTGGCTCTCTATGGTTCATTTCGGTTCAACAAATGGACCGTAAACCCCTCTCTAAACCATGTGCTAATTCGTTTGGTCACCATCCTATAGTACTAACAAGTGTACCTAATTAAATATAAAACAATTATATAAAATGAATGAAGACACTATGTGAGTGTCTTCAGGTTCCATTTGGTCAAAAAGGACTCTCAACATAAAGCTCTGCAATCCTTTAGCTCTTGCTCGGGTAATGGGTCCTATTATCAAAATCGTTTGATTCCCATCAGTTGTCATGGTGTATACCATAGCCCGAAGGCGAACAAAAAACAATAATAATAAAGAAAATGAAAATCTCTAGTGAGAGAATGAAATAATAAAATAAACTTAAATAAAAATCTTTAGCGTAAAAATAAAAATCTAAAAGTCTAAAAAGATATTAAAATAAAGATCTTTAGTACAAGTTAGGATTTTAGAAACAAAAATATAAAAATAGAAATAAAAATATAAAAATTAAAAATATAAAAACTAAATTAAACAAGTAAAAATCTTAGGAACAGGTGAAAATGATAAAAATATATAAAAAACAAAAAAAAATAGTTTAAGGCTTTTAGTTAAATGAATAGAATAAGAATAAAGAATAAAGTATAAAAATACAAAAAAAAAACTTTTTTATTAAAATCTAGAATTTTAGGGTTTTATCACTTATATTTAAATAAAAATTTAATATGAGGTTTTCCCAAACTTAGGTTATTTTAGATTTTCCAAAAATATAGTCATTTAATAATCTAGCTCATTTAGGTATTTTCTTAATAAAAATTAATATGATTAAATAACGTAAACTCGATGCTTTTATTAAATAAAATTAACCAACAAACTAAAAAATTTTATAAAAGCAAAAGCAAACTACGGAAGGTTTGATCATTGCTAGTAGGTACATAGGCACCTTTAGGGCAATCATAATAAAATAAAAAATTTAGGTTAGGAAAAATAATCATAATAAATTAAAAACTTTAGGTTTATAAAAATTAAATAAAATAATGAAAGAAAAAGAAAAATATAAATAAATAAAACAAAAAGTTTAGAAAAAAATTAGATAAATAAAAACTTTAGGTTATTAGCAATTAAAGCCTTAGAAAAATTAGTGCAATAAACCATAGACTTCCAAATTTTTTATAAATTCAAAATCTTATAAAAACATAAAAATAATAAATAACATAGTAGCAAATAAATAAAAAGTAAAACTATAAAGACCTTTTAGCAAATATTCTTGAAAATTCTACATAGTAACCGTTTAGGTTTCAATATATTAGCCCATGAATCCAGTATCTCTGGTTCATATTTTTCTAAAATATCTTTTAGGAAAATTCATAGACTAGTAGCTAGTTAAGGTTAATCCACCCAATTAACTTTAACTTTATTTTCCAACTTAGGTTGGTGGCAATTTCTTTTAAAAATTGATTTTCCTTAATTTAGTCGAGTAATCTATGTTAAATGGGTACGATTTAGCATATATTAAAATTAAGGAAAATGATAAAAAAAAAAACATGTCTATTAAGTTCTACAATTTAGTTTTGATGAAAACAAAAGAGGGTTAAAATATTTAATATGTTTATTCTTGAGTACAAGAGTTTCAAATTATATAGAAGTTGTTTAATGAACTTTTGAAAAAGATAGAAGGTATTTCAAAAGTTTAACAAAAGAGTTTTCAATAAAAATAAAGTAATAGAAGGTAGTTCAAAACCTCTAGATACTTTGTAAAAGTCCTTAATCTTGTTAATAGTTAAACAGAAGTTCTTTCAAAACCTTTAAAACAAAGAGAGAACTACGAAGTTTTTAGATAGAAGCTATTTCAAAACCTTTACTATACGAAGACATTACAAGATTTTGTTTCAAAAGTTTTAACAGAACCTTTAGAACAGCATAAATAATATGTGGTTCTAGTCAGAAGCTATTTCAAAACCTTTAGCGGGAAGAAGTATATGCTTAACAGAAGCATGTTCAGAACCTTTATGTTTAAACACGAATTTTTCCATATTCAAGGAAAATGATTAAATTTCATGTTATTATAATCTTTTTAAGGCCTAGCTCCACTTGTCAAGTATATTTGGGTAATATTCTTGATGTGTTTCACTAAAGTGGGATTTATCATCTTGAGGATTTCATCACTTCAAGTATTTATCAAAAGTTTTATTCAAAATTAATTTGTTTTCCACTTTAATTTTGACTGTTGGTTCATTGGTATGTTACAAAGACATTTTCTAGAAATTCTTCATAATTTATTCTTGAATATATGTTTAAGGATGATAAGGTTAAATTGTTACAAAGATAAAGATATATCTAAAATAAAGATATGTTTGTTATGAGAAGATAAGGTTCCACAACATGAGGGATACCATGAAATCTCTAGAAGTTTATCCAGAAAAATCTCAACAAATTTATCTTTCAAGCTTATCCAATTTTTCAGATATTCAAATCTAAGAAAAGATCTCTACAACAAGAAGATACACATCATAGGGTAGATTTCTATTGAAGATTATCTAGATTTTAAATTAAAATATCAAAGAGGAAATATCGGTCATTTCTATCAAAAGGATCATTCGAAATTCAAATTGTTGTTGCATTTTTTTTTTTTTTTTTGCTAGCTGACTGTTGTTCTTCTTCTATAAAAGAGAAAGAAGCTTTAGAAGTTTATGAAGATCGATCAAGAAAATGAGCGGAAAATCTTGATCTTGCTATCCTTCAAAAGGCATACAAAAGAATTCTCATTTAATTGTTATTGAACTTAATCATAGAAGACACTTTATTTCTCTTCTTTGTTTATTTGATTGTTTTTATGAGTGATTGAGAGTTATTTATTACTATAGTTGAGTGATTAGCTTAGTGTGAAAGCTAGGGAGACTCAGCAGTGAGACTTTGCCAAAGTGTTGGTGTGCTTGTACTCTCAATTTGATTTTTGGTATAGTGAAACTCAACTGGTAGAGACAACCAGATCCCCAGCATGGAGCTGGAAGAGAGGAGGTACGCACAAGGCGGAACCTCTATATATCGCTAAGCCCGATTTTCTCTCTCTCTTTTTATTTAATTGCATGCTTATTGTTTATTTGTTGCTCACGCCATTAGAATTTCCATTCAAGAGTGTTTTTACAAAGCTAAGAAAAATTGTAATTTTCAATAATTAATCAATTCACCCCCCTCTTGATTAATTTAACGGGACCAACAATGTCTTGACAGGATGGTGACTCCGTTAGGGACATCTTTTCAAAAGCAGGCTAGCTATGTAGCAATTTTCTCCAATATGTCTAAAAGACCTTTAATTTCTTGTATATGTCTTTCTTATTTTATTATATAACTTTCTCAAGTACTATGAAATTTCTTGTTTTATACATGTCTAGATATGGCTACACCTAGGTCGTTTAGAAAATTAGGATAGAATGCCATTGTGTACCCGTCAAGTTGTAGAGGTGTATACCACCGCTTTATGGCGATTAGGTAGTTCCACTCCAGTTTTGATGTAACCCTCAGTTACAGAGCTGGAGGACCTTTAGAACTTACCCTCACCCCCATGCATGCACATTCTATTTATTTCACTATCTATTCTTATTTTATGTTTTTCTTTGTTTGTTTTTCTACAAATGCCACATTACTATTCAATTGCTATTTGTAACATTATTTATACACCATATAGGTTTTCCTTACAAAAAAAAAAAAAAAAAAAGAGAGAATAGTTTTTCTATAGATATATAGCATATGCTTAATACTTTTAGGTTATAAATAGTAACTACTCTTATATAATCTCTTTCCAAGTTGCCATCTGCCACTGCCCTTCTATAGTAATTATTCTCTTTTCGTAGATTGTCATAGTCCATTATTCCTATGGCTTCATTATCCCTATAGTGTCAACTTCGTAATAAATTTGGTTAATTCTCTAGACATGTATGTAAATCATTTTGAATAAAGCATAAATACCCCTTGCACTTTACGTCACCTAGGAGCCCTAGTGACCCTAAAGTTTGGGAACTTCAACCTTTCCTTGGTAAAACAGTTACCTTAGTCCTCCTTTGGAAAGCTTAGAAAATTAGGTGATCCTCTAATTAAAAGGTTTAAGAGTCCTAATCATCTTGTAGTTTAGGAACTTCGGCTATCCCTCAATAAAATAAAAACCTTAACCATCCTTAAGTTTAGGAGCCTCAGTTATTTCTTGAGAAGAAAACAAGAACCTTAGTCATCCTCGAATTTAGGAACCTTGGTTATCCCCTATTGTAAAATAAAAACCTTAATCATTCTTAACTTAAGAAGCTTCGGCTATTCCTTATTCAAGTAAGAGTTGTAGTTATCATTTGAAAACTCAAAAGCTTTAGTCATTGCTAACAAGAGGAGGTTTTCATAAAGCTTTAGAAAATTACTCTCAAGCAAAGTTACCTAACCCAAAGCTTGTAGCCAGTCACTTTGAACCCTAGAAGCTTGCAATGAGCCACATATCAATAACTAAAGCCCTAATACATGAAATTAATCATTCTAGGAGACCACTGAGATCTAACCCCAAGAGGTGACTAAGAAAGCACATATTGAAATACTAGATGGAGTTTATTCATCTACTAACACACCAAGAAAGTCCCAAACATAAGACCCTAAGCTCAAACATAAATTCTCCTAAACACAAAGCTTATATCTACTAATGTTTAGCCTTTTACCTAAAGAGGCCTAACCTGATCATTATCAACGTAGGTGAATTGAGCCTAAAGGGGCTATCCATTTTGAGCAAGTAATGGGGCACCCAAAGGACTAAACCATCTAACTAAGTCTAGGGTAGTTGACTCATCAAGTGATTAATTAAGGACAATTTAAAGTAGCTAATGGGGCATTTGTTTCACCCAACCAATCTAGTATATGGTAAATCAGGCAAAAGTCGAGTAGAAATGATCAAAGCTTTCTTATATAAGGGAAAGGTATCTCATCGTTTGAAAGTTTAGAATGAGAAGAGGCAAACCATGTCCTAAACACTAACCTTAAACACATTTGAGAGTCGAGTGACGTCACAGTGAGAATTTTGACTCATTCCTTGAAGGATGTCTGTCTTGAACTTGGTACATAGGTCAAGGTGATGCTAGGCATTATTTTCTCTACCCTAAACACTATTATCCATTGCTAACCCCATGGAGCCATTTTGGAGAAACATTTTTACGATTAACCTTATCAAGAACCACCCCACGTTGGGGCAATCAAGAGGATAAGGGCACCAATTAGGAGAAAAGAATGAAAGTAATTTATGCTTGCCTTAGTCGCATCAATTCAAGAGTAATCATTGTTATAGATACTTTATTTCCATGAGATGAAGAAGAGTCTCCATTTAGAAGTCATGTGCATCTCCATGCACATATTACACTCAATTTTAGTGTGGAAATCATTCCCACTCCCTCAAAAGCTTGCTAAGGAAAAAGGGGTTCAAAAAAAAAAAAAACAAAAACAAAAGAAGAAAGAAAAAGTTGAAAGAAGAAAAAGAAGAAAAAAAAGAAATGAAAAATGAAAAAATGCGAGCTAAACAATTTATGAAATAGAGCTTATGCTATCAATCACTCTTGAGACCCTCCTAATCAAAGGAAATATTTTATCTTAAGCAATAATTTCTCATGAAATTGAGGCAAGCCCATTTGAGTTTTATCCTTAAGGTTCTTGACTTGTAAACTCGGGATGAAATAAATATCACTTTTTTAAAATTGGCTTATGCATCATATCCCCTTTGTTAAGCCATTAACCAAAAGTTTATGCCACAGTCCCTAAAAAAGACCTAGCAGATTGATCAAAATGTGTCACCTACAAGCTGGACCATAATTTTTGGAATAGAAGTTAAGTGTGAGAATAGACCTAAAAGAGAGTGGGAGCAAGTCCTCTTTGATTAAACAATTCAAATGGTGAGGTACTTATTCCCTAAGCAAGAATATTTGAAATCATTGAATGCCTCTTAGTGCAATCAGAAGACTAAACTACTTGGGAGATCATCATGTAGGTCATTATGCAGTTATTTGACTCCAAGAGACAAAACCCAAGTTTGGAAACCATAGGTGATTATTGGGGGCAGATTTGCCACTTATTCAAAGCCAATGAAGATTCCCTTCCTTGTTATCAATGTTTTGAAAATGTTTTGGAAGAAGGAAATTCTTAAACAAAAAGTTTTTCAAAACAATCAAGTCTTAGTAAATTTAAATTTTTTCAAAATAATCAAGCCTTAGTAAATTTAAGTCCATCCTCATCAGTAGATGGCAATATATTTAAGTCCAGGCTCGTCAGTAGCTAGCATCTTTCTTAAGTCCATATTCGTCAGTAGATAGCAAAACTTTAAGTCTAGTCTCGTTAGTAGCTAGCAATACATTTAAGACCATCCTCGTCAATAGGTGGCAACCTTGAAGTCCATTCTCGTTAGTAGATGGCATCACCCTTAAGTCCAAGCTTATCAATAGCTAGCAACCCTCTTAAGTCCAAGCTTGTCAATAGCTACCATCTTTTTTAAGTCCATTCACATCGGTAGATGGCATCACATTTAAGTCCATCCTCATCAGGAGGGGGCAAAACTTGTAAGCCCATCCTCATCAGTAAGGGGCAAAACTTGTAAGTCCATTCTCATCAGTAAATGGCAAACCTAATAAGTTTAATCTCGTTAGTAGCTAGCAAGCACCTTGAGGTCTAAGCTTATCAATAGTTGACACCCTCATAAATCCATTCTCGTTAGTAGATGACAATATATTTAAGTCCAGACTTGTTAGTAGCTAGCATCTTCTTTAAGCCCATCCTCGTCAATAGGTGGCAAGCCTTAAAGTCCATTCTCATTAGTAAATGGCACCACACTTAAGACCGTCCTCATCAGTAGGAGGCAAATATTGAAGTCCTATCTCGTCAGTAGTAGGCATGTCATTCTAGACTAAGGGCAAAAATCATGTCTTTTTTGTCTTTGTAGCAAAGTTCTATTCGAACTTCACTACAAAGAGGTGTAGTTGTAGACATCTCATTTTTGCTCTCATCTAGATTTATTTAAAAAATAAATAAAAAAATAAAAAACAAAAAAATAGCAATAATAAAAAGCCTAGTTTACAAAAAAAAATACATAATGAAGAAAATAAAAAAAAGGAAAAAAAAAGAAAAAGAAAAAAAATAAATAAAGAAAAATGGAAAAAAACTTCTAAAAATGATAAAAAAAATAATAAATAGAAAAATTAATAAAAATTTTGTACATTTTCAATAAAAATAAGGAAATATTATACTTTAAATTAAGTTTGGGAACCTCAAAACAATAAAAAATAATTAAGACCGTTAGCTTATATGTAAATTAATTGCAATAATAAACTGAGAAATGGGTTTGATCAATTGGTCTAAACATTCACCTAGTATACACCAAAGGAGGCAGGTCCTAGGTTTAAGGCACATGCAATACAATTTTTATTTTTTTTTTTGCAGGCAAAGTCACGTGCTACGCACGTGATCATCTTCTCCGACTAACCTAGTTAGAAAATGAAAACAGGCAGAGCGGAATCTTTGGTGAGGATGTAAGATTCATTTTTTTACATTTTTCAACAACATTTGATACAAAATTATCAAAAAAAAACTTCAAAAATTCATTTACATCCTAAAGATTCACTAACAACGAATTGAAGATTTGATAAAAACAAATCTTTAATGACCCTTATCCACCTCATTGGCTAACCACGATTCAACCTTATCCCAAGCTTTAAATGCAATTCGATTTCCATCACTATAAATAGGAGTTCAGGAAACATCAAAGGAAAGTCAGATTCATATTTTAGAAGCCTAGGAACACCTATCCAAACACTTTCTCTCTCTAGAACACCTACAACACACAACCCCAAAGTAAGCAAATGGCATCCCAGTATTTCTAGAAGTCCATAGATTCATAAAAGCCTAAGTTTTTTGTTCGAATTTTCCTTAAAGGTGCATATCAAAAAACCACCGTAGACTCCACCATCGGCCACCTCCTAAACCACCACTTAGGCTAGCTTTTAGGTAAAAACAACACCACCAATTGATTCTTCACCCCCAAAAACCTAAGAAAACACCCCTTAACCACCCTTAACGACCACCAAAGCATCACCGACAAGAAGTCCCGCCACTGCAACTCAATCCAAACCCATGACCCAACCCGCATGTTATCCAATAACTCAATTGGTGATTTTTTGCTTATTTATTTCATTTTCTTTTATTTCTTTTTTTATATGTTTATTTTATTTATTATTAGATTTATTTTAGGCTTGCTTAATAGTTTTAAAAAAAAAAAAGTACCCATTGGGTTGTCGTGGTGTATACCATTGCCTGATGGTGAACAAAAAATAATAATAATAAAGAAAATGAAAATCTTTAGTGTGAGAATGAAATAATAAAATAAACTTAAATAAAAATCTTTAGCATAAGAATAAAAATCTAAAAAGATATTAAAATAAAGATCTTTAGTAGAAGTTATGATTTTAGATATACAAATAGCAATAAAAATATAAATGAAATAAGTAAAAATCTTAGGAACAAGTGAAAATGAAAAAAATATAAAAAAATAAATTTTTTTTTTTTTAGTTTAAGGTTTTTAGTTAAATGAATAGAATGAGAATAAAGAATAAAGTATAAAAATACAAAAAAAAAAAAGCTTTTTATTAAAATCTAGAATTTTATGGTTTTATCACTTAGAGTTTTTTTAAAATAAAAATTTAATATGAGGTTTTCCCAAACTTAGGTTATTTTAGATTTTCCAAAAAAATAGTCATTTAATAATCTAGCACATTTAGGTATTTTCTTCATAAAAATTAACATGATTAAATAATGTAAGCCTAATGCCTTTATTAAATAAAATTAATTGTCGAGTCTATTTTTTATTTTTTATTTTTATATTCCTAATCCGATATATACTAGACCCTATGTTCATCTAATATAAATCCTCGACTTGAACTAGGAACTTTATTTCATTTAGGAGTCACCACCCAACTAAAGTTGGGAAAGATTATTGAATTAGAACTAATTGAGTGGATTAATACTAATTTAGATAACTAGTTAACGAGATCTCCTCTTTTCATTTTTTTGAAAGAGGAAAGGAAAACCAGAGTTTCTAGACTCGGGGGGCTAACCTATTAAAACCTTAAAGTTATCATCTTATTCTTCTAAAATCTGAACCATATTCTAATGTCTTTTCCTTTATTTTTGTTATTTTTATTTTTACTATTTTTATTATTTTGGATACTTGTAAAACAAATTGCAACAACTTGGAAAATGATTTTTTTGTTCTTTTTAGAGTTACCCCATAAAAGTGCCTACGTACCTACTATTCTGGATCAAACAAGTCGTAGTTCGCTTTTTATAAAAAAAAAAAGCTTAGTGGGTTGATTAATTTTAATTATGAAAGTACATCAGATTTACGTTTTTTATCATTTTTTAGACTTTTGGAAAAAATCTAGGCCTAAGCTTTAACTTTTTTTTTTAATTTTGATTCAAGAAAAAACAACCCATTTTGGATTTATTTAAGAAAATTTTTCTAAGTGATAAAAATGACTCGTTATTTTTTATTAGGAAGTTTCCTCTATTTAATCCTACTTTTTATTTTTTTATTTTTTATTATTTTTATTTTTTATTTATTTTTGTTTACTTTTTTATCATTTTATTGTTTATTATCTATCTATTTTTCTTTTCTTTTTATTTTTCTTTTTAATATTTTTTCAACATTTTTATTATTTTATCTATTCTAAACTAAACAAAAAAAAAAAACTAATCTAAATTCTACCATTTTTCCTAATATTATTTTTTTTTTTCATTTTCGAACTATAAAGAAACAAATAAATAAATAAAATAAAACGAAAAAATCCGACTTACTTGGGTACAAGCACGGTTCGCAAGTCGGGTTAGTCGAGTTGGATCACAGCGGTTGGAGGCCCTCGTCGACAGTGTTCCAATGGTTTTCTGGGGCATTTGAAGGTTGCTTCCGAGCTTTTTTAGGGTGGGTAATCCAATGGTTGTGGAGGATTTCTTCAAAAACCTCTCCAAGTGGTGGTTCAAAGGGTGGTGATCAACGGTCACAGCTTAGGAAATCTAGCGAAGTTTCGATCTCTCTTATTTTCTCTCCTTTCTCTCTTCTGATCCGTGCTCTAGCTTCCTCCCCTCATGCTCTATTTATAGGCACCAAAAATCGAGCTGAATAAGCTCGGATTTCCTTTGATTAGGACAAATCGAATTCGCGGATTACAACCCATCTTCGATTTGTATGAATCTTCAATTTTGTTGTGATTTGATTCCAATTGGATGATGTTGATCTTATTTTAGTTAAAGATTTAGTGGATTTGTGCCAAAAACTGCATCAAAATGATCGGATTCTATTTTTCCACTACCGACAACAATCTCGAATAGAGGAAGGAGACAAACACGCACCTAGCGTTTGCGTTTACGTCGTCCAATCAGTTGTTGACACGTGTCCTGAGAAGAGAAAAAAATTGCAAAACTCGAATTTGGCTCCCCCGCGATTCAATCCCCTAACCTCACACCCTCCGCACGCATACGAGTTCGTGGTTTGGACCAGCTAGGCTAACCCACTTTCTCGATTTTTTATTAAACGCAATTTGTATATATGTGTTACAATTTTTATTATTTTTATATTATTTTGAAATTCTAAAAATTTTTAAAAATAATTTAATCCCTTTTATTATTATTTCTACTATTATTTTCCAAAATTGATATATTTTCCCGATTTATTTTATTTTTTGAAGATTTTTTCCTTATTTTTGCTAAATTAAAAGAAAAATTTTAAAAATGAAAAAACTAAAAATTAATCATTATTAATAATTAGGGGAAAAAATGGGGTGTTTACATTAACCAACAAAGTAAAAAAATTTATAAAAGAAAAAGTAAACTACGAACGGTTTAATCTTAGCTAGCAAGTATGTAAGTACCTTTAGGACAACCATAATAAAATAAAAACTTTAAGTTAGGAGAAATAGTCATAATAAATTAAAAACCTTAGGTTTAGAAAAATTAAATAAAATAATGAAAGAAAAAGAAAAATAAATAAAACAAAAACTTTAGAAAAAATTAGATGAATAAAAACTTTAGGTTATTAGCAATAAAAGCCTTAGAAAAATTAGTGCAATAAACCCTAGACTTCTAAATACTTTATAAATTCAAAATCTTATAAAAATATAAAGAGATAAAAATAATAATAAATAACATAGTAGCAAATAAATAAAAAGTAAAAATATAAAGACTTTTTAAAAATATTCTTGAAAATTCTATATGGTAACCATTTAGGTTTTAATAAGTTAGCCTTTGAATCCAGTATCTCTAGTTCATATTTTTCTAAAATATATTTTAGGGAAATTCATAGACTAGTAGCTAGTTAAGGTTAATCCACTTAATTAACTTTAACTTTATTTTCCAACTTAGAGTGGTGGCGACTCTATTTAAAAACTGATTTTTCTTAATTTAGTTAAGTAATCCATGTTAAATGGGTAAGATTTAGCATAGATTAAAATTAACTGAAATGATCAAAAAACACGTCTCGACAATCATGATATACTAGTATATGAAGTACTTATGAGAAAAGTATAAATTTAGTTCTTAATGTTTGCCATCTTTTTTATTTTAATCCTAAACATTTAATTTTTTGCATTTAAATCCTTAATAATTGCAAATGAGTAATTTTAGCAACGGTATTAATTTTTTCGTTAGAAAATAACACGTGGCACGATTTGATTGGTGAAATAAATTACTTTGACCAATCAAATCACACTACATCTTAATAGAAAAATTAACAATGGACTTATTTGCAAACTCTTGCAAATGTTAAGGACTAAAATAGAAAAAGTGGCAAACATTAGAGACTAAATTTAATTATTTTTTTCCAAAACTTGTTATATATCTAAAAGCAATATATACATTATAAACATTAAAATAATAAAATTATTTTATGTCATTTTATAAACTATATTCTACATATACTATGTAAACATTACAATGTTTTTGCTGTTACATATATTATTTATTACATGCAAATTTAACGACCGATGTAAAATCATGTAATTGGAAGGGTTAGACTTTCTTTTTGTGAGTCAATATTATAATCATTCTTAGAGAAATCTTTGTGTGTTATTACAATTATAGCACATATCATATATATGAATGGATTTCATTAATAAGTGCACATGTAACACTTTCCAATATTTAAAAAAATGTGAATTGTAAAATTTTTTTGCAAAATGAATACAAGCACTTAGTGCACTAAACAAAAGATTAAACGAAGAAACTTTTTAATTTTTTCATTAGGACGTTTAATTGAAATTTGACTGTCAATGTTTTTAAAAAATGGAATAATACATATAAGTTGTATTAAGTTTTGTTTTTGACAATAAATAACAAAAATTATTTAAATAAAAAAATTGTGTAGAACAAAAAGAACAATATATATATATATATATAATGAGTCTTCTATAATTTTTTAATAATAAATTTACAAAATTGTTTCATTTGCATCTTTTGAAAAAGAAATAGAAAAAAAAAAGACCCTTTTCAAAATTACTGATTAAGCAATCGGCTATTCCATACTACTTATTCATTTCTATAATATTTATTTTCATAAGGTCAAAGTTTTTTTTGCATTGATAGTGTTATTATTATTTATAAAATTGTTAGTAATAAATAAATAGTCTATAATGAAACTTTTCACCTTTTTAATTGGGCATTTAATTGAAATTTAACTATTAGTTTATTAAAAAAATGGAATTAATATATAAAGTCATGTTAAGTTTTGTTTTTGACAATAGATAACAAAAACTATTTAAACTAAGGGTAAGCAAGGAAATGGTGGGTAGGATATGGAGCTTTACCAATACCCTATCCTATAAAGTACAAGTTTCTAAATTTTAAAACCGAAATCTACTCTATAGCACCCTATAACTACCCTAAAACTTATACTTTATAAAACCTACAAAATACAAAATATCGTGTAAAACTTATAAAGTTTATCATTTTTCATAGAAATTTCAAATTTATGCTATATTAAAAAGGTAATTTACATGTATATTACAAGTGTTTATTATGCAAAATCTATGAACCAGCAAAAAAGTAGTTTTTCCTACCATCACTATTTCAAGTTTAAGTGATCTTACTACCTAACTAATGAGAAAGAATAAGGGAAAAGATTAGAAAACATAAAATGAAGGGGACGGTATTAGGTTTAACCATTTAGATTTATTAACTTATGAGTTTGAGCTCTTTTCTTTTTCTTTTTCTTTTTACTAAAATATTTATTGGCTAAAAAATATAATATTATCATTTATTAATATTATTTAATAAATTTTTATAAGATGGCTACAGAATATCTTGAAATCTATACCTTGTATACTTTAATAGAGTATAAGTTCTAGGATATGTACATCATAAGAAGACTTAATACTCGTATTTAATGTTATCAAACTCAAGATTCTACTTAAAATCGATAAAGAATCTATAGAATCGAAATGTAGAATCAAAACATAAAAATGAAAGTTTTTACAACCTACAAAAAATAGCTTTAAAAAACTATAGATATATTTACTATAATCATAGAAAACATGAAATATAAAATATAAATAAATAAATTTAGCATAAATTTTTATCACAACATACAATAAAAATTATATATATTTATAGTACAAATAAATTAGCATAATTTGTTATACTAATGCATAAAACTAAAATATGAGTAATTGTGCTAATATAAAATGCATTATAATATAAATTATAATAATAAAATACAAAGTTAAAGAAAATCAACTCCCCTTTAATCATCCAAACTCAAAACCATTGCCAGTTCTTTTTTAACCATAACCATTATCGTTGTCATCTTTACTGTTAATACCAACATCATTATCGATACTACTATCAATGATATCTTTATATTCTAATTTTAAGTGTTTCAAAGAACCAATAATATTCATATTTAGTGAGAGCCAAGTTGTATCCTCCAATTTTTAGTCCACCTGACTTTAATAGGTATAATCGATAAACTTAATTAAAAACATAAAATTCTACTAATTTATGTGTAGACTTGTAAATCTACCACAAGCCTATAAAAAAACAATTTTATACTCAAGTTAACTTGAAAATGTATCATAAAATCGTAAACTCATAAAATCATATAAGTGGAATCACGATTTTAACAACTATGCTCATACCCTTTCATGTGGCAGTAGGTTTCAAAAAATCTATATTTAGAATCTACCCTATAATTCTTAAAACCTACTAAAAACCTACTCGGTCAAGTAGGGTATGAGTGAGTAGCTTACATAATATGGTTACCCACTCACACCCTAATTTTAAAAAAAAAAAATTGTGTGTATAAAAAAAAAGAACTAAAAAATATAAAAATAAAGAGTCTTCTATAATTTTTTAATAGTAACTTTACAAAATTGTTTCATTAGTATCTATTAACGGGGAAAAAAAAGACCCGTTTAAAATAAATGATTAAGTAATCGGTTTTTTAATAATACCCATTAATTTTCCCAATATTTATTTCCATAAGAAAGAAGTATTTGTTGCATTAGTAGTCTCATTATCATTTATAATATTTCTATTAGTAAATAAATAGTCTTTAATGAGAATTTATTTACTTAACTATCATTTTTTATAAGAAGTTTATTTTTATTGGTTATTGTGGGAAAAAGAGAAGAGTTTCAAAATATTGCTCGTAAAGTATTTATTTACTCACCATTTAAAATATTGCTCATTAAGTATATGAAGTAAGTATTAATACAATTTTCAAAAAAAAATTCAATATTTTAATTAAACAAAAAAGCAAAAGTATAAGCATTATGACCCATTCAACCCCTCTAGGTCATCTGGATCAAGGTCTAACTGTTCGATTCGACTAGGTTCGAATGAGTCTTTACCAACATGAGTAGCTAGGATGAAACCTAGCTACTCTATGCCAAGGGCCATAGTTGAATTGGTTAAAATAGGTGGTCTAAGTATATTGGACTTAACCACTTAACTATATCTATTTAAATAATATAGTTTACTTTTTAAAATATAAACATTATATGTAATTTTTTTTTCTAAAATACTTTAGCGACTTTTTTTTTCCAAAACATGGGTAAGTCGGATACCCATTGATTTCACCTTAGCCTTGTTGGAGTGTGACTCATACTCCCCTAGACGCTAGAGGGCTTTTAGCAATTACGCTCATATTTATTTATTAAAAGTTTGGGCTTTGGCTCATCAATAACTATTATACATATTCTCCTTTTTTTACTTGTAATTGTGTGATGAAAAATAAGAGAGTGTGGAACTAATTATAGTGGAATCCTCTGTTGGACATAACCCAAATTAACTGGTGAATCAAGGTAAAATCTTGTGTCTTATTTTTCTTCCTTTTTTAACTTACTTGTGTGGGACCGGCCTTAACAAGCCTAACATAGACACTATTGCAAGTAGTACACTTTTAATCTTTTAATATAGTGGTTATATCCTATTTGATAATTGATATCGGTGCAACCCATGTTGAACTAAACATGACCAGTACTTTGATCTCTAAAAGCTAGTAAATAGCATAGTAAAAATAAAAATGAATTAACATATATATTCAAAAAAAATTTAGGTGGAACTTCCGAAAATTTTCAAAGTCAAGGATGGGCGTGGGGCTCCAACCCATTGATCCACAATGCAGCATCGGCTTTTCTTTTTTTTTTTCCTAGAATGAATAGGAGCCAACTAAGCAATGTACCTTCTTTTGTGAGTTACTGAGTTGTGATGGACAACGATTGGAAGGTACGATGCCAAAAATAACTTTTGTTACGACGGTTAATTTGCTGCAAGAGGAGCTATTATTATTACATACGTTAAAGCAGCACCTGAACCGATAACTTTCCTAATTAAACTGAAGTTTGTTTTTTTTCCCAAGTCGTATTAAATGAGGTCAGTTTGTATTCCAAGTCCCTTGGGCAAAATAGGGATTCTAGGAAGTCCGAGATCGGGATGGCTATGGCTGTTTCTTTGCGAAGTCTCGCCATTGTTCTAGCGATATTATGTGTTGTCAGATTAAGGACAGAAGCAACTGGTTTGTGATATTACTTCTAACCTTCATCAGCACTTAAATATTATTGTATTATATTGTTTAAATAGAACTATGCTTCAGCTGCATTTTACGTGCATTTCTTGTGTTGTGCATGCATTCTCTAACAAGACTTGCTTTCATGCATGCCGCGTTGTGGATAGATTTCTAGATACTGGTGACGAGCCCAGGAATTTATCAGAGATAGGCCGCGTGTAGAAGGGGCTAAAACATAGTATTACATGTATTTTTTCAAATTTTTTCACCGACTTTCAAGGGAAATTGTTTCGAAAATTTCGATGTTTGAGATAGGCGAGCACAGGGTATAGCTCCCCCTTCGTTCTCAATAGCAACATGCTATAATATGCCAGATGAACAAAATAATGCCTTTGCGAAGCGATTTGATACGGTTATCATTCTTATGCAGAGCATGAGATCAAGAAGTCTGACTTCCCCAGCGATTTCGTGTTTGGAGTTTCAACTTCTGCTCCACAGGTACATTTTTCATGAGCAAAGGAGCATGTATTTCAATTATGCATGGCACAATGAAAGCCGTAACTAAATACAAACACATAAAATGCAGCGGAATTAGGAAAATCACTAACCTCTTGCCATTGCTTAATCCGGAGAGGAACAAAACGTCAAGCCCCGGAACCTTCAAGATCTTCAGAGCACTCAAAAAATTTCTCACAATATGGTAATGTGTTTTTAATAGAATTTTCGTGCTCTGGGACCTTGAATCCATTAGCTATTTATAGAGAAACTTTCCATCAAAGTTTCCTAAAATCATGCTAATGGGTTAATGGGTTAGTGGGTAATGTGGTTGATTAGGATTAAGTGGTTAGTGGGAACATGGGAGTTGTAGTTGATGAAGTTGTGGTTTGTGGTTCCTAAAAATAGGACCACCATACTTCCACTATTCCAACATTCTCCCACTTGGTCCGTATACTTTACTTTAATACCACAAATCCTTAGACTTTAAGAAAACTCAATACACGAATCATGGCGATATTTTCCCTTTATTACTCGAGTAGTATCTTCCATTTATTACAATGTATCAAGTTTTCAAACCTCTTTCCCAATAGCTTAATGAATAAACCTAACGTTTATTCTAGGTCCAAACTTTATTGATATTTCTCAAAAAAAACAAAATGTGCACAACAAATATGAGAAATATCTACTCTATAGAGTTTCACTAACACATAATGGAACCAAGTCCCATATTGACAACATGATCATTAAATCTTTGTGGTGGCATGCCTTTAGTCAAAGGATCGGCTAACATCAGCTCTGTATTAATATACTGAATGACCACTTTGTTATCTTTAACACGTTCCCTTATGGCCAAATACTTTATGTCGATATGTTTGCTTCGACTTCCACTCTTATTATTTTTAGCCATAAAGACTGCAGCTGAATTGTCACAATACATCCTCAGCGGCTTAGATATAGAATCCACAAGTCTAAGCCCTTCGATGAAACTCTTCAACCATACACCTTGTGAGGTAGCCTCAAAACACGAAACGAACTCAGCTTCCATAGTAGAAGTAGCAGTTAAAGTATGCTTGGCACTTCTCCATGAAATGGCTCCACCGGCTAACATGAAAATGTAACCTGATGTTGATTTTCGAGAATCAACGCATCCGGCGAAGTCTGAATCAGAGTAGCCAATTACTTCTAAATCATCTGATCGTTTGTACATAAGCATGTAATCTTTTGTCCCTTGAAGATATCTCAAGACTTTCTTTGCAACTTTCCAGTGGTCAAGTCCCGGATTTGACTGATATCTTCCTAACATTCCAACAGCAAATGCAATGTCAGGTCTAGTACAGACCTGAGCATACATTAAGCTTCCAACAACTGAAGCATAAGGAATGTTCTTCATTTGCTCTTTTTCAAACTCGTTTTTAGGGCATTGGTCCAAATGGAGCTTATCACCCTTCACGATAGGAGCAACGCTGGGTGAACAATTTTTCATCCGAAATCTTTCTAAAATTTTGTTAATATATGTTTCTTGAGATAGACCTAAGATTCCTCTATGTCTATCTCTATGAATCTTAATCCCAATGACATGAGATGCATCACCCATATCCTTTATATCAAAATTTTTAGAAAGAAATTATTTCACCCCATGTAACATACCCTTATCATTTGATGCAAGTAGGATATCATCCACATATAGGATAAGAAAACAAATCTTACTCCCACTAACCTTTTGGTATATACATTGATCCATGATATTCTCAACGAAACCAAATGAAGAGATAACATCATGAAATTTTAAATACCATTGACGGGAGGCTTGTTTTAATCCATAAATGGATTTCTTTAGCTTGCAAACCAAGTGATCACCATTACTAGAGGAAAATCCTTCAGGTTGTTTCATATAAACCTCTTCCTCTAGATTACCATTTAGGAAAGCTGTTTTCACATCCATTTGTTGTAACTCAAGATCAAATTGAGCTACTAATGCTAATATTATGCGTAAGGAGTCTTTCCTGGATACAGGACTGAAGGTCTCTGTGTAATCAATTCCTTCACGCTGAGTGAACCCTTTAGCAACAAGTTTAGCCTTATGTCTTTCAATGTTGCCCAATGAGTCTCTTTTAGTTTTAAAGACCCATTTATTACCTATGGCTTTTACACCGTCGGGCAACGGGACAAGATCCCAGACTTCATTACTCTTCATAGAATTCATCTCACCTAACATAGCATTATACCATAAATTTGACTCATCACAATTCATAGCTTCCTTGAAAGACTCAGGATCATTTTCAGCTCCAATATTGTACTCAGATTCTTGTAAATACACAATATAATCACTAGGGATTGCTGATCTCCTTTCTCTAGTAGATCTCCTTAAAATTGGGACAACATTTTCTTGTGGATCATGTTGCTCAATCATTTCTTGATTTTGATCTACTATGATTTCCTCAGCAATCTGTGGATTTTCATTGATTGGTTGTTCAACTCCTATTTGAACTCGAGGAGTGTTGTGAACAACAACCAATCTCTCACCTGATGTGGAAGGTAGATCTTGCTCATGAACTATGTCTTGAGATAGATCACTCCCACTTATTGAGTCATTTTCAAGAAATTTTGCATTTCTTGATTCCACAATCCTAGTAGTGTGAGATGGACAATAAAATCTGTATCCTTTGGACTTTTCGGCATATCCAATGAAATACCCACTTATAGTCCGAGGATCCAGTTTCTTTTCTTGTGGGTTGTAAACTCTAACTTCAGACGGGCATCCCCATACACGCATATGACGCAAACTCGGTTTCCAACCTTTGAACAACTCAAATGGTGTTTTAGAAACAGCCTTGGTTGGAACTCTGTTTAATATATACGCAGACGTCTTTAATGCTTCAATCCATAAGGATTTAGGCAGTTTAGAGCTACTAAACATACTTCGCACCATTTCCATTAATGTTCGGTTTCTTCTTTCCGCAACACCATTCTGATCAGGTGAACCTGGCATGGTGTATTGGGCAACTATACCGTTATCTTGAAGAAACTTAGCAAAAGGACCTGATGCTTGTCCATCTTCAGTGTATCTACCATAATACTCACCACCTCTATCGGTTCTCACAATCTTGATTTGCTTACCGCATTGTTTCTCTACTTCAGCTTTGAAAACCTTAAAGGCTTCCAACGCTTCACTTTTATGATGAAGCATGTAGAGATACATGTATCGTGAGTAATCGTCTATAAATGTGATAAAGTATTTCTGACCTTGATTATCCATATCTGGACAACAAATATCAGAATGGATAATTTCTAATATGGCCGAACTCCTTTTGGCACCTTTCTTTGACTTGTTAGTCTGCTTTCCCTTTATGCAGTCTATACAAGTACCAAAATCAGTGAAATCTAAATGACTAAGTATACCATCATTCACCAATCTTTTAACTCTCTCTATAGAGATATGACCTAGTCTACGGTGCCATAAGGTAAAAGAATCCTCATTCATAACACATCGTTTAGTACCAGCTTGTACATGCATAACATCATGAGTGGCATTATTATGTAAATTTAATAAATAAAGACCATCCAATGAAGAACCATCACCAATATGATTGGATTTATAAAATAAATCAAAACCATTGTTTGAAAAGTTAAAAGTGAATTCCAAAGGTACAACTTTTGAAACTGAAATCAAATTCCTAGAAAAACTAGGAACATAGAAGGTCTTTTCAATAATTAAATTAAAGCCACTCTTAAGTACTAATATGCATGTCCCAATAGCTTCCACATGCGATTCTATCTTGTTTCCAGAATAGATAAATCGCTCAGCTCCTACTGGTTTCCGCAGGTTTTGTAAACCCTGCATGGAATTAGAAATATGGATTGTAGATCCAGAATCAATCCACCATGTGTTACAATTCACATCAACCATGTTAGACTCAAAACAAACATATGAGACTAAGTTACCTTTCTTTTCAAGCCAATTTTTATGCTTGACACAGTCTTTCTTTATGTGTCCCTTCTTTTTACAGAAAAAACACTTGGACTCTTTCTTGATGTCAGCATTGGGTTGGATTTTACCCTTCCCTTTTCCTTTGACTTTGCCGGTTTTCCTTCCTTGAGTAACCATCATTGCATTTTCTCCCATCTCCAGAGTTAATCGGGCCTCCTCTTCTTCACACATGGTCAATAGATCATCTATTGTCCATTTGTCCTTATGTGTGTTGTAAGAGATCTTAAAAGGTCCATACTGTGATGGAAGGGTCGTCAGAATAAAATGCACTAGGAAAGCATCCGACATCTCAATCTCTAGAGCCTTCAAGCGATTTGCTAAATCACGCATTTTGTTGATGTGTTCTCTAACGCCTTTCACAGAAGTCAACTTAGCAGATGTGAACTTCATAATCAGGGTGCTAGCTAGAGACTTCTTAGAAGTCTTAAATTGCCTTTCAAGGGCATCTAGCAACTCTTTGACATTTTTATATTGATCCACTGAGCCACGGACATCCGCAGTGAGTTTGCTCTTAATGAACATGATACTAAGTCGGTTAGACCGTTCCCATTTCTCATGAAGATCAAACTCAGCTTGAGTGCTTTCTTCACTCAGAAGTGGCTCATCCTTAATAGTGGCATAGTCAATGTCCAAACACCCCAAATGAAGAAGTATATTATCTCTCCAAGTCTTAAAGTTTTCACTTGTTAAAATAGGGATTTCTACTTTAGTATCAGTCAAAGGTTGCATAGCTGCAAACACAAACATGCTTAATTCTTAATTTGAGACTATAACATAAATCATAATTTACCAATGCAAATCATGCAATAATGAATCTAGCGACATAAAAATTGCCTGTGGGCTAAATTTTTAATTCAATAAGATTCATTCCTTATAATAGACATTATATTTCTTTTACTTCATAATCACTTTATGAGATCCGTCCTTAATAAGGCTGCTGTGGCTATACCTCAATGCTTTATGGATCATCAAACAAAATAAATGTAAAGTCTAAACATTTCTTATGTGATACCGTATAAATAACTTCGTTCAATAGAGGCTGCTTTGGCTAAACCTCAGTCAAACAAAATTATTTTTATCACTTGAGATCAGATAAATTTCCAGGAAAGACGCATAGGTTAAACAAAAGGTCCCACTTAAAATCCAGCCTCCTTAGACAGAATTCGAACGAATTCCCAGGAAAGACGTGGAGGGGTCACATTTGTCCCACGATAATGTCTCCTTAGACAAAATTAATCTGACTCAATTTAGACTTTTAACTTAATGTTTTATGAAGTTATTTAATGTCTATAATACTAAATGTGATTTCTAATAAATAATCCAATCTAAATAAGGCTGCTGTGGCTACGCCAAAATTTATTAGAATTATTTAATCACAAGACAATTGCTATTGCTAAACATCATGCAATAACTCTAAATGTACTTAAACATGAACAATATATTGCATGCATAATAAATTCGAAACATACATACAATCACATACCAATTTAAGCACCTTGAACAAATACTAAAATTGCAAAATCCTAATGCAATTTCATTAACGATATTTTAAATAATTAACAAGCTAGTGTATATAAACCATAAATTTATATATACACAAATTATTTAAAATAAATACGGAATTTAATAAAAAATAAAATTCCACAAAAGTTTTTCACAAAACTGTAAGTGAAAATGTTAAATAAAATTGACATGTTAAATTTCAAGAAAAAATTATTTAAGAAAAATACTAAATAATTTACTTTATTTCCAATTTAACATGTCATAAATTTTTATTTAAAAAAAAAGGATAATACTTGATGTTGGCAAATAAAATCCAACATTATTACTCAATTATTATACTTGAAAATTGAGTAAAATTAAGTACAAAATTAATAAAAAATTAATTTGCACCATAAAACTCTAATTTAAAAAATTAATTTTCTCCAGAAAAATTGATACAAATAAATGTATCATAAATTTGATAAAAATTTATCAAAACCAATTTAAATTAAAATTGAATTGAAAAGGGAGAAAATTAATTTTTTCGAAATCGCAAGGCAAAGGTTTAATTACGGCTCTGATACCAAATGAAAGCCGTAACTAAATACAAACACATAAAATGCAGCGGAATTAGGAAAATCACTAACCTCTTGCCATTGCTTAATCCGGAGAGGAACAAAACGTCAAGCCCCGGAACCTTCAAGATCTTCAGAGCACTCAAAAAATTTCTCACAAGATGGTAATGTGTTTTTAATAGAATTTTCGTGCTCTGGGACCTTGAATCCATTAGCTATTTATAGAGAAACTTTCCATCAAAGTTTCCTAAAATCATGCTAATTGGTTAATGGGTTAGTGGGTAATGTGGTTGATTAGGATTAAGTGGTTAGTGGGAACATGGGAGTTGTAGTTGATGAAGTTGTGGTTTGTGGTTCCTAAAAATAGGACCACCATACTTCCACTATTCCAACACACAATCCTCATGACAAACTTAATTATCTCCTATGAAAATACTCTACATGAGGCATTTGATCTTGATTTTCTCTTAGCATGACAGTTTTAGAGACGTGATTTAAGTACACTTGTTAGACGTTGTAATGCTTCAGTGGCAACTAACATAAAACAAAAGCGGAAGAGGCCCAGAAAATGTTGAAAGAAATGATAAAAAATGATATAGCATGCTTAGGTATGGGTGAAGAAATTGTCCCTGATAGAGTTTTATGACATCTAATGATTTTTCCTCTTTGTAGATAGAAGGAGATGGTCTGAATAACGGGAAAGGATTGAGCATTTGGGATAAATTTTCCGAAATCCCAGGCTAGTACTTCAAAAGTTTCACCTTGTTGAGCCTCTACCAGATCGATTTTGGTTTGACTAGCTTATCTTTTCCTACAAATGCAGGGAAAATTCTGGATGGCAGTAATCCGTTTGTCGCACTTGACTCCTACCACCGGCACGAGGTTAGCGGGCATAATTCCTCCTACCGTCTACAAGAAAAATCAAGTGCTATGTACCTGGATCCTCACAATGACGGTTTTGTGACAAAATTTGCAAATGCAGGAAGATATTGCAGCTCTGAAGGAACTTGGAGTAAATGCATACAGATTGTCCATTGCCTGGAGCAGGATTCTGCCCGGTTAAGTCCACATAATTTAGGATCTCACTAACACGCATTTATAATTGGATCAAGTTTTCCTATTCCCAAATTGCATCCTCATCCATGTCCTCATTAAATATGCTGCCATGTATGAAGAATCCTTATGTATATCTCACCATTTGTTATCATACTCATACATGATAGCATGAAATTGGAACACAAACAGATACAACATTTAAGGACATGGGAATTTTCTCCATTGTAATCTATGCATCCCCTTAAAAGAGCATGGATTTCTTATCTTCACCATGACATGGAAACTTATTTTAACATAAATAAGTCCACCGTCATAACCAAATTGCAGATGGTACCGTTGAGGGAGGAATAAACCAAGAAGGTATAGACTACTACAACAAGCTAATTGATGCACTCATAGAAAATGGTAAGATGACGGGCATTGAATGGAATCATCTAATTTTCCAGTCTATGTTTTATGTTATTTGATACCATATTCTGTCTGCTTGAATTCAGACATCACACCCTTTGTGACAATACTACATTTTGACTGTCCGCAAGCCCTGCAAGATCGATATGGAGCCTTCTTGAGTAGATCACTAGTGTAAGGGTCATTTATCCATATGAGGAGGAAGAGGATTTTTTATCTTGATTGAATGAACAGATCAAACAATCTCATCAAACTATTTCTTTTTCAGGGATGATTTTAAAGCCTACTGTGAGATCTGCTTTAAGACATTTGGAGATAGAGTCAAGAACTGGATTACAATAAACGAGCCATACGTTGTAGCACATTTTGGCTATGGATTGGGTATATCTGCACCTGGAAGGTGTACACCTCCAAAATGTTCCGCTGGTAATTCTTCCACCGAGCCGTATACCGTGAGTCATAACCAGTTGCTTGCTCATGCCACTGCAGTTCAACTCTATAAGGAAAAATTTCAGGTAAGGCAAAATGCTTTGACCCCAGCGGCCCTTCAATTTTCAGCTGAATCAGATGTAGGGATTGTATTATAATAACCGGCTACTCCATTTCAGGAATTTCAAAAGGGAGAAATTGGAATTTCTCTCGTGGGAAAATATTACGAGCCATACTCGGATACTGAAGAGGACAAAGCCGCTACTGAAAGAGCCATCACCTTTTCTATGGATTGGTATTTAGCTCATAACCTGTTAGCAACTGTAAATTGAAATCTCAAGTTCAAACATACTCCTAGTACCTTCCCATGTGAAGATTACAATATACAAACTAACGTAAGTTCTGACTGTTGGGTCTTACTTGGAAGAATCTGTATGAAGCAAAGGTATTAAGCAGTGACATGAGGAACGAATTTAGACTGATGCTAAGTTGCCTATTTACATGGGCCGCAGGGGCTCTCATTTATGTAGGAGAAAGGCATAATGTTTTCACTTGATGCGAGCAGGTACTTGGATCCCATCGTACATGGAGACTACCCTAAAATTATGAAAGACTTGGTGAGAGAAAGATTACCGGTTTTCACTGAAGAAGAGAAGAAACTGCTGAAGGGATCTTTTGATTTTATTGGCATCAATTATTACACGTCTGAATATGCTAAGAACATCCCAAAAGGTGCAATCAATGGGCCGCCCATGCAAATGACTGATTCACTTGCAAACGCTACAGGTAAAACCGCTACGGTCCTGCCATAAGGTAAAAAGAATATGCATCAGGTTATGTTATGAATGGTAATAGACATCTTGCCCATGTGTTTGATTTTCAGATTTTCGAAATGGAGTGCCAATTGGTCCTCAGGTACATATGCTTTCAACATTCAGTTTGCTGCACCGAGAAGCTCATCTAAACCAGCACTGAAATTTTCTTTTCTTTCATTTTGCAGGCAGAAGGGATGCCCTGGTTACATGAATATCCTGAAGGTCTGGAAAAACTTTTGAAATACATAACTAAGAAGTATGGAAGCCCGAAGCTTTACATCACTGAGAATGGTGAGAGTTGTTTGATTTTTTTGTCTACCTCAATGCCCAGAAACTTGTAAAACACCTCTAAAATATCGAAATGCTTGATTCAGGAGTAACTGAGGGAAATGTGAAGGATCGTCCGCTGGCTGATGCACTGAATGACCCTCGTAGGATCGACTGCCTAAAACAGCACCTAATCCGGACCAAGAATGCATTAAAGTGAGTATGGAACCATCATTGCTGAAGCAGATAGGCCAAGAGTGGCAGATTATACAACTTTCCTAGAGCAAAGCCTGTATCCTTATAGCTTGTAGTCGTAATATGATCCAATTTGCTTTCAGGGACGGTGTCAACGTGAAAGGTTACATGCACTGGACACTGGCTGATAACTGGGAATGGGCTGCAGGCTTTTCAGTGAGATTTGGATTATACTACACAGATTACACAAATGATCTCAAACGCATTCCAAAAAAGTCGGCGGAATGGTATCGATCTTTCCTTAAACATTAGGGAAAGTTTCTTAAATAAGTGATGAGGCCACTGTGAAATGGGATAGAAAATCGGCTATTGGGTCTGAACCTCCTATGCTCTGAGTTAATTCTGTCAACTCTTCTTGCTAAGGATAAAGGGATTGTGTCAAAACTTTTCCTAACAATATGAAATGTTATACTATTGGGTATTGTTCTTGAAAAAAAATTTTGCGGGGGCATCCCACATCATGGGTTCTGCTTTCCAAAAAATGGCTCCGCTGCTAAAGATTAGCACGAGAAATGACATGGATATGATTCATGAGCAATGCTCTCTTATGAAGCAACAGTCAAGGGGATGAAGAAGCTCTAGAAAAGGGCTATCCCTAGTGCTCCTTAAAATTTTGAAAGGAAATGAAAATAGAACATTAGCAAGATAGAACACTTCCAGTAGAGTGATGCAAAACGATTCGGACCTTTAGCACCATTTCGCTGCATTTGGACAAACTGTGGCAACATAGACCGCTGCCGACCGTCTAATCCAACGAAATATCCATTTAGGCTCGTTTTATCTGCATAATTATTTTCCTTTTAATTAAAATAATATTGATATATAAATTCGATACACAATCAACTAACATTTAGGTTCAATTCAAACTTGACTAAGCTCGTAGGTTAATCAAACTAAATATCATAAAACCACACAATTGTTATAGAATAATCAAATATAAGTAGTTCACATGCTAGCAGTATTTCTTGCAAATGCCATTTCTAACTACGAGACCAATAAATTATGTTACATTACAAGCTATTGAATGACGAATGACTTTTGTTCGAGTCTAATCGGACTTCACAAGACCATTTTGAGCTTTAACTACTTGGATCGGATGTTAGAGTTATACTCATATTCAAACCTTCAAATCTTCGTTCCATTCCAATAGATATTGTCACACTTTTTACTTAGATTCGTGACCCCGATCCGGAATTGATATAGCGATTCCAACATAGAACTATCATCTAGACTCATATAAGAACTGCCAATTCCATAATCTATAGCAATTTACCTACAAAATCCTTTGAAACCGGCGGTCTTAAAAGTAAGCAAATAATCATATTGTACATTTACCCACTCATACTCTTCTTGATCAAGTAGGTTCTGAGTGAATATTAGATATCATAAGATAGATTTTATATAAAAAATTTTCAGAATCTACGCATACAAGGTAGAGTATTAGTACGGAGTCTTCCTATTCTTTACTCACCTCACAACTTGTACTCCAACATATGCAAATTATAGGTTCTAAGATACCATATACTCACCTTATAATATATTAGTAAATAATATTAATAAATGACAATATTATAAATTCATAATAATAAATATTTTAATATAAAGGGAAAAAAAATTCAAGTCTACATAAGTTAATAACCCTAATGATATGTTCAGTATGCAAAAATGAACCTGAAATGAAATCATGATTTCAGATTCTATTCCATTTCCTATGTTTAAACGCGCTTTCAAAAGTTAGAATTACAATTCCTTAAAATCATTAATTTTAACTTCTTTGAGGAATTCAATTTTGCCTTTGAAAAGGCAAAATCGCGATTTATTTTGACTTATTTAATGATTATTAATTAAAATTACTTAAGTAACATTCAATCTTATCATGATATTTAATAATTAAAGGTATTTTTAACAAATACTATATATGTTTTCAAACATGAGAATGAATTTTTCATTTCAATCATAATTTCATTCCAATCAATTCCATTCCAATCCATTTTATAGTATTCGTGCGTACCAAACGTAACATAAATAGATAAATTTAAAATCACCCCTCTTTCATTTCCTTATTCTTAGTTTTCTATTCTTTTACTTTATTCTTTTCCATTTACTAAATAATAAGATGCAAAACTTGAAATAATTAAGGCACAACAATTACTTTTTTTTCATGTCACCTAATTTGTTACTAGTTTCATAAATTTTTCGTATAAAGAACTTATATTATTACATATATATTACTTTTTAATATTAAATAAACTTGAAATTTATATATAAAAAAAAAGATAAAATTTATAGGTTCCACAAAATATCTTGTATCCTATAAGTTTTACATAGTACAAGATAATTCCAAAATGTTTTAGAATAAGTTTTGATTCCAAAATTTAGTAACCTACACCTTGTAGGGTAAGATACTAATAAGAACTTACACCCTACCCACTTTATACCTATTAACCCTTAGACAAATTCAACACATGAAGTAAAATAAAAATAAAAATAAATGGAGAGAGAAAAAGAAGAAAAAAGTGACAAGAAAGGAACTAAAGAAAAAATAATAATATTTAATGTATACAGCATTGAACACATATTTTAGCAATATATTTTTATTTTGCACTAGAGAAAAAAATAGAACCTATCAATGATTTAGACTATATCCAATGCACAATCAGCATGCTTTTCATGGCTTAATGGTCCTTAAGCATTGAAGAGAGGTCCCTCAAATTTTTTAGGATCCATCCCAAAAAGTTACCCTTTTTTTTCACTTCTTTTGTTTTTTTTTTTTTTGTATATTTTTCTTGCATTACGAGTCTCATAAATAATATTAATAAATATTTAAAAAAATAAAAACCTTAAGAATAAAATAAAAAGATTCTTATATAAAAGACTTCCTTATAATTTCGATGTGTCACATTACCTAGGAATTCCAAATGAAACCCTTAAGGATATAGATAGTCTTAAGAACTTAATGTTAGGGATATTTTTAAATTTCAAAAATATATTATAAAATAGATTTTTATATACCAATCATATGGTATAAATCTTCTAATTTTAGTTCAATACCTCAAGAACCCTTTTTGTCCAATAACTTAGATTAATATGTAAACCAATCCATAGACTAAAGAATTTATCTAATGTTGTCTCATAAAAATATAACAACCGAACAAGATTCTAAACTATCATGGACACTCGCTGAGATTATTTAGCCACCAAAACTATCGTTTCACAGAACAAATACATTGAAACGAACCCATAAATCAGTAGATCACCAGACCAAAGCATTATGTAGATGGCATTTCTAAAATGACTTGCCCAATTTACAATTTAAAAAGAATCAAATCATATTCATCTACATAACAGTCACGCATGACATTGTATCGGCTACTCCAACATAAAGTGATGACAGAAAAGTGCACAAAAAAAGCGATAACATCATAAATCTCATCCAAAGAATAAAAGAATCACACAATAGGCAATAGAGGGACCATTGCTCCTTTCCCTTCCCTTTTTTTCCATTTGGACACCAGAATGGCCGTTAAATACTTGAAATTTAATGTACCAATATTCATCACAAGAAACAGAGAAAAGAGGAACAGATATATTGAAAAAGAGAGATTATTAAAAAAATACTCAATGCAATGGTGAGGGTATAATATTATTATGGGAAATGGCCAAGATAATCCCTCAGCAACTATTCCTATAGCCGCAATTTTTGAGTTGAAACATACAACAAAATGTACCAGCAAATCTGGAGAGTAAACAATCTATCAGGAACAATCAGTAAAAAATTCTACAAAGCTGTTGAGTATCCCTTTTCATGAGGAAAGCACCTTTTGAACCTCAGTCGTCACCTCCTTAGGAGACTTCTCAGCATGGAGATTTGCAACACTCCCCTTCTTTGAGTAGTAATCTATAACCTGAATTTAGGATGTGAAGTTGATCAGCAATAAGATAACTTATCAGAAAAAAAGAATCAGTCGTTCAATAACAGCCAACTATAAAGTGATAAATAATATATATAGTGAAATCTATAGCATAACATTCTTTAATAAAAATGTGTGCAACACATGGACAAGCATAGGAAAAATATTTGTAATAAAAAAAAAATGCAACCAGGAATTGTCAAGAGGCAGGACATCCCTAGATGCCCCACATTGACGAGTCAAAGCCAGACAATATACAAGAGAGAACGAGGCAAGTTGGGTAGGACAAAAAGTTCCCATTAAGCAATGATGGTAGTAGCTCTCAACATCATCATCATCATTATTATTTTTTATTTTTTTTTGGATAAGTTTTTAAAAGAGAAATAATTGTCTACTTTAAATCTGAATATTAAACTTTAAGATTTATCCTATCCTTCTTAACATCATACTCCAATACATACATAGATACCGTGACTTCACCTTTTCCATTCTTCTCTCATATTCTCACTTTAATGCATATTGTTAAATTGGCAGTTCTTCAGTGGTGGTTTGTGTTCAAGATCAACCCTTGTGATTTTATCTTATCTATTATGTTAATTATAACTATATGAGTTTATCCCATATAGTTATAATTACAACATGGAGTTTGTGAGCATCATTCCACGCCCACCCCCACCCCCACCCCCTCCCTACCATAAAGGTATGTGTTACTGTATGTTATTCTATAGCCTCCAATTGAAATATTTTGATTTTATCTGAAATTTTAAGAAGAAAAAAATACATTTGGCAGACAAGGCACCATGGACCACCAGCAAAGAAGTGATAGTATTGGCAAGCAGAGACATTATTTGAGAATATCCACCCCCCGACCCCATCCTTAACTAGGACAGTAAGGATAACTGCAAGGTTGTCCTCTACTAAATCCAAAATTGTGCATTAATAAGCAGACCAGGCCAGATATTCAAATGAGATTAATGGCAATTACTGGTTCAGTTTGCCCATGGAAGGCCTCCAATCTCGACTTGAGAACAGCAGCTGTGTCATCTTTCCGTTGAATTAAAGGCTCTCCAGTGACCTTACATAAAGTTAAGGATGAGCAAAGGTTACATCATCACAGTAAAACAATCCATAAAAGAACAGAATGTTTAGCAATAATTCATAAGACTAACTATACAGATTAAGCAAAGCAAGCTAGCAACACATTGCGGAGATGATCGTAAAATGAATAATATCTAACCAAGCAGTAAAGAATAGTACCTACACCTTACTTTCCTACAATTTCATGCAAAATCATCTGTTTTAGGCAACTTACACAAAAGCATTGATGAAAGTATAATTACTCACAAGTTCAATCCAATTAAGATACTTACATCATCAACCCCAGGAATCTTAGGAGGTGCAAATTTTGTGTGGTATGTCCTGCCACTGGAAGGATGTATCCAGCGACCAGTGATCCTTTCCTCTAAGATTGCATCATCGATTGCAAAATTGAGCACCTTGTCAACCTTAACACCCTGCTTCTCAAGCATTTCATCAAGCTGTGTATCAAAGAAAAAGAATTGCATATAAGAACCACGCATTTATCTTGATTGACTCAGGGGAAAAAAAGGCTATAGGAAATTCTTCATTCTTTATATGAAAGTGCAATACCTTTTGTGCTTGGACCACAGTCCTGGGAAATCCATCAAGAATGAAACCTTTTTGACATGAAGGCTTCTTTACAGCTTCATCAATAATGCCAACAACCAAGTCATCAGAGACAAGCTCTCCCTGTAAAACAACAAAACCATGTAATATACAGGAACAAAAGAATAACTAAATAACCACAAAACATAAGAAAAAATAAAAGGTTTACCACAAGTTTATTACCTTGTCCATAGCTTCTTTGGCCTTGAGACCAAGAGGAGTCTTAGCAGCAACAGCAGCTCTCAACATATCACCTGTTGCCAAGTGACATAAGCAATACTCATCCTTTATGATGGGTGATTGGGTACCCTTCCCTGATCCAGGAGGGCCTGCATTCATAATTTGATTCAAGGAATAAGATATAGACCATTAACATTATACTTTTCTTTCATCTCACTGATTGGCTACAACACATGAATAAATAGGCATAGGCATTGACTTTCCTTCACTAGATAATCGCTACTAAAGAGAAGCTTTAAGCACTGATCTTTTATGCAACCACCAAGTTTTGTGCACTTCACCCCACCAACTTCTGTCTAGAAAATGTGTTTTTGGCAATATAATACTGTTGGTTGTAAGAGAGCATATGACATGGTATACCCAGACCATTTTTTTGTATTTCTTTTTGGTTAAATATGTTTTTTGTATTTCCTCAACATTATATCTACAATACACACTTTGAATCAAGGCATCCGAGACAAGAGAATATGCTCTTCCATATGAGAGCACTATTCAGCTAAAGCATTAAAAAGATTAACTTTTAATTTCCAACAAGTTTCAAGGCCAACACGAAATACATGCATTCACATATACCACCAGTTTCCATGAGAGAACTCAAGGAGTTAAACCTAGTGGCTAAGACCCAAGCAAATCACAATGAATTGCACAAGGTCCTGAAATCATTCCCACCAAGGCCATTTCTGGGTGCTACCTATACAACAAAAACCAAATTCAATCAATGCATGGATCTTATAGATTGGTTAGCATAATTAGGAGTAGCTGATGCAATGAAAAATATGCCCTTCCACCAAGGAGGTTGATAGTTAAAAGGTTCTGGATACAAGCGGAGAAAGTCTAATGCTTTATGATGGAACACCTGCATTTGCTACATAGTTTTGGTCAGCAAAACTGAACTATCCATCTAGCGTTAAAACACACAACTGCTTGAACAAATGCACAAAATCAGCAAAAGAGGTAGCTTAAAGGTAGCTCTCAATCCTTAGATTAACCAGTCCTGTTTGGTGAGTAAACCAGAACCCCACCCGAAAAATGGACTTAAGCAATCCAAAAGCAAAGTCCTTGCTTGGATATTGCCCATTGAAATTTCAAAGTATTTGCAGGCACTGAAAAGACCCAACATCTGGTTTTCAACCAATAAATTAGCTTAGTATGATTGAGAACAGCATAATATAAAGACACAAAAAGTGATAAGAGCAATTTTAGATGTTACCAGTGAGTAAAAAATAACATCAATTATATGACACAACAAAACTGAGCATTGTGTCCAATAGATCTTCTGCAATTCACTCGTCCTTATTGCGGATTTCTTAATTTTTGTCATTCAAGTCAATGACATCGTAATCCAACAGTAACATGCATGAAAGATCAGAAATTTCAGTCTTCAAATCAGCTAAAAGGTAGAAATATCCATTCTCTGTAAGATGAAATGGATATTTACCCACCGAACTTAAACCCTATGCCGCGATCAAGAATTTCCCTGTCCCCAAACAGGGTTCTCATGTCCCAGCCAATCATATGCCAACATGTACGAGTAGACAATCAAAAGGCAAAGTCCACGTTAAATGTTCTTCACACGTAGCAGCAGCATGCGATTACCGAGAAACACAGAGAAACCATCATGTTCTAACTCTTTTTTCTTTTTTTCTTTTTTGGGTAATTATCAATTTAAAAAGTTAACAAATCAAAAAAAAAAAAAGGAGAAACTTCCATTTTTTAGATCATTTTCTACTATTTAGCTTCACTACACACTACATTTTGTAAGCAGATTAAACAAATGTAAAAACCCTAACCCCCAAAGCAAGAGAAAGAAGAAAACTAAAACCCCAGATCTAATGTCAATTTCAACAAGAGAACATACGTGTATAAACTGGATTAGAGGTAATACCGATAAGAATGAGGCGTTTGTCGGGTTTAGAAGCGCATTTCATGCGACGGAGAAGCTCCGTCATGAGATCCACAGAAGGCACATCTTCCAAGTTCGCCATTAGGATTCTCTCTCTACAACACCACCTTGCCCGACACTCGATAAATAGTCACAGACAGAGAGGGAGAGAGAGAAGACAAGAAGGAGAGAGAGTTGGCCTTGGCTTTGGTCTTTGTTTGTAAACTAAGCTTTTTTTTCAAAAAAAATTCGTAGGTACACCTAACCTAATCTCTTTTTCCGTTAGTTGTTTGGTCTTAAATCTTAGTTACGATTTGCGAATAAAACAGCAATGAGCCCTAAACTTATTTAAAAATAGGGAAATTTTAACGGAAATCCAATACTTGACAACAGATGAGAAAAAAACTTATTTGCCTTTTGGATAATATTATATTAAATTTATTATCTTCACGTGTTTTTCAATATTAAACTGGAAATTATCAATAATTACATTGACTACTAAATAAAATAAAATAAAATACATTTTAACTTTGCTGTCCGAGATAATTGTACCAGGAAAATATGGCAATAATAAACATGCCATCTGACATATTTATTTATTTATTTGCCGACACGTGGCTTATGTCATGAATTAAAATATATATTATATATAACATAATTTGTTAAACAAAAATGAATTAAAATATTTAAAAAATCAACAAAATAGCTAAAGTAACCATTATTACTCCATCTCAAGCGGCCTATGATAAGGGTAACATTAGGTCTAGAGATGACAATTTAAGATCTAACCTATTTATTTGAATACGACATGACACATATTGGAACTTACTAATTGTTTACTAATGTGCTTGCTCCTATGATGATGGATTGGCAGTAGTATTATCCTATAGGAGCAATGGGCTAGGGATGTGATGATAGTTTAAATGTTAACACACCTCATGTGTTAAGTGAGTCGTAGATTAACCAGCTATTGTTATACAAGTTAGTCTTTTCAAAATAAGTGGTAATCAAGTTCTAATAGTAGATTAGGATGTCATTACGGATGATTATCATGGATAAATTATACTATTGGTATCAATAGTATACCCAAGATAAAATAACTTTGAGTCTATTAACATATATATGTGTGTGTGTATTATATTGCATAATATTAAGATATGGATAATAAACCAATTGCTTATCGCATTAGTCGATGTGTATGCATGCAAAAGTGATGTGCCTAAACAATGATCACTAGGTCACCAATCAATTTTAATAATCAAAGCCTCAACAACAAATTAGTTTTATGCATCTTTAGGGTTTTGAAATAATTTCAATACGAATGGCTCTTCCATGGATATGACTCACTAAGGAAGATCGCATTACGCTCAATATATTTGATATGACTAACAAATAGATTAACTATTCACTCACAACAACCTAATAGCATTGATAGGAGTAAGAGTATTAAGAGAAAAGACATAATTTAAACGAACTTTCATGATAATGATGATCAAGTCTTACAAAAGTTTAAATATCAAGTCCTTGCACATAATAAAGACAAAATTGTAAATAGAATCTTAAAACTAACAAATAATAATATAACTTTCAAAAGCAAAGAAGAAAATTAATATAATGTGCTAAATAAAAGAAGTTGGGTTGCCAAGTTAGAAAGGTCGATCAACCTAGAGCAATCATCAAATCAATCAACTAGGGTGCGATTGACCAAGGCAATCAATTGTGAGTGGTCTAGGGGTTGTGGTCGACCTTAGCATGCTAAGGTTGGTCAACCTTACTCTTGTACAAGTCTTCAATTGCTTCACCTTGCTTCACTTCCCATAGGCTTCAATATCTAATACAATTGCATATTTCCCACAAGTCAAATGGTGTAAAGCAAATGAATCAACAACGGGTCCCATCATCAGTTGGTTGATTCATCAAGATCCGCATAGTAAGATTTTAAAGTCCTCTCTAAAACGTACTCTAATTATAGATTCTCAAATTTGATTACTAATGTAGACTGTTCTAGTTTATCATAGGCATATGGATGTTGTGATTATTATAATGGGTTTCAATTCACTTGTTATGAGAGTGTTGTTTTTTCAGGCATAGGTAATTGTCTAGAGTTAGACATGTATGACAACTTAAGGTATGACCTATACAACGGGAGTGGGGCATTCAACAACGATTTTGAATATTTAAAGGATTAAATGGAAAACTTACGTTGTTTTTATGTTATGCTAACTGCATTTTAGTTAGGTAGAAGATGATGTAGAAGGTTAGGTTAATTGCAGTGCTTGCGTTTAAGTACTTAGTTATGTAAAAGGACTTCTAAAACGTTGATTGGCTCAAGCCCTGTAGCCTTATAGAAAGTTGATTGACTCATTGAGCAATGTTGTAATCAATACCTGTAACATGTCATACAAACAATGTATTTGTTGATGAAACTCTAGTTAAGAGTATTTTTATGGTTTATGATTGTATTTATGGATTTTTAACAAGTAGTTTGAGCCTTTGCATACACATATCAAGGTACTCGTATGTAGCAAAATTGTCATGCCTCAATTCTAAGGTGTGACAGTATAGATGAATGTTTGAAATGAGATGACTTATATCTTAAGAATTAAATTTCTAAGTGCAAATAGGTGAGTTATGGACTAATTAATTATTGTGATATGGGCCAAGTCTCTAGTTCCTAGCTGTAATCTTGTTGTATTGTTGGTATAAGATACCTTCGTGAGGAGTTGCAATAGACTAATGACTCAATGTCTAATATTAATTGTAGAATTGGGATGAGACAAATTTTATTGTTGTTAGTGTTAAGATAAGAGGACCCATCACACATATATTATGTATTATATGTGTGTGTGTTGATTGGAATTTGAGTTTCTACAAACCTTAAAACGCTGAGGTTATGCTATTTGTTATGCCTAAGTTATAACCTAAATGGTTTGATTGTTGCATTTAGTTTAAGTAAGTTTGTATATGGGTTTTAGATCAAAATATGTATGTGGTCATTACAGTATACTTATCTTACTAGGCTTTTTGTTCACCTCCTTTAAGGAATTCTTTTATAAGAAACTTTATTTATTTGGCTTGAAGACATGAAAGCACGAGATCTAATCTTACATGCCCTTGTCAAGGTAGGAGTATACAATGAATTGACAATGTCCTTCGAGTTTAAGACTTAATGTTATATGTGTTGAATAATTGATGGTGGATACACTTAAAGTAGGTGAATCTAATTGTACCTATCTTCTTATCCTCCATATTTTGGAAAATATTGATAACATCTAACTTTATAGCCAATTTTACCTAGTTTTATTCATTTCTAATCAAGTTTTAAGTTCAAAAATTCTAAAGTCATTTACCCTCACATCACTTCATTTTACTTCAATTACTCAAACAACAGAATTTTCTCTTACTGTAACCATACATTGATACACCTAGGAGCTAAGTATCACAAACCACTAACAAAAATAGAGAGACAAATTGGGTTTTAACTAGAAGCCATGAGCTACTTATAAGATATTACACACTCACAAGCACATATGATATAGTATTGCTACTTGATATGATGCACAAGTAACAACATTAAAGGCACTTGCATATAATCATTGTTAAAGGAATTGATAAGAGTAAAACAACTTGAAAGTACGAACTTATAAGAGATCGAAAATATTTCTATATTAAAGATGTGATAGATGTGGCTTGCATGTAAAAGGTGCTATTTATAGTGAGTCCCTATGGTTACAAAACCAAAAGGGGAAAAACCCTTTAAGTACATAAAAATATTCTTACCTAGTACAATATAAAAAGGGTAAAAATGTAAAAAGGATAAAAGGAATATTTATAGGGACACATGTAACCATCATATGTCAGAGACATGTAATGATGCAATACTGAACATGTTCTTAGTAGGAGAAACAGACAAAGCTGAGAAATAAGATTTTCATCTAAGTTAGTGAGAATGTGACTTCAACGAATAAGTCGAATGATGGCTCATGAGGGGTCAATGAGTGGCACAACAGATTGCTCCAAGCTATCTGAGCTTTGGAGCCTATTTAACTAGGATTTCCAAGGTTGACTTGGTAGCGCCTCTTCAGCTCGAATGGAGGTGAGCGTATGGCAACAACTTAATAAGAGATGGAAGAGAAACCCATGAGGTAGAAAGTCTCGTCCTTAGCTGACTAGTTAGTGAGTATTCTTCATATCAAGTTCTAAAGCCTATACACCCTAGTTCAAGTGATGAGGTCAGTGGTTGGATTCCTATCACACATGGTGTTAAATAAATGTACAAGATGCTTATTAGACTAGTCTTTTTGTATAGTCCAATTCTAATTAGTTAATCTTTTATCTATTAATATATATACAACAATGTGAATTATTTTACTTATACCTATTAGATAGACTCAAACAAGCAATCTAAGAACTGTGTCAAAAGAGATACACAATAAAAGAAAGCTAGTTGCATTATGAAAATTTAATGCATATAACAATGAGGACGATGATGACATTTAACAATTACTCTTTCAATCCAACAATGCACATGTATGTTAATCAAAACTATTTTACTCAATTCGATCTTTTATGCCGAAAACCTAATAGCATAATAGTATGGATGTTAATCTCCTAGTGAGATGAACCGGATATGAATCTTCATACGTTGTAATTACCGAATAATAATAATAATAATGATGTTGATAAATAAATAAATATATAAATAAATCCTTTTACACTCTTACTCCAAGCTAGAGGTAATAATATGATAAACGAAATGATAATAATCACATCATCATAATTTTGAACTCCTCAAAGCTGAGAACCCCGTCTCCATTGAGGTCAAAGCGATTTATCATGAGTTTACATTCGTCAGTGGACCTTGAGTCTCCCAATCTGCTAAGCATTCTTTTCAAACTTTTTGGTGTGATGAAACCACAATCATCCATGTTAGCATACATCCCAAAAGCCTCTTTTAATTCCTTCATTTTCTCATCTTCTTCTCCTCCTTCCATGAGTACAATAACATCTTCTAAGCATAGAAAACCATCACCATCCGAGTCCAATGATGCAATCGCAATTTCTGCCTCCTTTAACATTAGCTCCTCTCCCAGTAAGCTAACTCTTTGTCTTAGCTCCAAAGATGAAATTTTCCCATCTCCATTTTCATCAAAGTATTTAAAGATGCGTTCGAACTCGGCAATGCTTTTCATAGTGACTGATCAACTCCCTTCTAAATTGAGCAATATCCGATGATAGCCGGTTTACTATCACTAGCTAGGAAAATGGTCGAGGAATGACGAGTACGTATATTAGGTAAGAAAATCTACAAGTATGATTTACTATTGGAGTTCATTTTCTAAATGGCTAAAAGAGTCCTATAATGGTGTGGGTAGCGAATAAAAAGAAATGGGGAATTATGTTGCTCTGTATTGTCTAATTCTTTACAGAGATTGGAGTTAAACCAATAGTATGTATTCAGTAATGTTGAAATTTTTATCTATATTAGACTTCAAGATGGAAGATCTAATTTTCAGAAGCACGAAACTGAAAAGAGACACAGAAAAGAAAAAATGAAAAAAAATATATATATATTTCGTATTACAATAAGAAAAGAAAAATTAGTCGAGGGTTTATTACACTAAGTGGTTGTGGTAGGAGACATAGTGTTGGACAAACGTATTTATAGAAGTTACAACATAGTCTTTTTGCGAAATATAATGGATGGTTACTGGAAATTGCTATGAGTTTTCCAAGAAATTTAAAGGAGGAAGAAGGTTGGCAATTTGCCCCTTGGGTCAAGTCTGACATGAAAAATGCGCGTGCAGAAGAAAATCAAAGTAAATAAATAAATAAAAACTCGTTGGTCAGGCCCACAGATTTTTTTAATCTGTTTTACATTAAAAAACTGAAGAAAAGATTCGATTCGACCGTCTGGAAGACGATAAACCGTGAACAACCGAGTTTTATGGTCCTTCCTCGTAATTGAATACTATGCACATTTTCCATCGTAAATTAGAGAGGTCTGATTCATGGCTTTCAATATTAGAATTTTGGACAAATACCCCTTAGTCCTTAAAAAGTAATAGGAAAAAAAAAAAAAAAAACTGAAGGGAAAGGAGTATAGATAGTTATCGAATAATTTCCTAATTATTTGCAATATACTTACCCAAAAAATAAAATAATAATTTGCAATTTTATTAAGGTAGTAATATAAATCTTTTATTTACAAACAATTCAGTTCTTCATTTAAGTTTTTCTTTTATCAAATAGACCTAAGTTCACATTGATAAAATCTTTTATCAACTACCAAGTACCTATTTATTTAAACAGCCTCTTAATTGCACAAAAAAAGTTATAATCACCATTTCCCAGTAACTACACTTTTTCTTTTTTTTTGTTTTCCATCTTTGACTGTAATAGTATTTACATGCAACCAACAACATAAATTTTTTTATGTAAAATAATTAAATTAGTTGTTGTGCATTTTCATATTTCTTTTGCCAATAGCTATTTTTCTAGTTCTTTATTATGGATGTACTGTCTTCTCAGTCGTTCTTTCTTCATGTATATATTTTCAAGCTCTTTTTTTAATATCTTTTCAAATTGATTTATGCTTTTTGCTTTTTCCCAAATCCATCTCTTGCCATTCTTCAATTAAATTTTCTTTCGTATCTACATCCCTTTCAAACAGTAAATTTGAAACCCTATAAATTTCTCATGAAAAGCATCTTATGGCTTCATGTACTATGGTTTTCTATTGGCAAAATTAGGTTTTCTAAGGATAATTTAGATGATATATCCAGTAATTATTGATAATGTTTGCAAAGAAGATGCATTTAAAAGTAGTTGTTAAAGTCATTTTTCCAATTTCTTTCTACTTTCTTTTCAATTTTGTGATTGTGTACATTTGATACATATTCTTACTTTCTTTTTTTGATATTTTTAAGATTAATTCTTTTTCTTACTTAATTTTAATTATTATGGGTTGACTGTACCATAAATCACATAGTTGGTGGCATAATATTATAGTTTTTAATTCTATGAGAGTTGCGATATATAGTGATTCTTACTTTGTTTTGTTTTATCCTTTTTTTTGAAGATTAAAATTTTTCTTTTTACTTACTTTGAATTCTTTTAGATCAATTGTGTGTTGGAAGACATAGAAGTATCTAAAGGTTTCTCAACATCCTTCACCGGAGGCATCAATTGTAAATGTGCTTGCTCATTGGTGTTCTCATGGTTAACCTTGTATTGAGATATTTGTGTAAATAAAGTCTCCTTCATATAATGTAACATCATCTTAAACACATTTATGTGAAACATATTTTCAAGTAAAATGATAATAGTATATTCTATGATAGGATACTATTGATAGGCCATTTTGGCCAATGGCCCAAGCCCAGCTTAAGCCCATGTTTAGCTCTTTACGGGGGGCTTGGGCCATGTGCCCAAGTAACAACCTAGACCCTTAGACCCGATTAATTGGGGATAAAGCTTATTGCATATCGTTAATTCCTATAGCTACTCACTCTCTTATTACTTGAACACTCTGAACAGATAAGCTTCACATACCTCACATTCTCCACGACCAACCACACATCAACATCCTCAATAAATACTTAGGATTGCCTATGAAGTAAGAGGATCTAAAGCCTCTAAGCTCTTTGCTCCCTTTATACTAATTTCCTTACTCTCACTAGCATTCTAACTTAAATGGCTAAGTGGCAACACCAAAGAGCCTTGACACCTCTCATAACTCATTACTTCCTTATATTATGCAAGTTCACCCACTTCTCCCGAATCTCCAAACAACAGATACATATGTTTGTATATAATTTAACATTTTTGTCATTATTTTTATTCACATTTCTAATTTATATTAAGTTATGTACTGTACTGAATTTTACATCATTAACTTTTATGTATATAATTTTAGTACGTGCTTTGTTGGTGGAAAACCATTTAATTGTGCACAGTTTTGTTTTTTCTCTTTTTTCTTTCTTTTTTTTTTTTTTTTGTAAAAAAAAAAGGAGTTGGCTATTAACGCTTTGGAGAAATGCACATTACAGTAGTACTTGTTAAACTGCTACAAGCACTTTCGGCAAATGAAATGTTGAAGAGCAATAACGATGGAATGGGAAGTGGAGGTGGACACGAGGATTTAATAAACTAAGTGACAAAAATAAAAAGTTGGTGTTATAGAGACAAAATTTGGTTTCCAAGTCCTTGGATATTCTTTTACTGTTAAAAACTTAGAATTGTCAATTTTTTAAGACACAAAAGAATAAAAACTTGGTAAATTCTCTCCATTATTTTTATGGTTTAATATAAAAAGTTAAATACATTTTCCTCCATAGCTTTTGGGCTTTTCCTTTTTTGGTGGTGGAGATTTTAAAATAATATTATCTATTTAATAAGTGATGTTTAAGGATATATGACGGTGCTACTTTAATAAGAAATTTAATATTTATTCAGTAATAAGTTTTAAGATATGTTGCATAACATTGTATAAAAACAGTGAAATATTATCTTAAATCAATTTTTTTTTTTTACTACTTTATATCTTTGACCATGTAACTACGAAAGTAACTTTTGATTTGTATAGGAACATTTACATATTAAAAGTATTTAGTCTAAATATTTTTGTATGAAAAAAAAAAATATTTAATCTATGTTACTAATGGAAGTTATTGATATTTAGCCATTAAGTTACCAAAATTTGCATGGGGTCATGTTGAAATTGGTAGTTACATACAATTTGGAGAATCGCTGATAAGAATGATAGGTCTAGTAATATTGTCATAACCGATATGATTATTTAAAAAATTAAAAAAAAATAAATAGGTAAGATATAATACCAACTATTTCACATTTAATTATTTTTAACACCTGCAATGCGAGTCGGAGATAATTGACCAGATCATTAGCCTAAGTCAAAAGCCTAGAAGTCCGATGTATGGGGATAACTAAATGAAAGGAATAAGAAATTTAAGAAAGCCAATGAAATTCGTGATACACGTTCGGTTAGGTGTGGAGCATGAATCATAACACAACACCGTCCACCTTCTTGCACTAACTCGAGGCCTTCATCTTCAACAGCGTCGATGGAAAATTTTAGTATAGCCTCTCGGTGTACAGGATCCACATAAAATACTAGCATGGTTTATATAAACCGGATCTATGAGTAATTGCACGTGCATCTGTAAGATAACCATCTGGTCCATCTCCTTGTTTGACTACACTAAAACTAGAAACCAACCTCTCCATTTGCAGCACATCAATGGTTAATGGTACGTCTCTATAAGCAACACTTCAAAACTCTTCAATGGTATATATGTATATATTACTGCTACTGATATTGATTCGGCTATATGAAATTTTCCTGATTTTTAAATGAAATTCCCATACAACCCACTTTCTTTTCCTTTTATTCTTTAATTCACAATAGCATGTAGTTAGAGAGAACATGCAGAGAGATACTATTTGAAATCCGCAGGCTTTGTCCCTTTGAAACAATTTTTCTTTTTTTAATCAAAAGGAAGGTCTTGTTAACCAGTATCTCAAAATACTAGTTAACAAATTAAAAAGGAAACTTATATTTTTTTAAGACCAATGACACTTCACGAACAAATAAATACATAAAAAGGTATAAAAATTGCTTCTTTTAGCCCTTAACAAATGTAAGTAAAACATCTGTAAAGATTTTCCTCGGGAAAAAAGGTCATCAAAGGGACTAGGTTTTGTGATCCCTAATATCACCATTTCTTCACACAGAATTGAAAACAAATTGAGATTTGTACTTTCAGATCATTGGTATATGCAACATAACTAACATTTGCAGACGATGGTCAATTTTTTCCGAAAGACATGGCTGTATCATAGATAGATATACAGCTAATCTGAGAGTCCCGGATGAAAGTAGGTCATCAGAATTGTTCCATCTATCTCAACCAAGCTATTGGTACATGTCTTGATTATTACAGAATTCGTGAACAACAGTGCCAAATCCAATTCTCCTTACCTGTCTATAGGCAATCCAGTCGGGGTCAACTCACTTCACACAAACAACCACCCAACCCTGGCCGGGGTCAACCCTACAGAATAAAAACTATTGATTATTTCCAAGAAACCATGGCAGTCCAGGTTGTGTGCACTGCTTTGACTCTGGAATCGGCACAATAGGTCCAAGAAATAGGCGCCACAAGTCAAGTATAATCGTGACTAGCATTGCAGCACCTAAAGCATCAATTGCCACTCTGGGTAAATCCCAGGGATTGCCAGGTTTCTCATCAATCCTGAAAATAGACGTATGCACTTTAATAAAACCACATAGCCAAATTTAACCAACGATAGCAATAGATAAAAAGCAAAAGTTCATTACCAAGGTTACATGAAAAAATTGTAACAAAATGTAGCTTCCATCCCTAATTCTCATACTTTGCTCTAAGATGTCATGACATCAAAATATAAAAACAAATTATAAATAAGGAAAGCATCCTGCAACCTGAAGGACTTCATTCCATGCTTTTGCGGATCACAACAGCTGAGCACATCAAGTAATAAAGTTTATGAAATCTAGTCCCCAAGGAAGTAAAAGATAGAATTTTGAAGTTTTTGAAGCTCTGACAGGATTCCAAATTACAGACAGACCAGAATATTTCAACTTTCTTTCTTATTCTTTCTCCTTATTGCCTAAGCCAGAACAAGTCCTCCTTAATTTCAGTCGGACCAGTGAAAGTTTTTACCAATCCATGAATCATGAGACTGCAGATTGATGCACAGTGACAAAAGTCCATCAAAGAGTTAGGGGGAAGCTCCTTTACAAAAGGGATGGATGCAATCTGATTTGTCAAAAGTGAGCTAAAATCCTAGTAAGGCAATCTTCCCATTTGACATGAAAACTGAGCAATTTGCTTTCATGTTCTTCTTTCCATCATCAGTCAAAGGCAGAGGTGCCACACCAGGGTATGCCCTTTTAGTCAAAGGCAGCGATTAATAGAAAAACTGTCCCCTATTTCAACCAATCCCACAAAACTTACCACATAAATCAGATATTGCTCATAGGTGGCTGCTATGAGTGAGTAAATAATGCAAAAGCCAACAAAGTAATAGAAATAGTTGTTTTACTATGCAAACTAAATCTTAAAATAGCATTACCAAAAAAGAGTCAGGATAACAATTTCATCACTGATATAAGTATTAAAATACTAATCGTAACCATGCAGCATAGTACACAATCATTCACCATAAATACCAGATTAAGTCATTAAGCCAAAATTCAAGCAAAAAGACAATGTTAAAGAACCTTTTCACAAATAATTATCTCACCTTAGAAACATTGGAAAGCTCACAATGAAATAGATGGCATAAAACAATGACCCAACTTTGTACATAGAATCCCGGTCCACAAAATCATAATATGGAAACTGCACGGGGCACAAGACAAGCACTGGTCACTTCAGAGATGAACCCAAAAGAGAGTACTTTGACTAACTATAAGCTTCAGATATGTGCAGTAAAAGAATGAAAGATTTTGCAACTATTGGCTGGGCAAAGATTATCTGTTATTCTTGTATAAACAATCAACTAAGCCAATCTAGGACATGATCTCATTATAAAAATGCTAAAGGAAATGTCTAGATGAGAGAGAGACCAATTATAAATCTCAATTTTTATTTTTTGGTAAGAAAAATATTTATCAATTGGAAGAATGTACAAACTTCAATGGACAGTAAAGTTTACATAACTACTCTTTTCTTAAAATTAAAGAGTATACAAAAACACTATGGGAAATACAAGTAAACTCATCTTAAGAGGTAAACTAAATAAGCCTAGTAAAGGCAAGAATTTGGTTGGCTAGGGACCCTAGGTGAGGGATATGCTTCCCAAGACAAACTTGATTACAAGCTCTCCACAGACAGTAAATTGAAGCTACAAGAGATGCTCTCCAACGTCAAAATTCAACCTGTTTAGAGCTTGCAGTGGCGACAAGTGCTTTAGTTGCCCCTCACCACGAAAGGAAGAAAGGCGAAGAGTTGAGGGCTAGGCATACTTGTGACTAAAACTAAGGAGAGAAGTAACACTGGAAGAATAGGTGTGCATGATCTTCAACCCCATTTGCGCAAAGATAGCAAGTTGTTGATGTAACAATACCCCAAGTAGCCATTTTATCAAGGATTTGCAGCTTGTTAAGCCAAGCTAGCCACAAGAAAAAGGCATGCCTCAAAATAGAAGTAGGATTCCACACTTTTTTGCACCAAGCTACTTGTGGTAAACATGAGGCAAGGAACTCATAGGCGCTCTCAATAGAGAAATCCGTAGATTGTGAAGGCATCCATTTCAGAATGTTAGTTTGAGATGAGTCAGGTGAAATAGTGTTAGGAATGCGAATATTATTCCAAAAAATCCCCTCTGGTAGGCTCCACTGGTCATTAGAGATGATTGAACAAAGTCTAGTATCAAAGGGGAGGCCCGAATTTGCTATGTCCCAAGGATTGCAGTGGGTAGGCCATTTGATAACCAAAAGTCTAACCATAAGGAAATGGATAAACCATCTTTGACTTCCCATCTAAATTGATCTCCTACCAAATGTCTCAACTTAATAAGTTTCCTCCATATCCAAGAACACATTGAGGAAGCCTTAACAGTCCAAAATCTACAACCTTTTAGAAATGTGGTGTATCCAATCTGCCCATATACCTCTCTCTCCATTTTTGCATAGGTGCCAAATATGCTTGATCTAGGCTGCTTTGTTCCAAATTGCAATTCTAGGTATACTAAGGCCACCATTCTTCTTTGGGTTACAAACCACATCTCAACTAACTTTGGCTTTTGTGGAGATATTTGGATTACCACTCTAAAGAAAGTTCCTCAATTTCTATTCAATGCTCACCACAACAAATTTAAGGAGTAAGAAGATGGAGCTCCAATAAACCTGTATTGAGAAAAGAACTGAAGTTATTAGTTGCCATCAACCTACAAAAGACAAAGATTTAGCAGTCCAAAAGAAAATTCTTGCTAAGATCTTAGCTTCAAGTGCTTCTCAGTCATGTTTCTTCAATTTGGTTGATATCAAAGGGACTCCTAAATATCTAGCTAGAAGTGTCCCCTCTTGGAGCTATGTTAAAGCCAACAATTCACTCTTGATTCTATGGTCAACATTACAAGAGAAAAGACTACTTTTACCTCTATTTGCTATAAGTCCTAACATGATTTGGAAGAGTAGCAAACCTTCATGTACCCCTTAGATTGATGGTAGCTCCCCTTTGCAAAAATCTAACAAGTCGTCGACAAAGCTAAGATGTATGATCCTTTCTGTTTCACATCTCCAACGGAGTGAGAAATCCTCTTGATATGATAACTTGCAAAGGATCTCTAGTAGAACCTCCATCCTAAGGACGAACAAGTAGGGGAATAATGGATCCCCTTGTCTCAATTCCCTTTTACTAAAAAAGAAGCCTACTAGCTCACCATTTATGTTGATAGAGAAGGTGACAATTGCAATGCATTGTTGGATAAGACGACAAAAATGTGGTGGAAACCACATGCATTCAAGAATTTTAAGTAAGAAATCCCAATTAATAGTGTCATAGGCTTTGAGGATATCCACTTTCAAAGCACATCTCAGTAGTCCTTTATGGGTATGGTAACCCACCATCAATTCTTAGGCTAAAAAAATATTGTCTGTAATGCGCTGCCCAAGCACAAAGGACACTTGCTCCTTACCTACTAGATCAGCCATTAGAGGCTTTATACGAGCTATAAGCACTTTAGTGATCACCTTATAAAGAATGTTACAGCATGCAATAAGTTGAAAAATCACTAACCGTGCCAGATTTAGGACTTTAGGTACTAAAGAGATGATTGTAGTATTCAATTCCTTCAACAAAAACTAGAGGAGAGGAACTCTTGTACAGCTCCCATAAGAGCTCCACCAATTAAGTCCCAATTGGCTTTAAAGAACCTAGCCATATATCCATCAAGCCTAGGGGTCTTCTCATTTGCAATTGAAAAGAAAGCAGCCTTCACTTCATTGTTGGAGAAGGGCTTGTCCAGCTCACTTATTTTAAAATTATTAAGATGCCATGTGACAAAATACAAACTTCATGAAGGTTTACATGTCTTTCTTGATCATGATTAAAATCTTGAAAAAAGCGAAGCACCTCACTATGAACTTGTTCTTCCCCCCTTGGCCTCACTACCATCGTCCTTGAGAAGACTACAAATGGCACTTTCTGTTGTGAAGATTGATTAAGCTCTTATAAAAATAGAAAGTATTCTTATCCCCTAGCTTCAACCATTTGATGCAGGATTTATGCTCATAAAAGCACTATTCTACAACTCGTAAAAAGTAGAAATCCTTGAAAGCCCACCGTTCCTCCTCTAGTTTTGAGGTATAACCATTATTGAGTATGGTTGATTGGATGGCTTGAAGTTTTGCCTTAGCTATTTTCACCCGCAAAGGTAAATTAGAGTAAGCAAAGTGATTGAGTTTCCTAAATTCAAATTTTAAAAGCTTCAACTTGGACATCACCTGGTAGCTTTTCAATCCAACAATATTTGAGCTCTAAACCCTTTGCACTATCTGCTTAAAATCTACATGATTAGCCTAGAAATTAAAAAATTTAAAAGGAATCCACTTTTTCTTCAAGCCAAAATCCATGTGAGCAGCGAAAATAACCGTTTTCTTGATGTGCCAAGTTTAGTTCTAGAGTGAGAAAATGCTCTCACTTCTCTCTAACCCTTGCCCCCCCACGCCCCCCTAGACGACTAATTTCTTTAGGATACACCACGCACTCCATTAGAACTAGGAAATATCTAAACACCCCCTTCCTTGCCATCGCCGTCCAAATGAGGCCAGAAGGTCCCCCCAACGGACGGCCAGGAAGTTCATCCGACCGCCGGAGCACCCATGATGTCAACTGCCTCCCTCATTGTCCACCGGACAACAAAAAAGAGTCCCCAAACCCGAGGAGTCTCAATAAGGAAAAAGGCACAGCAACTTTTCATACTTTTCAAAAAGCCACAGCTAGCCTTCCCAAAATAGCAAGCTTGGAGACCCACACCCCTGCTGCAGCCGCTGCACCTGCAGCATTGTCTGCCCAAAAAGCTTAAAGTAATGTTCCTATACCAAACGCTGCCACACCTCACTCCCCAAGCTTTTCCACTAACGGCAAAAACACCTCGGAACCTATCCATCATCAAAGAAGCGCATTTTCCGTCCAAGACCAACCGGAAAACAACCAACCTGTACATCTGAAACAACCACTCTCCTACGCCTCAGCCTGCCGCCAAGGATCACCTCCTTCCCCTCCAAAGTTCCAACTACGTTTTATCCCACCAAATACGTCGTCCAACATTCCCAAGGTTACAATTCCTCAAGCTGTAGAGGATGAAGGTGCCACTTACTGGGAGTCCACGCTCGTGGGATACTTCATTGGCCGGAGGATGCCTTACACCCTTGTTCATGCGATCACCACCAAACTCTGGAAGGACTTCGGACTCCAAGGCATATTGGCGAGCTCCAAAGGATTCTTCTACTTCCAGTTTGACAGAAACAAGGACCTAACGCCCATCCTAGAGAAGGTATGGTTCTTCTCCAAGCGTTTTCTCATCATCCAAAGGTGGAGGAAAGGTATGAGGTTGGACAAACCCCAACCAACACACATTCCGGTTTGGGTCACACTTAACCGTCTTCCATGCGAGCTCATAACGGCGGAGGGCATAAGCCACATTGCAAGCGCAGTCGGCCTTCCCCTAAAAGCTAATACCCTTACTGCCTCACAACAGCGTCCCAACCAGGCTCGCCTCTTGGTAGAACTGGATGCACAGAAGGACCTGGTGAAATAGATTGAGATAGAACGAGCTGATGGATCAGTGGCATTCGTTGAAGTTGACTATCAATGGATCCCCCCCCATTGCAAAAAATGCCAAGTTTTTTGGCACAGATGCCCAGCCACCACCGTCCCCCCAAAGACCACCTCGTCCGACCCAATCACAAACGCAACTCATCCTTCTGTCACGGATGAAGCCACACAAAACAAATCAAGTAAACCCACCACCCAAACGCACACGCCTAGCGGAGACCACCCTCCCCCTCCTAGCAGTAACTGCCCTATTCCAGACATAACCGAGGATAACAAGACTTCCATCCCAGCTCAGACCAAACACGACGTCATCAACAATCACCACCAGGCTCCTAGCGTAGACCTTAAGAACACAGCGACAGTAGAAACCCACGAACAGGAGCCCAAAACATGCCCACTCATTAACTCGGAACTCCCCAAACCAGCCTGCCAGCCTTGCAACACCACCCTAAACAATGAAACAAGTTCCACAACTCCACAAGAAGATAGTGAGGACAGTCATTATGAGAATACCCCCTTGTCCAAACTGATGCATACAGCCACAAAGCCAGCAGCAAGTTCCCTCAAGGGCAACAAAGGGTCCACTTCCTCTGGAAAACACAAGAAGAAATAGAGGAAGAGGCGACGCTCCTTCACCTAGCACCGATAGGATCCCATCGTCACACTCTTATCTTTCAATGAACATAGCGGCTTGAAACATACGAGGGTTAAACGACCCTCTCAAAGTGACAGAATTACTAAAAGAGTGTGGCATTAATAAGATATCTCTAATGGGGATATTGAAAACTAGAGTGAACCCCAACAATGAAGCAATAATAAAGCAACGAATGGGACACAATTGGCAAGTAGCTATCAATCGAGAAGCACCCAAACGAATCTGGGTAGCTTGGCAACCGAGAGTGTGGAATATCCATATAATTATGGAAAGAGCTCAACTATTACACTGTATTGCAACTCATCGTAGTCTCAATATTAGCTTTAGCATCACCTTCATTTACGAAGCAAACACCAGCAGTGATAGAAGGGATCTTTGGACACAATTGGAAGAACTTTCCATCACAAACACCGCCACTCCATGGCTGGTCCTTGGGGACTTTAACATAACCAAATCCCCTTTTGAAAAGCAGGGTGGTCAGGGGCGAATGACCTCCGGCATGATAGAATTCCAAAATTGCCTAACTAAAACCGAATAGGAGGACTTAAGATATGGAGGCGATTTCTTCACATGGACCAATAGACAAATCAATAACCCTATCCTGAGGAAGCTTGATCGCGTCCTGGTCAATCAAAGCTGGATGCAAACTTTCCCTAGCTCCCACGCCAAGTTCCTATCTCCAATCTTATCAGATCATTCCCCATCCATAACACATATTCAACTCACAAACCAGGTAAGAAAAACACCCTTCAAATTTTTCAATTACTGGACTAATCATTCAGAATTCAATAACATAATCTCAAGCGTGTGGAGCACCGAGATAACAGGCTCCAAAATGTACCAAGTTATAAGTAAGCTTAAGCTAATCAAGGGGAAGCTGCGACAGCTCAACCACACCAACTACTCAGACTTATCCAACTGAGTTAAGGAAGCCAAACAAACTCTCCTTTAGCTGCAGTCCAATATTCATTGTAGTAGCAACGTATCCCTGATGGAAGCCGAAAGATCAGCTTTCAAAGACTTCTATCTACTGAGGAAAGCTGAAGAGAACTTCTACAAGCAGAAATCAAGAGTGAAATGGTTGAAACTCGGAGATAAGAACACATCCTTCTTCCATAAATCAATGAGAAACCATCATAACAGAAGCCACATATTCCAAATCACCCGCGAGAATGGAAGTGAAGCAATTGGCACTGAACAGGTCAAGCATCAAGCGGTCGAATACTTTCAACAAATGTACAACAAAGCATGTCCACACCTTAATACGGATGAAATAGCCAGCCGGGTGACATGGAAGCTTACTGCGCAGCAATGTGACGAACTACTCGCCCCATACACGGATGAGGAAATCAAATGGGGATTCTTCTTTCAAGCAAATGAGAAAGCCCCAGGTCCAGATGGATATACGGCTCTCTTCTTCAAGGAAACTTGGGGAATATTAGGAAAGGACCTTACCGCTGCAATCAGGGAATTCCTCCACTCGGGACATCTCCTCAAAGAGATAAATTCTACCATCCTCTCATTGGTCCCCAAAACCCCCAACCCAACCAGCATGGGGGACTTTAGACCAATAGCATGTTGCAACATGCTCTATAAAGCAGTCTCAAAAATCTTAGCTGCCCGCCTAAAAAAGGTCCTTCCTGCACAAGTTGGGAGAGAGCAAGCAGCATTCATCCCTGGACGAAAGATCACAGACAACATCCTCATTGCCCAGGAATTAATGGCAAGCTATCAGACACAAAAAGGAGCACCCTGATGCACCCTAAAGGTCAATCTCCAGAAAGCCTATGATACCATACGTTGGGACTTTATACTTGAAGTATTGAGAACCATGCAATTCCCTCCGCATTTTTGCAGTCTAATAAAACAGTGCTTATCAACTCCAAAATTCTCAGTCAATATCAATGGGGAGTTGGCAGGCTACTTTTCTAGCACGCGTGGCCTCAGACAAGGGAACCCTATTTCCTCGTATTTATTCGTCATAGGTATGGAAGTCCTCTCCACCTCTCTCCGGCAACTCATATCCAACCCAACATTCTCTCCCCACTGGAGATGCAAATCGGAACACCTCAATCACCTTTGCTTCGTGGATGACCTACTCATTTTTGCTAGAGGAGATGTGCATTCTATAACACTGATCAGAAACACTCTCCAACAATTTCAAGCACTCTCAGGTTTGACAGCCAATAACTCTAAGAGTTCCATAATCTTCTCCAATGTCCTCCTCAGGGATAAGCAGAGCATCCTACAAATCATGCAGTTCCAAGAAGGTTCTCTCCCAATAAAATATTTAGGCGTCCCGCTCCTCTCTACTAAACTCAAAACAGAGGATTGTGATGTTTTAGTAGACCGAATCACAGCTCGCATCACCTCGTGGACAGCGAAATTCTTATCATATGCTGGTAGGCTCCAACTAATTCGATCAGTTTTATTCTCCATGCAGGCCTTCTGGTGCTCAGTATTTCTCCTTCCAAAGAGGATAATCACAAAAGTAGAGCAATTAATCAGGAATTTCCTCTGGAGTGGAAATACTCATACAGGAACCAAAGCTAAGGTCAGATGGGAAGAGGTTTGTAAGCCAATCAGTTGTAGGGGATTGGGGATTCCTAACCTCCATCAATGGAACAAGGCCTTACAAATTAAACACATCTGGCACCTATGCAAGAGCGGACCGCGTAGCCTATGGCCTAAATGGGCACACTCGACACTGTTAAAGGGCAAAAGATTCTGGACATCGCGAGCCCCAGCAGTTTGCTCCTGGTCTTGGAAGAAACTCCTAAAGCTTAGACCTTTAGTGCGAAACTGCTTTCAATGGAAAGTGGGAGACGGCCTAACCATCTCTATATGGACTGACTTTTGGTTACCCATGGGTCCTCTGTATACTTTATACTCTCCAAGAGAAATCAGGAACTCTGGGATACCAATAACGGCAAAATTATGCTCTCTGGAGGAAAATAACACACGGCGGCTCCCAAACCATCCACCATGGTCTGATATCATTATTCCCGCACACATCAAGCCCAATCATCACACTCCCGACCAACTCCAATGGACTCACACGACTGCAGGGGAATACACCATCAAAAGTGGCTATTTCTTCCTAAATCCAGCTGGCTCAACAATCCCATGGTATCGAGTTGTATGGAACAAAACTACCATACCAAGGCACTCCTTCATATTATGGCTAGCCTGATTGAGAAAGTTATCTACACTTGATAAACTGACCACATGAGGGCTAGCCACATCCTCCACATGCTACCTATGCCAACAAGAAGATGAGGACCACTCCCACCTGTTCTTCGGATGCCAATACTCCTCCCGAGTATGGCTGATAGTGAGCGATATGGCCAAATGCCCCCCTTCCTGTAAGGATTGGCAGAGAGCCATACGAGTACTACTGGCAACAAACCAGTCCAATGCCAAACAACACCAGACTTGGAGAGCGAGCCTCGCAGCAACGGTATACTGCATTTGGAGAGTGCGCAACAAAGCAAGACTTGGACTATCTATCCCTGGCACTTCTTCTTTAGCCAATCAAATCAAATCTTATGTTTACCTAGAATAATTTGTTTAGACTAGTTTGTACCTACAACTATAGGTATGGTACTAAAGTTATAATAGATTAGTTACTTGTGTTGTATTGTAATGTAACCGTCTTTGACGGATGTACCTTTATTTCTAATCAATAAATAATGAATTACCAGAAAAAAAAAAAATCCATGTGAGCCAAGGCCATGAAATGGTTCAATAAAAAAGGAGGAAAAAAAGAAGCATAAGTCCTTGGGAATCTTGTCAACCATGGATGGTTAACGATGACCCTATCGAATTTGCTTAGGATCAAGTCGTTAGCCTGCTTGTTCGACCAAGAGAAAAAATTACCCACATATCTAAGATCCACCAATTCAGCCTCATCCATGAAGTTCTGAAACTCTACCATTGCTGTTTTCATACTTAATTGGCCTCCCATCCTCTCTAATAGGTTCCCAACATCCAAAGACTATCAAATAGAGAAGGGGCAACCTTGAGTAAGTCCTGCCAAAGGATCTTCCTAGTTCTAGCATTGTTTGCTCTATACAAAAAGATAACATGAAAGGAGCAATTTGCCCTGATGTTTGTGCATGAACTATTCATGCATATGCAAAACCTACACATGCCACACCTTCGATTCCCAACAGATCCAAATTCGTTTTCTTGCAAGCTCATTAATTGCAAAAGCTCAATGAGGTCCCACTTTATGCATGATTAAAGTTTCACTAAACAAGTTTACTCTTATTTCTAGTAAACCTACAAAAGAGATCCCATGCTCTATACAAATCTTTCTTACTTCTTCAACTTTAATAGGGTTGCTAATCCCCCTTACATTCTAAGAGGCTATATTCATCTACTATATAAATGAAACAAGATCACATAAAAGTGCGTTTTCTTTTGAAAAGCTTCTTCTTTCTCTTTCCATGTGAGCTAGAACTTTTGCTACTCCTAAAGGAGCTACTAGACTGCCCATGACAAGTTTTAGGCACCAACAAAGCGTTCAATAGAGTATTTTCCATAGGATCCAACTCTCCCTCTTCCAAGATATCCCCCTCCTTCTCTGAAACCTCTTGGTTATGTTCACCTACCACCAAATTAGTTGGGTTTCTAACACATGGGTGTGAGGGTTGTCAAAAGAATCCATATTGGCAAGACTGACTTCCTTGGGATTAGATATTTGGATCAGGGTAAAATGATCACCTCTGATAGTATCTTCCCTTACCTCCATCGATGGAGAGACAACTTCTTCACTCACACCAGCTTCTTGTTGGGCTTTCGACGATAAAGTGAGGTAAGAACTAGTTGAATCCACTATATCGTTCTATTGCTTGCCCTTCCACTTCCTATTGACTTGAACCCATTCGCCTTTTGGAGCTCCAAGGCCATTAGAGGTGGCCCTTGCACATTAGCAGGGTGGTTGAGAGCATGAGTAACCAAAGACTTTACAAGAAGCACATCTACTAGAAAACCACCAGTACTCCATAGAGACTTTAGCCAAGGAACCATCAACCCGTTCAACTGTTACTTGGTTCATAAGTTCCTCTTTGGTGTCAATTTCAACAAGCAAACAAGCCCGATTAGCCCTTTGCTGAAGAGAGATTAAAGTGTTAGCTCTAAGCCACTTGCAAAGTGGCTAAGACCTCCTTCATTCAAAAACTCACAAGGAATGCTAGAGAAGACCATCCATACTAGTACATGGTAGGCCGCAGTTTTTCAAGAGACATTCCTTTCCTCCACTTCTATAGAATTAACAAACTTTGGGTGAAAAACCAAGTTTTTTCCAGAACAAGAGTAAGGTCCTTTATCTCTTGCAAATCTAAAATAATAAAATCCATCATTGTTGGCAAGGACTCCAAGAATACCAAAGTCTTTCCACACCCTTAAAGCAATGGGCTGAACAAGAGAAAGGGGTAGTTTCCAGCCAAGAAAATACCCTACAAGAGTGGACTCCCAGAATTTTGCACCATCATTTTCAACTTCAAAGGGTATTCTGACCTTTGAAACTACACCTTGGCTACCGGAGGAATGAATCTCAGTTTAAAACCTCCAAAAGAAGAAGATGAAGGGGCACACGTATCAGCGTAGGACTTGGCACTAAAATGGCACCCAGGTTGCTCACCCAAAGAAGCAAAATCCAGCGGTGGAGACTCCACAAACTGGCTTTTAGACTGGTTTTCAGCCTCAGCTTTTTTCAGCACCTCATTTAGCTCCTCAAGAGTAGCATTTCCATATGTGGAAGTACTCTCTAAAGACCTTTTGGACCCTTCAGCTGAGCTAGACTTGGAAAGGGGAGGGTCTAATCTCTAAAACACAGATTTCCCAGTGTCCAGAGGTGGACACTGTTCAAGGAGGCTTTTTTTGTTAAAGGAGGGTTCCCAGCAGCATCAGAAAAAGGAGTTTCAACTTTTGCAGAAACAGCGTCAGAGGGCAAAACCACCTTTGGAGTAGCGCCATCTTCTACACGAGCCTATTTTGTAAAAAACCCCGGAGGAAAGTGGCTCCCTAAGGTATGGTGACCACCTCTAAAGGACTTCTTGGTTGAGCCACCTCTCATGGAAAACGAAAAAGATGAGAAGAGGGAGAAGGAGAGGGAGGGAGGACAAGGAAGTGAATAGGAAGAAGGGAATGAAAGGAAACTAAGGAGTTTTTCTAGAGAGAGGAGAGAGCATCTTCTCACTCTAACTTTTTAACCCTAACTCATGCAATCTCAATCTTTTTAATGATAACTAAGTTCACATTAAGTACCAATAAAAACAGAGTGTCCTACGGCAAGGCCATAGATTAAGTTTGTATGAAATAACAACAGCCCTCAAAAATGGTGTAATGGATGTAAATCCTGGTAAGTGCACAAATTGACTGCTCTTCTACCGCTTACATTAGATATAGCTAAAGTCTCCAGGTATGCGATGAAATAAGAAAGAGCAAGAATCCAGGCAGCCTCAAAAGCCCACTGAACTTTCTCAGGCAAGTCAGCAATAGCATGTCTAAGTCGACGTAGTGTCATATTTGATGTAACATGGTAAAATAAAAAGCAAACATGAGTGAGGAGAAAGGTCGTATGTGGCACCTGCAAAATATAAGATTTGTAAGCAGATCTGGCATAAAGGATGAGACAGATTTGGGAAAATATATGTATCAGCCTTACATTGTTCATCTTCCATGATGGGAAGGTATAAGAAGCTCCCAAAACCGTGAAGAAATAATGGGTCCAAAAGTAATTTCCAACATAACTAAATAAAACTATCCAGAGATTTGCCTGAGATGAGAATACAATTAACCAGTTAATTGACCGAAACCAACACAAAATATTTCACCAAAGTATACTTATAAAAGTATGTCCATAAGAAAATCAAAACGTGTGTTTTACGAATCAAAATTTGTAACATTGAATCATCCAGCTGCATAAGTTGGCTTGGCACTTTACTAGCATTGTATATGATCAAGATTTATCAGTCCATTTTAACGATAATAATCAAATGGTCATTCAACGTTTGAGATGCTAAGTCATTATCATGCTTTTGGGCCATCAAGATAACATTTCTTCTACCAGATTTTATTATACTTTTAAGGGGAAATGATAATGCATGTTGCAAGGAATGGTATTATTTTACATAGGAAATGGACATAAGGATTTAAGGAATTCTCATTTACAATGGTCATTGGATTTGCAGCAATGGTCAAAACAGAAAACTTGCAGTGCACTCTCCTTTCATTGCAATTGCCATTTGCAATTGGTGTGCATTTTGAAATATTTATGAACTTATCCACCCTCCATAAGAAATTTTGGTTTGACAAGCTTCATACACAATTTTCAACATTTCCCCCATAACAAAGCACACACATAGAGCAGCCACTCAACAACCGACTCACCATACCAAGCCACTTTGTTGCTCAAAAGATATGCTGGAGAGTGCTTTAAGGAAGGATAGCTTATGGGTGTGTGATCATCAAACAACATTTTCGAAGAAAAGAAGTGCATGACAAGGTATTCTTGTGTCCTCTACTGTTAAAGAAAAAGATACAAAACCGAATTGATGAAACAGAGCATTCTAGCTTTATTCTTGTAAGTGATAACAGCTGTAACGGACCCTTTAAGGCCATTTCATTATTCCAGAATGGGTATTCCCATCAAAATCCATACACAACATTCCTCTTGCCAGGTTCCTCCAGATTGTTAAATCCAGGTTTTAGTATCTAAAATACCAACAAGCTTCACAAGCATTTTTCTGGCTCAATAAAAAATCTTAAAAGAGAAAAATAAAAGAAATCAACAAGAATTGTATCTGTGAATATTCACACACTTCATCTCTATTTTTCATTGAAGAAAAAAACTATACACAATGATTGCCTAAACATTATATGATTATGGGTAAAAAGATGAGAATTTGAAAAGATAAAAACCAAGGGAAAAGATAACTATTGCCAATGAGGGATTTGCAGAGACTATAAGGTCCTAGAAGATCCAATGCCCCATCATCAGCATATAAAATAATTTCACCCCAAAAAGTACTTGCCTTGACCCAATATTGATCCTTCCAACATAAGCTGCTATCAGCCTACAAGAATTATTTCCCAACCATAAAAAGCATTAGCATCATTACAAATAAACGGGCAATCACAAAGCTTGACAATCTTCTATGAGTAATCAGCTTCTCATATTTTGGGAATATATATATATTAGATGGCTTATTTAATAAAAACCAAATCTTTCTCCAAATTAATCTACCAAATAGCCTTCTTGTGGACCCAATAAACAAGCTGAGATTGCATGGATTGCTCACTGTGGTCATGCAATGAAGTTATCAATGTAGCATATTCTAATTGCTCCATTCTTTCATCAGTCTCATCATCTACGTTATCAAACATGTAAAGAGAATAAAACACCCCTCAAACATGTTCCACAATGCAATGATTTACCTTCCCAACAAAAAACATGGGTACCAAGAATGTTGGAACTGCCGAAACTAATCCAAGGAGCAAGTATTCCAATTCAGTAAACCTCTGTCAATGCAAATATTCATGCTAGTCAGATGGACACATCAATAAAGCCTAAAACAAAAGCTGTTATCCTTAGGCTCAAAATGGAACATTGAAGCCAATGTGAAAGTCACGCCCTGGACTCTTCTACTGAAATACGTATCTTCTTTATAACATCTGAATATATTACATCACTCTGGTCTTAATCAATATACTTAGAAGAGCCCCTTTATCGCGTGCCCAACAACTTATTAAAAGCCAAGGAATGGAAAATTTTCACCTTATCTGAGGTCAAAAAACAATTCAAAGGAAAGGTGAAGAGTTTCGCATTTTAGCTCTTAACAAGTGCCCCGGAACCTATCAACATTTTCCTCATTGGAAAATAAGGGCGAAGTTGTTTTAGGTATAAGGAAAGCAGTATCCAAATCTACCTCGTAGAGTTTAAAAGGAACAACTATACCCAAACAGAGCGTAAGCCAAAAGGGAGTGTAGCACAAAAAGAAGAGCTCCCCCCATCTTTTGCTAGGGTTTGGAGCCAACCATAAACTCCTATTCCTAGTATCTTTTTTGGCGCCATCTGCACCCAAAAATAGAACTTCAAAATCGTGTCTTTGATGACGAACAACTGAAAAACACAGATTTTAATACAATGTGAACGTCAAATGACTTACTATCACTGTCCATGTTTAGGGTTGAGATCTACTTCTCTGGGTTTCTCCGACTGATCAAATCACGCTCACTCATTCACTCACTACTCCACAGTCCATAGTCCACTTTGAAGTCGGACAATAGTTTTCATAAGATGCCCTGACTTATTATTAAAAAAAAAAAGAAAAAGAAAAAAGATTTAATATTTAACTGAAAATGATAACGGATTTAATATTTCTTTTAAGATTTTCCTTTTATCTTTAAGATAAAATAAAGGAGAGCGAAATGTTAAAATTGAAAAGTGATAAGTAGTGAGAAAAATTATTAAAAATTGGATCATTATCTTTATAATATTTGGATTATATAATTTAAAAAATATTATTGATTTATTTTAAATTCTTAATAAAAAATTTTAGTAGTTAAACCTTAATAACCTATTGATATAAAAACTAGTCACCCAATTAAATAGACTAGGTTTGTATTATTAAATAAATAAATTTTCTTAACAATTTTTCTCATCATTTATTATTATTCTTTAAATTTTTGTTTTCAATATGAAGGCATGTTCCACAAGTGGAATTTACTAAATTTAATCCCTTTCTTAAAATCATAGATTCTTCCATTAGATAATTATACAATAAATTTTTTATATTTTAAATTTTAAAAAACAAACATAATGAAATTTTCTATTTTTCAATAATAGAACAACATAAAATTTTTTAAAAATAAAATAAAGTTAACTATCAATTATATAGTTCTCTTATATCTTTAATATACTTATATTGTAAGTGTTTATATTATTATCATTTTTATTAATAATTTAACACATAATAATTTTTACATTTACAACACAAGTTGATATGCTTAAGAGGATGTTCACTAAAACATTAATAGCACTTCAATAGATGGAATTCAAATAAATTCCTAATTTATGGAAAATTAAGGGTTTTAGTAAGATTTAGAGATCATATGAATTCTTGCGAATATGACTCACCAAAGAAAAATGCACTAACCTAGATCCATTTCATATAATTCACAAATAGAAATTAAGTATGCTCTCCATGACCAATTATGATTAATAAGAGTTGAGGAGAAGTCAAGAGGAAATTCTTAAACTCTATAATATGTTATTTCTTGATGATCATAATTACAAGAGTTTTTATAAGTCCTTAAACTAACAATGGCAAAAACATAAACAAATAGAAGTTTAACAAGCAAAATAATAAAATAAATTGAAAGTAGAGTTGTCGTAGTTAGTAGATAACAACACACACTATTATGGAAGAGCCACTGTCCCAAGTTCAAGGGCTGAATCAAGAAGAAAGTCAAGTGGCTGAAGTTGAAGTTCAAAGGGATTCAAGTCCAATAAACCTACCTCAAGGACCAATCACAAGATCCCGAGCCAAGAAGCTGCAACAAATCCTAATTTCTCATGTACAGGGTTTGATAAACATCACAAGTGAGAAGCTTCAAGGAATCCAAAGCTTCGGGGCAAGGGATGATCAAAGGGAACTTAATGTGATGGAAATCAAGTGGGAGGAACCGGTCCAGGATCTAGGCTGCCGGCCTTGAAGTCGGTTTTGAAAGGCTGCCGGCCTTGAAGCCGGCCTTTACATATACGTCGCCGGCCTTGATAGCCGGCCATCTTTTAATTACGTTGTATTTTTCCTTATTCCGCGAATTACGATGTATTGCTTAGATGTCTTCCTATTTATACCGAGATAAGACGATGTAAAGTCACTTTTTTTTATGATCTTTGAAATACCAGAAAGCTTGTCGCTTCAATTCCTTGCGTTCTTGATTGAATGCATGCTAGGAAACTTTCAGGAGAGAGTTGATCGATCTTTTACTGTGGAGAGTTTCGAGGTTAGGGCTTGATTAGTTCTAGCTTGTTCATCGATCCGTCTAAGAAAACCTAAATCTAAACTATCTTAGGGTTTGATTCCAATTAGATCCGTGGGTTTTCGTGTTGTTGTTGTGGGGGTCCGTAATAGCCAAAAAGGGGTTCTCAAGCGCAACTGCGGTGGTTCCGGTATTATTTGGTGTCAGAGCTTTGGCTCTAGATCAGGTTATATCTTTCATTGATCTTTGTTTGACTTTTAATTTTATCTTCATTTAATATATAAAGTTGTGTCCTTTACATGTTCTATTGTGTTTTCTCTCGTCAAGTTGTGACCCTTCCATCATTCTAGGGTTTTTTCCATCAAGAAAAGAAAAGAAATTCGTATTAAAAAAAAGGATATATATATATATATATATATATATATATATATATATATATATATATTGATTTATAGGGTTCTTGAATTTGTGATTTTTGTTGGATCCTAACTTATTGAAAACACCAAATACTCCAGAATTATAGTGTAAATTCATCAAAGGATATTAGGAAACACTAATTGTGTCTATGTCATACACTTCTCTTTTGATTATTTCTAGGTGTGATTTGATTAGGAACATCGAGGAGCAAGCTTGAGAGGTGTGAGGAACACCTGTGAGACCTGATTTGATTGTGTGACACACGAGAGTACAACCCCATCAGTTGAGTGTAAACACGAGAGGGAGTGCTTGTTAGGAAACTGAAATTTTAATTAACATTTGTTAGTTTTGCAGGATTAGATGTCTGGTAAAGGTGTTGGTGTGAGTAAGGAGGAGGGAACTGTGGATGAGAAACTGTTGAAGGAGGCTCAACAATCAGAGTTTAGGCGTATGACTAAAGCATTGATAGAGATGAGAGTCTATGGAGCGAATGAACTTGAGGTTACAGGCAGTTGAAAATAGGGAGCCTAGTGCTAGAGAAGGGCATAGAGGAGGTAGGATTCCTATTCCACAGACAATTGATGTGACTGATGATAGTGACTATCCGGAGGAGGAGTATGAAGATAGTACAGTGTTGGATGTCAATAGGGGCCGAAGAGGTGGTAGAGGAATAGGAAGAGGAGTAGGAGCTGGTAGAGGAAGAGGAAGAACACATGAGCGTTACACTGCTGGCAGAAGTAGAGGAAATGATGATTATGTAGATCGAGGATTGGGTGGAATTAAACTGGAACTTCCCATCTTTCATGGTAAGTCTTATCCAGAGGCTTATTTGCAGTGGGAGAAGAAGGTAGAGCTAATCTTTGATTGTCACCAATGTAGTGAGGAGAGAAAAGTGAAGTTGGCTGTAACCCGGTTTCAAGATTATGCTATCTCTTGGTGGGATCAACTGGTGACTAGCAGAAGGAGGAACATGAAGTATCCTATAGATAACTGGCATGATCTTAAGGCTGTGATGAGAAAGCGATTTGTTCCCAGGTACTATCACAGGGAACTCATGCAAAGGTTGCAAATGTTGAGACAAGGTAATAGGAGTGTGAAGGACTACTACAAAGAGATGGAGATGATCATGACTAGTGCTGATGTGAATGAGGAAGAGGAGGCCACCATGGCACGATTCTTGTGTGGTTTAAACAAAGAAATTGTTGATAGGGTAGAATTGCAACATTATGTGGAGTTGGAGGATATGGTGCATCTAGCTATCAAAATTGAGAGACAACTCCAGGGCAGAGGTCCATACGGGTATGTTTCCAAACCTTCTTCCAGTTCTCATTCTGCATGGAAGGGTTATGGAAAGTCTGATTTTAAGGGAAGTAAGCCTACTACTGATGTTGCAAAGGGGAAGGTAGTTAGGGTTTCACCTGAGAAACCTAAGGAGGCTGAACCCAAGGGCAGGAACGGGGATATTAAATGCTGGAAGTGTCAGGGTGTAGGTCACATTAGCAAGGATTGCCCTAATAAGAGAACAATGGTGATTAGAAATGGAGAAATTGTGATAGATGATGAGGGAGATGATAATGAGAGTGCAAATGATGACATGCCTGAGCTGGAGGCTTGTAGTGATGCTGGTAGTGTTGAGGAGGCTGTGAGAGGTGACCTATTTGTAGCTAGGCGTGCATTAAGTACCCAGCTAAAGGGGGATGGTCCTGAGGAACAAAGAGAGAACCCGTTTCATACTAGATGCTATGTCCAGGGAAAGGCATGTAGTGTGATTGTTGATGGAGGGAGTTGTACTAATGTGGTGAGTACACTCTTGGTTAACATGTTGGGATTGCCTACTATACCACATCTAAGGCTATACAAACTTCGGTGGCTTAGTGACTGTGGAGAGATTAAGGTAAACAGGCAAGTCCTCATTTCTTTTTCCATTGGCAAATACTGTGATGTTGTTCCTATGCATGCTGGTGACATCTTGTTAGGTAAACCTTAGCAGTTTAATAGGAAAACCTTGCATGATGGATATCTCAACAGATACTCTTTTACTAAGGATGGCAGGAAAACCATTTTGGCACCACTGTCCTCTAAAGAAGTGTATGAGGACCAATGTAAATTGGAGAGGCTGAGAGTGGAGGTTGAAAGCAAAGAGAAGGAGAGTAGAAAGAGCACTTCAGAAGGAGAGAAAAACAAGAGTGAAAATCAAAAGAGTGGAAAAATTGAGAAGAGTGAAAAGAAAGAAGGGAGTGAAAAGCAAGATGTGAGCTTGATTGCTAGGTCCAGTGAGGTTAGGAATGCTTTGAGTGCCAGTAGACCTATATTTGTACTTCTGTACAAAGGGGCTTGCTTGGCCACAAATGACATTAACCCATGTTTGCCTAGTGTGTGTCGAGTCTAATTTTTGAATTCCCATTCCTAATCCGATCTAAACTAAACCCTATGCTCATCTAATCTAGATCCTCGACTTGAATTAAGAATTTCGTTTGATTTTTGGAGTCGCCACCCAACTGTTGTTGGGAAAATTGAATTAAGACTAAAGGAGCGGATTAGTCTTAATTTGGACTACTAGTCGTCGTTATTTCCTCTTCTCGTTTTTGTGAGAAGAAAAAAGGGAAAACCAGAGTTTCTAAGTCCGGAGGCTAACCTATTAAAACCTATGCGGTTACCACCTAATCTCCTAAAATTGTTCATCTTTAGAAATGTGTTTCTGTTAATTTTTGTTACGTCTTTGAATTTATTTCAGAAAAAAAAGGATTTTTCATTTATTTTATGGGTTGACCCGAATGGGTGCCTACGTACCTGCTACTCAGGATCAAACAAGCCGTAGTTCGCTTTTTTTGAAAACTTTTAGATTTGTTGATGAATTTTAATTTTGCAAACTCTTTTGATTTATGTTCTTAAAATTTTTGGGATTTTTCTAAAAAATTTCTAAGCCTAAACTTTGAATTTGATTTTTGAAAATGATTTTGAGGGAAAACATCAATTTTGAGTTTATTTGAAGAAAATGATTTTCTAAGTGTTAAAACTTATTTTTTTGTAATTCTTGGAATTTTTTTAAATTTTTGTGATCTTTATGTTTTTTATGATTTTCATGATTTTTGTGATTTTTATAAGTTTTGTAAGTTTTTCATGATTTTTGTGATTTTTATAAGTTTTGTAAGTTTTTCATGATTTTTATGTTTTTTATAAGTTTTGTAAGTTTTTCATGATTTTTATAATTTTTATATTTTTTGTTGAAAATTTTATCTCAAGTTTATTTTCTATCCTATTTTGAAATTTAAAATTTTATTATTATTATTTTTCTAATATTTCTATTATTTTTCTTCATTTTTATTATTTTTATTTTATTTTTCCTTATTTCCTATTTTCTATTTTCTATTTTCTACATTATTAAATCCTAGAAAAATACAATTCCTACATTTTCCTATTTATCGACAATATAAATAAATAAATGGCTGACAATATAATAAATAATAATAAATAAATTCAACATAAACAAATAAACAAAATAAATAAAATAAATAATAATAAAAAATCTGGAAAATCCGACTTACCTGGATCTGGATCGGTGCGCGGGTCGGGTCGGATCGGTCGGTCACGGCGGCGGTATTGGCTCGTTCACTGCGTTCCGGCGGTCGTTTGCGGCGGGTGAAGTGTCGAATCCTAGCTTCTCGAGGGTGCTGAGTTTGATGGTGGTGGCGGTTTACTCCCAGAACGTCTCCTTGCGGTGGTTTGAACTCCGATCGGCGGTCACGGCTTGGACTTCCTCCGATTTGCACTCTTTTCTCTCTCTCTCGCAATTCTGATCTGTGTGTTGGCTTCTTCACCTCCTCCTCTATTTATAGGCACCTGAAATTGAGCTGGATAAGCTCGGATTTCCTCCGATTGAAGCTGATCAGATTTTCGGTTGAAAAACTAACTCCGATCCGTGCCTATCCAACGGTTTGTTGCGATTTGATTCCAATTAGATAGTGTTTATCTTATTTCCGTTGAAGATCTGTTGGATTCGTGCAAAAAAATCGGATCAAAACGGCCGAAATACGAATTTTTTCTTCTCGCCGGCGATCTCGGGCTCGAGGTAAGGGATGATCACGCGCCCGGCGCGTGCGTTTCTTCCAGCCAATCAGATGCTGCCACGTGTCACTGGATAAGTCGAAAAATTACAAAACGCGGAAACTGCGTCCTCCGCGATTCGAACCCGAGACCTCGACCCCCTGTGCGCGCCTTAGCCTATGGTCCGGACCAGCTGAGTTAGCCCACTTTCCTGATTTTTTTATTTTCGCAAATTGCATATATGCAATGCGATTTTTCTATTTTTTGTATTTATTGAAAATTCCAAAATTTTTTAAAAAATTGTTTATTATTTATTATTGCCATTTCTGAAATCATTTTTCAAAATTGAAGTGTTTTCCTATTTATTTTTATTTTTTTGAACATTTTTATTATTTTATGCTAAATTAGGAAAAATTGGGAAAAATTAGGAAAAATTTATTATTATTGAGAATTGTTGATTCCGAAGGCAAAAATGGGGTGTTTACAGTGTGTTTTCTGATTTGTTGCAGGATTTTGGAGATGTATTTCCAGAGGAGTTGCCTAGTGGACTTCCACCAGTCAGGGGCATAGAGCATCAGATTGACTTCATTCCTGGAGCTGCTATACCCAACCGACCTACATACAGAACTAATCCTAGTGAAGCCAAGGAGATCCAGAAACAAGTTGAAGAGTTGCTGGAGAAAGGGTATGTAAGAGAGAGTCTGAGTCCCTATTCAGTTCCTGTGATTCTAGTGCCTAAGAAGGATAGGACTTGGAGGATGTGTGTAGACTACAGAGCCATCAACAAAATCACTGTAAAATATCATCACCCTATTCCTAGGTTAGATGATATGTTAGATGAATTGTATGGTTCTTGCTTGTTTACAAAAATTGATCTGAAATCTGGTTATTATCATATACGCATGAAAGTAGGAGATGAATGGAAAACTGCATTTAAGACTAAATTTGGTTTGTATGAATGGCTTGTCATGCCTTTTGGTCTTACTAATGCACCTAGTACTTTTATGCGACTGATGAATCATGTGCTGCGTGAGTACTTAGGTAAATTTGTTGTGGTATATTTTGATGATATCTTGATTTACTCTAAGTCTCTGGATGATCATGTTATGCATGTGAGTTTGGTGTTAATAAAACTGAGAGAGGAAAAGCTATTTGCAAATCTTAAGAAGTGTAGTTTCTGCATGGATAGGGTTAATTTTCTAGGATTTATTATGTCTAGTCAAAGAGTAGAGGTTGATGAAGAGAAGGTGAAAGCCATTAAGGAGTGGCCTAGACCTAAGACTGCTAGTGAGGTGAGGAGTTTTCATGGACTTGCTGGTTTCTATAGGAGGTTCATTAGAGATTTTAGCACAATGGCCGCACCTTTGAATGAACTTGTGAAAAAGAATGTTAGTTTTACTTGGGGTGATGCACAAGAACATGCTTTCAATGAACTTAAGAATAAATTGTGTAATGCACCATTGCTTGCTTTGCCTGGTTTTGATAAAACTTTTGAGATTGAGTGTGATGCTAGTGGCATAGGGATTGAAGCTGTATTGATGCAGGATCACAGGCCACTAATGTATTTCAGTGAAAAATTGAGTAGGGCAGCATTAAAGTACCCAACATATGATAAGGAGCTGTATGCCTTAGTACGCTCACTGCAGACTTGGCAACACTATCTATGGCCTAAAGAGTTTGTTATACACATAGACCATGAGAGCTTGAAACATCTAAAAGGCCAAGATAAGCTTAACAAGAGACATGCCAAATGGGTGGAATTCATTGAAACCTTCCCTTATGTGATCAGGTACAAGCAGGGTAAGGAGAACATTGTTGCTGATGCGTTGTCAAGAAGGTACACTTTACTTAACTCTCTCAGTACATCTTTGTTAGGATTTGAGTTGGTGAAGGAGCTGTACCCACATGATGTTGACTTTTCTGAGATTTTTGCTGCTTGTATTGACGAGAATGGGATGAATGATTATTATGTCTCTGATGGATTCTTGTTCAAGAAAAGTAAGTTGTGTATTCCTAGAGGTTCTGTGAGGGAATTACTAGTTAAGGAAGCACATAGAGGGGGCTTAATGGTGCATTTTGGGGTAGACAAGACCTATGATATGCTGACTCAACGTTTTTTTTGGCTTGGCATGAGACATGATGTGCATAAAGTTTGTCAACAGTGTATCACATGTAGGGAGGCAAAATCTAAACTGAAACCACATGGACTGTATACACCACTGCCTGTTCCTGATGAACCTTGGATTGCTATGTCTATGGATTTTGTGCTTGGGTTACCTAGGACTAGGAAAGGTAGTGATAGCATCTTTGTTGTGGTTGATAGGTTTAGTAAAATGGCTCATTTCATTCCTTGTCATAAAATTGATGATGCTATATACATTGCTGATTTGTTCTTTAGAGAGGTAGTACATCTGCATGGCATACCTAGGAGCATTGTTAGTGATCGGGATGTAAAATTTTTGAGTCATTTTTGGAGAGTATTGTAGGGAAAGTTAGGAACTAAACTGATGTTTTCGACTACTTGTCACCCACAGACTGATGGGTAAACTGAGGTGGTTAACAGGACTTTAATTCAGTTGTTGAGGGCAATCATAGATAAGAACATTAGGACTTGGGAGGATTGCCTACCATTTGTGGAGTTTGCATATAATGGGGCTATACATAGCACTACTCATTGTTCACCATTTGAGATTGTGTATGGTTTTAATCCACTGACTCCTATTGATTTATTGCCATTGCCACCTAACAAGTTTGTGAGTTTTGATGCTAATTCTAAGGCAGATTTCGTAAGAAAGCTACATGCACAGGTAAAGAGTAGGATTGAGAAACAAAATGCCAAGGTAGCTTCAAGGGTGAACAAGGGCAGGAGACCCCTGATTTTTCAGCCTGGAGATTGGGTTTGGGTGCATTTTCGCAAGGAGAGGTTTCCATTATAGAGGAAATCCAAGTTGAACCCCAGGGGCGACTGTCCATTTCAGATACTTGAGAGAATCAATGACAACGCCTACAAAGTTGACTTACCAGGTGAGTATAACGTTAGTGCCACTTTTAATGTCGCTGACCTGAGTCCTTTTGATGTAGGTGATACTTTTGATTCGAGGACGAATCCTTTTGAGGAGAGGGGGAATGTTATGGAAGAGCCACTGTCCCAAGTTCAAGGGCTGAATCAAGAAGAAAGTCAAGTGGCTGAAGTTGAAGTTCAAAGGGATTCAAGTCCAATAAGCCTACCTCAAGGACCAATCACAAGATCCCGAGCTAAGAAGCTGCAAAAAATCCTAATTTCTCATGTACAAGGTTTGATAAACATCACAAGTGAGAAGCTTCAAGGAATCCAAAGCTTCAGGGCAAGGGATGATCAAAGGGAACTTAATGTGATGGAAATCAAGTGGGAGGAACCGGTCCAGGATCTAGGCTACCGGCCTTGAAGCTGGTTTTGAAAGGCTGCCGGCCTTGAAGCCGGCCTTTACATATACGCCGCCGGCCTTGACAGCCGGCCATCTTTTAATTACGTTGTATTTTTCCTTATTCCGCGAATTACGATGTATTGCTTAGATGTCTTCCTATTTATACCGAGATAAGACGATGTAAAGTCACTTTTTTTTGTGATCTTTGAAATACCAGAAAGCTTGTCGCTTCAATTCCTTGCGTTCTTGATTGAATGCATGCTAAGAAACTTTCAGGAAAGAGTTAATCGATCTTTTCCTGTTGAGAGTTTCGAGGTTAGGGCTTGATTAGTTCTAGCTTGTTCATCGATCCGTCTAAGAAAACCTAAATCTAAACTATCTTAGGGTTTGATTCCAATTAGATCCGTGGGTTTTTGTGTTGTTGTTGTGGGGGTCCGTAATAGCCAAAAAGGGGTTCTCAAGCGCAACCGCGGTGGTTCCGGTATCATTTGGTATCAGAGCTTTGGCTCTAGATCAAGTTATATCTTTCATTGATCTTTGCTCGACTTTTAATTTTATCTTCATTTAATATATAAAGTTGTGTCCTTTACATGTTCTATTGTGTTTTCTCTCGTCAAGTTGTGACCTTTCCATCATTTTAGGGTTTTTTCCATCAAGAAAAGAAAAGAAATTCGTATTAAAAAAAGAGAGGATATATATATATATATTGATTGATTGATAGGGTTCTTGAATTTGTGATTTTTGTTGGATCCTAACTTATTGAAAACACCAAATACTCCAGAATTATAGTGTAAATTCATAAAGGGATATTGGGAAACACTAATTGTGTCTATGTCATACACTTCTCTTTTGATTATTTCTAGGTGTGATTTGATTAAGAACATCGAGGAGCAAGCTTGAGAGGTGTGGGGAACACCTGTGAGACCTGATTTGATTGTGTGACACATGAGAGTACAACCCCATCAGTTGAGTGTAAACACGAGAGGGAGTGCTTGTTAGGAAACTGAAATTTTAATTAACGTTTGTTAGTTTTGCAGGATTAGATGTCTGGTAAAAGGTATTGGTGTGAGTAAGGAGAAGGGAACTGTGGATGAGAAACTATTGAAGGAGGCTCAACAATCAGAGTTTAGGCGTATGACTAAAGCATTGATAGAGATGAGAGAGTCTATGGAGCGAATGAACTTGAAGTTACAGGCAGTTGAAAATAGGGAACCTAGTGCTAGAGAAGGGCATAGAGGAGGTAGGATTCCTATTCCACAGACAGTTGATGTGGTTGATGATAGTGACTATCCGGAGGAGGAGTATGAAGATAGTACAGTGTTGGATGTCAATAGGGGCTGAAGAGGTGGTAGAGGAATTGGAAGAGGAGTAGGAGCTGGTAGAGGAAGAGAAAGAACACATAAGCGTTACACTGCTGGCAGAAGTAGAGGGAATGATGATTATGTAGATCGAGGATTGGGTGGAATTAAACTGGAACTTCCCATCTTTCATGGTAAGTCTTATCCAGAGGCTTATTTGCAGTGGGAGAAGAAGGTAGAGCTGATCTTTGATTGTCGCCAATGTAGTGAGGAGAGAAAAGTGAAGTTGGCTGTAACCCAGTTTCAAGATTATGCTATCTCTTTGTGAGATCAACTGGTGACCAGCAGAAGGAGGAACATGGAGTATCCTATAGATAGCTAGCATGATCTTAAGGCTGTGATGAGAAAGCGATTTGTTCCCAGGTACTATCACAGGGAACTCATGCAAAGGTTGCAAATTTTGAGACAAGGTAGTAGGAGTGTGGAGGACTACTACAAAGAGATGGAGATGATCATGACTGGGGCTGATGTGGATGAGGAAGAGGAGGCCACCATGGCACGATTCTTGGGTGGTTTAAACAAAGAAATTTCTGATAGGGTAGAATTGCAACATTATGTGGAGTTGGAGGATATGGTGCATCTAGCTATCAAAATTGAGAGACAACTCCAGGGCAGAGGTCCATACAGGTATGTTTCCAAACCTTCTTCCAGTTCTCATGTATAAGGTTTGATAAACATCACAAGTGAGAGAAGCTTTAAGGAATCCAAGGCTTCGGGGCAAGGGATGATCAAAGGGAACTTAATGTGATGGAAATCAAGTAGGAGGAACCGGTCCAGAATCAAGGCTGCCGGCCTTGAAGCCGGTTTTGAAAGGCTGCCGGCCTTGAAGCCGGCCTTTACATATATGCCGCCAGCCTTGAGCCAGCCTTGACAACCAACCATCTTTTAATTACGTTGTATTTTTCCTTATTCCGCGAATTACGATGTATTGCTTAGATGTCTTCCTATTTATACCGAGATAAGACGATGTAAAGTCACTTTTTTTTGTGATCTTTGAAATACCAGAGAGCTTGTCGCTTCAATTCCTTGCGTTCTTGATTGAATGCATGCTAGGAAACTTTCAGGAGAGAGTTGATCGATCTTTTCCTGTGGAAAGTTTCGAGGTTAGGGCTTGATTAGTTCTAGCTTGTTCATCGATCCGTCTAAGAAAACCTAAATCTAAACTATCTTAGGGTTTGATTCCAATGAGATCCGTAGGTTTTCGTGTTGTTGTTGTGGGGGTCCGTAATAGCCAAAAAGGGGTTTTCAAGCGCAATTGCGGTGGTTCCGGTATCACACACTCTACAATCAACGCGCTTCAAATGAATCATTAATGTCAGGTTAATCTCAAGTTAGTTTTGACAATATCATAATTTTGAAGCCCATTTGTTCTTGCTCTCGTGTTTAGACTTAAAACTCGATCCTCATCATAGGTACACACCTAGCTAGTACTAAAATTAAAACAAAATAGCATAATTCAACTTTGCATGTAGTAATATATATGTAAATAGTTAGTTGAGTATATAATAATTTTACTATAATTATACTATTACATAAAACTAAATGTATATAGGGTGCCTAACCCAGTAGGTCATTGGTCCACCCTCTAAGTTGAAGTCCCATTGCTAAGGAACTAGCACTAGTTATCATCTGAACTAGAGGAGAGCAAATCTTAGACACTTTAAGGATTCATTTTTATGGAAATTTATAATGTTTAAACGCATAAAAAAATTAATTAAAATCTAGAAATGCTAAATTACGTGAACATTGCATATTTACTTCCATTACAACAATTGTAATTTTCTTTCTTAGAAATTAAAAGTTTTAAAATTACTTTAATACACATACACACAAAATAATTATAATATATTTAATCATTCGGACCTCTATTGCTCTCAAGATTTGGTATGATCATGTGTCCACTCGATGTTAAGTTAAAATTACTAAAATAATCATCTTCAAAGCTAAAGAAGGCTAAATGCTTGCTCGATTATAGTGATTGACGTTAAGGCCGCCAACACTTGCCTTACAATGTGAGAAAAGATAGGAAGTCATTGTATGTCTTCTTCACCAACCTATGCCGAAATCATGTACACTTATGCTATCACTTAACTTGAAAGAATTGTCAAGTGATTGTCAAGTTCCATGTGGTACCCAATTCCTACTCACATCCTAAGTTTTTTCAACCTCCATATTATGTTGTAAGGCAATAGGCAATAGAGTTGTGCAAACAGGTCATGTCACATGGGCCAGCTATTTAAACAAAAAAGAAAAAAGCAAGTTAAAATTAAAAATTTCAGGCCATTTAAAAAAAAAAAAAAAAAAAAGCAACCAAGTGATAATGGCCTACCCCATTTAACCCACTATTTAAAGTAAGCTAACTTGCAAAAACTAAGAAAGCAAACCATATATCAACGATAATAACGATAAGCATGATAAGAGGGTTAGATTATAAGTATAATAATAATAAAAGTTATGGTAATAATAATGTAACCTTGGTAATTATAAACAATGATATTTCTCTAAGTATATGCTTACCTAATCTAGAATAAGTAATAAGTATAAAGTAGTCCTCCGATAAAGGGAGCAAACAACCATTCTGCCCCTAGTGTTAATCTTAAATCACTAAAAGGCCAACAAGGAGCAAAATTACCATTCTGTTCTTAAAACTTATAATATTGAATAAAAAAAAAAAGTACAAAGAATATAACATAACAAATCCTAAAGACAATATCATGAATGAGAAAAATAGTATTTTTAGGACTAATATTAATAAATATCTAAAATATAATAAAATAACAAGGAAAATATGTCTTAGTGCAACAAAATATCACAAAAATAACCCCAACATGTAGAATAATTGTCAAATCAACTAGAATATTCTTAAAATATTTGAGGAAAAAAATAGAAATTTTCGATAATAAGAAAATTACCAAAAAAAAAAAAGTGATAAACAATGGACATGTTTCCTAAAATCATACAAAAATTATGGGACACTTGTTAAAATGAGGACTTGCCACTCATCGATTTTCAGAATTTTAACACCATGTAATGATTTTAAAAAATCAGACAAGGTCAGTTGGAGGGCTATAAATAATGCTTGAACCTTGCCATTTATCCTCGAAGTTTTGTTGGCCACCTAAAACCATAAGAGGATGATTTCTAGACTTGATCCACACCCTTTTAAGGTGGCCACCAATGTGGGCGGAGGTGGAGTGGTCCGGTGGTGGTGGTTTTTGCGAGGGATGGTCGAAGGAGTGCACGATTTTTCCTAGTTAATTTGCTCTTCATTTCATCACGCCTTTTTAACTATAAGTCCTTCGTAATCCCAGTTACTCATGATAATTTTATAAGAATCAATTTCACATCTTTAGTATTTTTTTTTAAATCAATTTTTAGGCAAAATTCCAATATAATAGTTTTTCACCTCCTAAAATCTGCACAAGTTTTTACCATGTTTCCTTATGTTACTTAAGACCATAAGATTCTAGAGTTACTATTTAACTAAGTACTATCTATTTATTTCAAATTTTTGAGGCCTATCAATAAGGAAAAAAAGGTGGAAATCCCCAGAAAAATTAATTGTATCTTCACTTTACTCAATATGATACATTTTAAGTGTATTATGATGATATCCTATGATTTCTAGCTTCTTCGAATACAAATTTGATGAAATATTGCTACTTACTAAGTTATTCCATAAGCTTTGTTATTACCGACAACCCTTTGAATTATTAATTTACAACTTTTAACGACTTTCTTATACTATAGCTTTTTATGAACTGAAAACACCTTCAAATAATTTAAATGAAAGCTTTTTTTTATTATTAAATAATTACCTAGAATGTCTTCATTATTAGAATATAATCATATCATGAATTGCTTACTTCTTCATGCCCATATCAGGATATGAAAAGTTAAAAGTTAGAAGTTCATTTTTGTGTAAACTACCACTATAACCATAACTCTTAAGTATACTACTGTGTAGCACACTCTGAAATTACTGTACGAATATCGTTGATTACTTATTGCATGACAAGGCCTTTTCAAATAACATCTCGTAAGTTACTGATAATGTATGTAAAGCGGCTAGCTTTTATCACATTATGACCTAAAATATAGTAGACTAGGACTTTATTGTAACCAAACCTTAAGTAAAACCTTTAGGTTTATCTTATCATTATAAAACTAATCTAAATAACATTTTATAGCCAGTGACAACTCAACAACACGTATCTTAAGTAAATTCGTTTGCTTTACAATAATTTTATCATTTTGATAAGAGATTATAAGTCATTATATTGCTTATGTTCATGTGCAACACATGTGGTTAAATTGTTTGTGATAGCTAAGTTTACTTCGTGCTGTGATTTGTATTGATTTATATTAATATAATGTAGGGTCACCCTTTGAATTGAATTTGATTTACAACTAGCCTTACTAAGCAGTTCATACAATGCATCTCCAGCATTTTCACATTGATTACACTGATTCAACACTGCCAATTAGGTTAGGAACAAATATCTTTCTCCTTTTAACCTCGCTAAACTAAAGGATAGAAGAGTAAGTTGCAGGATAGGTTAGAAGCCATCATGAAGACAATCCAAAATGGGTCTTAAAGGGGACATATGGTCCATTACATAACATTGGATTTGGTGGAAGGTATTTTATTATGTAGTGAATTTCTTAAAACCCATATTAAAGCAGAGTTATTTTCTCTAATCTCACAATTAACTGATCAATGTCGTGTAGATGGTATTTGGTTATTGCATTATGCTTTAATGAAATTAATTGCTGCTTGTTTTTGCTTATCTAATGTATAATGCCGATCCCTTATTACTTATCGAGCACATGGTTTTATTTATACTCCTATAAACTTCTTTTCGCATGATAGCTTTGAAGAAGTTTGGCATAGATTAAAGTGCGCATAAGCATCATCTTCACCCTTTGCTAAAGACCTATGGCCAATCTTGGAAGTATAAGTTATTATGAATGTGATTAAGGCTAGAATTATAGTATCGCCCTTCAGCTACCTAAAAGATCTAATTTTCCTCTACATCCAAACTTCAAACCAACCATGTTGTCATTCATTTTACTATTTGGCAGGGATTCTATTTCCTTGCAGCTTTGGAGCTTCATATGAGAATGGAGATACCTCTAAACACTTGAAATGTAATACTATATACTTATGTAATATTGCTCACACGAGGTAGTTGTCAAGTAGTGGGAGCACACATTAACATGTAACTTCTAATATAGATTCTACCAAGTCTTATTTAGTGACATGACAATGATGCTAATGCATTTTGCACATTATGAAATTTACAAATACATTTATATCTCATTTTACAATTATTATTGGTGTCCCTTTTTATGCTGCTAATCATACATGCTACTTAAAATAATTATTGATGTTTCTTTCTTGAAACCCTGAGATGTTGCAACAAATGATTGGCATCAAGCAGAACATATGTGAATCTAAAAGTTCCCCATGCATTTCTAAAGTTCATAAGTACTTTACAGTGTCAAAAGTGAAATCAACATTGTATTAAAGTAATTAGCATCTTCTTCTTTCTCAAATTCATAACCTCTACGTTTTGCTAGATGCTAATCACTTATTTGAGCATCACAAGAATTCAAGAAGGATGATACAAGTAGTACCATGTAAAGTGATACTAATGTCTATTACAATACAAACACTGAATTTATAAAATTTTTAACTCCCATCACTTTCCTTAAAATTACATGTAGCAACCTAAAAAGTTGCATTGATTGAGGTTGCAATTTTCAACTAAGACTTATCATGTCCTCTTTCTATGACTTGGTGTTGTCGATCATGGTGAGGAAATAGGATAGACCTACCATATACCAATATCTATCTTCATGTTGATGTATGACCGAACTATAGGTTGAACTTGTGAATCTAACAAGGCTTGAATGAACTAATCCACAAACTAAATTACTAAAAGAATGGTCTTAATAAGATCTTGTAAGTTTTGGTATGCCATGAAAACTGCAAAGTATATGTTTTACACAATGCTTAAAGCAACTCTTTCCATGGAGCTTAAAACCAACATACCAATCACTTTGGATTGAAGCCAACAAGTTCAACCTACAACATGAGGATAAGTTCAAGCTAATGTTCAATGGTACAACATACTAATCACTTATTTAAACTTCTGTGTTAATCAAATCTTTCTTCAATGGTACAAATGTTCAAGCAACACAATTGGAGTGGATTATAGATGAAACAATTTATGAACATCAATAACAACAATACACTTAAGCGATACAAGGGAGTTCTACACAAAGAAATAGTAATAATGATTGCAATACATATGTGAACCTGAAAATTTCCTATGCATTTACAAAGTTCACAAGTACTTTAGAGTGTCAAAATTGAAATCAAAATCATATTAAGTAATTACCATCTTTTTCAATCTCAAATCCATGACCTCTACATTTTGCTAGATATTAATCACTTGTTTGAATATCACAAGAATTCAAGAAAGATGACACAAGTAGCACCATGTAAAGTGATACTTATGTCTATTGTCATACATTACAAATTTGTAAAACTTTTAATTTCCATCACCCTTTTTCAGGGTGCATAGAGCAACCTAAAGAGTTGCACTGATTGTGGCTGCGATTTAGCAACTGAGATTTGTCGTTTTATTCTTTTCCTTTTCTTTTTCTATGACCCGGCACTGAGGGTCATTGTCAGGGCACAGGATAAACCTACCCTACCAATAGCTATATTGTTGTGGACATTCGGCTGGACCATGGGCTGAATTTGTGAATCTGACAGGGCCCGTTTGAACTAATCCACAAACTAATTGACCAAGCAAATGGTCCTGATAAGTTTGGGTACACGGTGAAAACTGTAGGGTGTAAGTTCTACGCAATGTTTAAAACAGATTTTTTCCATTGAGCTTACAACCAACATAGCAGTCATGTTGAATTGAAGTCAACATTGAGCTGTCTGCCAATAGACACATTCAACATTCCAGCTCTTGTCTACCGACAAGCGGAGGCCTATAGGCCATTTCGTTGCATGACATGACATAAGTAACGAGTGTTCCAAGAATTCATAAACAATGTGTCAAAATGGGATACGATAGAATTGTTGACCAAACATTGCCAGAGCCAGACCACTTCGATGTCGAGTTAATAAAGGCAAGCCTCGAATTTATCTAACTATTACAATTTATGTTACAAATTAATGTCCTTCACCTATTAAATACAACTTAAAACTTAGTTTACACATATAAGGTTGACAATTTCAATCTAACCACTACATAATCAACAAAGAGTTTTGATGGAACCTTTTGGTACGTGAAGATACATACAGCACAAGCACAAAACATGGTGTTGGAGCAAAATATGGCACAGGTTTAATTTCTATATCTTAAACTACCACCAAAAATGCACGCACAAAAATATATTTCATAACAAAAAAAAAAAATTCTATGCAATCAGACTCGAACAACCTGTTTCCTATTCTCTTTACTTGCAAACAATTGCACCTTAAGATGTTCACTCAGCTCAACTGCAATCACTAGACCTCATTATTGAACCGATTTCAAGCTTCAATAGTCTCGATTCACCGATATCCGAATTCGATGCTAGATCGAGTTAGGATGCATCAGATGGGCTAAGCAAGTCCCATAAAACCTCAGAGAAAATTTTAACTTGTACAGCTCAGAAATTCTTCAAAACTTATAATTACTACGTAATGAAATGAACAATTGACCAATATTCAGGGGACAAATACAAAATGTACCTACACTGCGTCTTGCTTAGTTTGCACCCTATCATGCAAATTATAACCTCCACAAGAAGAAGAGAACGGTTGCCTACATGTAAGTTGCTTTGCCGGAGCTTTCTCTCCACCACAGGCGTATTAGTAATCCACACAAGGACAATGAACTTAGCTCCCGTTATAGATGCTTATCCAAGGTGGTTTCAGACCTAAGGTTTAATAATAAACATCTTGGCTCTAAAGCTAGGTTCTTGCAGTCAATTTCTACACTCATCAAAAAAGAAAAACTATGTCAAGACCAGACACTAGATTCCTAAGATACATAAACAAAGGATCCTTTGATCAATTAAAAAAACACCATAAAGAATGATTACAAGCATATATGCACAGACTCATCTTCTAATGCTGTCTTCTTTGCTCTTTCTGCATAAAGAGGATCTTGAACTGACCAAGAAAAGGAACGAAAACAATGCAGCCGCCAAAGCTGCAAATTGTGGAGGCTTCCCTCTCTTATACTAGCGATCACAGAACTTGATGATACATTACAAAACAGAATTGGGGGAGAAAAAAAAAAAACCTATACTTAACCTTACAAAATGGCTTTTATGCTGTATCAAGCAAGTAGATTGAACTACTCATCAGCAAGCTTTACTACCCAAGAGATGAAGAAAACTGAAAAACTAAAAAACCTTCACATGAAGTAGCTGAGGGCCTTCTTTCTTCTAGAACCTCCTTCACCATAAAGTTCATTCCATTGCAAAAGCTCAGTCATATTTACGGACTCGGACGAAACACTTGCACAAACCTATTTTATATAATAAAAGATGAAGCTCAGATTACTACTGTGAACTGGAAAAGTAACATATGTACCTCATCATATCTCCTTACCCGTTCATGTGCATATTTAAAATCATCCATATTTAGAGGCCTGATATCAGCACTACCCCTCAAAGCTGGGGGTGGTTTTCCTTCAGCTGAAGCTGCTGCACGTTCCTGTAATTAGTATGAGCAAGTTAGTCCATGACAAATTCCAGCAGATACGCCACATCCAAAAGCAAATATTACAGAAAGATATTATTTGTTTGAGTACATGATCATTGTGTTCCAAAGTGCAGAATATGGAACCCTAAAAAGTTTGTAAATTGAATGAATATTGAAAGTGAGAACTCCATTCCGGGTACATGAAAAAACAAACCTTTTTCTCTTTCTCCAGAATTTCTTTGATAGGTCGGTGTGCTGCAGTTACGCAGAGATTCTGCAACAGATTCATATTACAATGAGAGATTCTTTCACCATATTAAGCCATGGATAATTGGAACAAATTCATGTCACCAAGCTTACTTTGAGGTCACTTCCCGAGTATCCATCCGTCATACTAGCAATGGCATCATAGTCAACATCAGCAGCTAAGTCCTCCTTTGCCAATATCACTTTTAGAATTTTCGCTCTGTTTGGAACGTCCGGCAGATTTACCATTAATCTGTAGACACATTAACATCAAGTAAATGAAATGGCAGAGAGGACATGCTCAGACAACAAAGAAACAAACAACTGTGCAGAAGATAAACAAAGTATTTCCCAAAAACATGCAGAAGAAAAACGTTTCCTTCCTCCTTTAGAATATATTCAAGAGCGATATTCACCTGCGAGGCAGTCTCCGAATAACAGCCTCATCCAAGTCAAAAGGCCTATTTGTAGCAGCAAGTACCAGAACACGTTCTGTATCCTTGGTTCGTAGGCCATCCCAATTCACCATGAATTCATTCTTCATCTTACGCATGGCCTCATGCTCTCCCGGATTTTCCCTACGCCCTAACATGCTGTCAACCTAATAGCAAAAATGCTTTCGATAATATGTCAATGAGATACATAGATGCAAATTCGTTGGCTGGAATTCAGTGTATACTCACTTCATCCACAAAAACAACACTTGGAGCAATTTTGCTGGCAAGCGAGAAAACAGCTTTAACATACTTCTCTCCCTCGCCAAACCACTGCAAGGACAAAAAAGAAAAGAAAAAGTTCCATTACAACAATACATAAGTATCAAGCATGATAACCCTTAAGAATTCTCTCCCAGATTCCACAGAGCTTGAGCACGAGAATTGGCAAACCAAAATATGCAATTTCCAGCACAAGTTGCAATTTTGCAAAAGGGTTCTTTTTATAGTGCCCATTTACCAGGTACCTAGCCTCTTAAAATATATTCTAAAAGGTTTTTGTCTAATGGGAAAAGGTGAAAAGTTAAATATGCATTTTATCAAGAAAGACATAGATTACTTGCCTATAAGGAAGAAAGATACCGATCCAGATAGATCTAATGAAGAAAAAATGTTCACTTGATCCATGACTATAAGCACAATTCTTGAGCAATTTGATAGTGTTAGACTGAACGTATATGTAATGTCCACTTATTCAAAGGCAGGCTATAAGGGGGTAACCCAATTTGATCAACACCAGGCTCATTTTACAGACTACTGTTCCAAGAGAAGGAAGAAGAGCACAAATAAGGAACTTCATTTCAAGCATCCCAGTGATTAATCACAAATGATCATGCTAATATGTACATGCCCAAAAGTGTAGCTGTGTTCTGTCTCAAGATGCACAAACAAGGAACATCACCCAGAGAAAATGAACCATGATATCAAAGGGTTTATGCCATTACTTGAACTGAATAACATAGTGAGATAAGCAGCATGATCACTTAAACACAAGTTGAATCCAAGTAAAAGGAAAATCCCTGCACAGATAAATGAGTTGAAGGAATTAACCTTAGATGTTATGCTAGACATTGAAATGTTGATGAAATTTGCACCAGCTTCTGTAGCCACTGCCTTGGCAAGCATGGTCTTGCCTGTGCCTGGGGGACCAAAAAGAAGTATGCCTTTGCAAGGCTGCACATGCATGAACCCAGGTGAGAAAATACTTCCAAACATGAAATGAATATTACATAAATAGAAAGGCCAAAATTTTTGTGTTACAAACAATCACATGATGAACTGTCACAAATGTCAAACATGTTTATCCAAACTCCTCTCTAAGATATAAGGATGGCCTACAGTGAAATGCTTAAGCTAAAAAAACGTTGAGAAATTAAGTCAATCCTATAGACTCACACTGCAAACCAGAGTTATAGTTAGTCCCATGTTTATATCCGCAATCTAACTCCATGACGAAATTAAAAACATACTTTTCTTACACTTGCTCTATCAGAATTAGATCCATCCAACTAATTACAAGTTTAGGCTTCTTGATAAATATAGGTTTTGATTAAGACAACACTATGACTCAACCCAAGGACCTTCCACTCAGACACTACATTGAAATAAAATGCCTAGATCTGGAGCCTTTTTTCCTTTTTTTTATTTTATTTTTTTGGGTGTTTTTGTGTGTGTACAAGTGGGCTGGCGGAACAGGGGATGAGGGCTTACATTTTATGTACTAACAAGCCTTAACAACAGGTTCATAACAAGATGTGCACAATTTTAATGTGAAATTGGCATTATCTCAAGGACATCCAAACTAGCATTTTTGAACTTTTCAAGAGATACTAACAGCTACCTAAAGCAACATTATCATATTTTCCAAAGATGGACTTAGTAGTGTAAGGGTTGGAGACTAACCAACCTTATGTCCATCTTCGTTTTTCCATTTATTCATTTTCCCTTTTATTAAAAGTTTATTTTTTATTTTTCATTCATTTTTACTCTTTTTTTTTTCTTTTTTTTGAGAGCAAGAAATGGAAACAATAACAGTCAAGGATACTGACTTAGAAAATCCCAACATTTGTTCGAATAAGGTAAGACATGGGAGGAAGATAATCAAGACCAAGAAAGAGCAAACAGCCACAAGAAATAATCGCATGAAATTTTCCAACAATCAAACATGAAAGCCTTCCAAATGCACATCTCACAAGCTCTCTTTAAAAGAAAAACTTTAAGGTGACATTTGAAGATTCCAACAACCCCCCCCCCCCCAATTTATATTGATTTATTTTCTTCATAGGTAAATTTGCCACTTATGGACAAGATAAGATATAATCAATACCTAACATCTACGGTGACCATAAAGTTGGATATGATCAATTAACCAAAAAAAATTTAAAAATTAACCCCAAAAAAAGTTGGATTTGATCTAGATAGTACTATAATCATGTAAAGCTGTATTATTGATGAATTGCAACGATGAAATGCTCGACCATTAGCACTACAGTGCTAGCCTGTTAGGTGCAAACCAATTCATTTCCCAAGAACTTAATTTTTATTTTTTTTTTGGGTAATTAGAAATTTTAAAAATTTATTCTTAGAAATGAATAGCCTGATTGATTAATGTAGTAGTTATTAATGTTTCCTGCAGTGATGTGTGCAGCTTATTTAATAAAGTTATCACTTACGTTTTCCTGTTCATGACTCCAGCTATACAAGGTAGTTGTGTCAACTTTTCTAGGAACTCTCTAAAGAACATGAAAAATTTTCAAGAAAAAATTCTGAAAAAATCTGGTGTTGAAACAAAGGTCTTTGGGGGTTATCGTAATCACAAGTAGAAAAAACAAGAATCTCCAATTTGAGACAACTTTTAGTCTGATTTCAGTACTGAAAGACCCATAACTCAATCCTATAACAAGTAGGTCTTAGAGAGGGGAGATATGGCAGAGAATTGTAAAGTGCAATAGTTTGAGGAACTTTTGGTGTTGTACAAAGCTGAATGGGCACCAATTGAGACCAAACACCAGAAATTGACACTGCAATTGCATCAATTTGTGCAAACAAGACAATCACAGTGCACTGCCACAGTATCTGGTGAGGGCAGCCAAAATAATGGATGCCAAACAGGACATCATCACCAGGTGCATAGCAACATGATTCCTCAATATAATATTTGGATTTTCAAAGGTTTGACGGTAACAAAGATCCAACAATATGGTTAATAAATTGTGATAATTTCTTTCATCACACCAACAAACATTAGCAGAAGAGAAAGCTGTACTGGCTTCATTACATCTAGGGGGAGATGCTCAATTGTGGTTCTTGAAATTGGAAAGAGATTTATCCCATTGAAGCCATGTTACCATTTTAGGGGCATATCAATGAAGATGTGAGCAGCTTTCTTTACAAGCAAATTCACTGACTCCAATGTAAGTGGCCATATGTGTTAGTGGGCTGACAGATCCTATAGCAATGGAAACGAAGTTAAATACCCCTCAGGATTTAACAGCAGCCATGGACCTTGATTCCATGAGCGATGCATGGATAAGACCCAGGACTAAGGGAACTTGGTTTATAGAAACACAAACAATGGAAATTCAAAAAATCTTCATGCGATGCATGGATAAGACCCAGGACTAAGGGAACTTGGTTTATAGAAACATGAACAACAGAAATTCAAAAAATCTTCATCCACATGCTTTCCAGAGCAGAACTGGAGGAAAAAAGAGCAAAGGGATAGTGTGCTCAATATGAATAAGACCAAAGACAAAAAGAACTCAATTTATAGAAACATGAATAATGGAAATTCCGAAATCAATCATCCACAGGTGTGTCCAGAGCAGAATTGGAGGAAAGAAGGCAAAGGATAGTGTTTTAATTATGATGATCCATTTATTAATGGGCTCGAGTAACCAAAAAAAATGTTTTTGATAGGAATATTGGATGAAGAGGAACTATATGAGGAACATGAACCATAAGCTGCAGGATCTGCACTTTGGTGTTGAGGTAGTGTTTTGGAGGATGAGAGTGATTTTAGGGTATAAAGCGGTTCCTTCTGAAAGAACTTATAGAAGATTCTTTCATAGAAAGTAGGGCTGACAATTCATGTTAATGGATCGTGTTTATATCTCAAAATCATGTCCAATTCGTGTTAGTGCAAAAAATGCATAAAATTGAATAAAAATGATAAATAATCAAGTTATAATATAATCATGTTTATTCATATCTTTATATCGTGTATCATGTTATATCTTGTGTTTTCTCTCTATAATTTTATTCCTAATTGTGTCGTGTGTCATGTTGTCATATTGTGTCCTGTTAGCAATTGTCAGCCCTAATAGAAAGGGATAGCTTAGTTGGTAAAGTTCTTAATTATGTTTTTCTGTGTTAATGTCTACAGTTTCCATGCGTATTAGTGTTCCATATAAAAGATGATGTTAGAACATTTACATGTGTCTTTACTTATAATAAGTAGTTTTATTTGACAACTATGGAAACATGTGTCATGCCATATAATGTCCATGCCTCCAGCCGTATAGGGGATGTTATTTATTTGTTGTAGGAATTCTATACAAAAAGAGTAAAGGAACAGGATAAAAATATCATACAATTTTCAGAAAATGTCAAGTATTGAAGCAAAGGTCTTCAGATTCCCTTTTACCCTAAAATGAGCTGATAATATTCCACAATCGTAAGTAGAAAATCAAGAAATCCCCAAGACAGCCCCCAGCTGTACAGGAGGCAGTCATAATTTATTTGTTGTACAAATTCTGTGCAAAAAGGGATAAAAGAACAGGAGTATGAGAAAATAAAGGTCTTTATTTTCAGAGAAAGCCACGTGTTGAAATAAAGGTCTTTAGATCCCTTTTACCTTAATTTAGCCAATAATATTCTGCAATTGTAAGTTAAAAAGCCAAGAAATCCCTAACATGGGTTGAATTTAAGTCAAATTTCAATACCAAAAGAACCATGACTTGACCCATAACATAAAGTAGGTGTAAAAGTTGAATTTTGTGGCAAGTCAATCCTAAGAGAGCCAGAGTAGCATTCTGTGACAAACCAGTGGACCACCATCAGACAAGACTCCAACACTGCACCAAAGATCCTTGAATCAAAAAGAAACAGGACCTACCTATTTAAATAAGTTTTTTTCCTTTTTTTTTTCCCCCCTCGACAAAGTGGCACAACCATAATTGGACAACAGCATCTGGACAAGTGAACCACCTTACAAACCATTAAGTATAGGTTGCACTAGGTAGCTAGCCCCAAGGAGTGCACATAATGGGATTTGATCACAAGACTTCATGCAATTTGTCACGAGAGTTTTTGGGCCTTAAACACCAGTCCAACCCCATGCAATTACATAAACGAACAAAGAGAACCACAAAAACACTATAAAATAAAGCATCAAACAATAGATATCCAACCAATTTGCAATGGAACAAAATAAGGTTGGAGAAAGCATGCCAAACCTTGGTCAATTGCCCTTTGCAAAAAAGTTCAGGCCGCTTTAAAGGAAGCATAACAAGTTCCTTGAGCGTATCCTTGACATTTTCAAGAGCTCCAATGTCATCAAATGTGACACCAATGTCACTGGGAGGAATAACATCAGCAAGAAGCCTCTTCTCAAACTCATTATCTGTTACAACATCCTGAAAAGTCCAGACACAAGAAAGAAATGGCTTTAAAAGGCAATGACAGTAAAATAGTAATTGAGAGAACAATGCCATTGTTTTATAACAAACAAAAAAGTGCTTGGATGTAAAATAACTCCATAAACCACTAAGATCATCACAACCTTAAGTGACTTCTTTAAGCTCTTAGATTCATTTTGGATTGCCTGTAGGATTCCTATTCCATACTGAATACTGCATTGAAATGTGGTGATATGAGTAAGCAAGCTAAAACATAATTAATGCAAAATTCAGATGGCAAAAGGAAAAATATAGAAAAGTTAATAACCTCTCACTCAACAGGACAAGCCTTGAATCAGTGTTAGCCTCAGGATTTTGCATTAAGTAATGGCTCAATGCCCACCCAACAATTTTTTCTGCACCTGTATACACAGCATACAGGTATTCAGGAGAAGTCTATATTGAATATTGATAGAGCAATTCACATGGAGAAATCACATACTTTCATTTGTAAGAGTCTGGTCCTTAACATAAACAGACTCTAGTCCTTCACAATCCATGCCACATCGACCTAAAACCTGAACATGGGAATGATAGATTAATTTATGTGAATTCCCAAAGAAAAACTGATTAATGTGGTAGCTGAAGAATCCAGCAACTTAAATGACAGACCACAAAAATTTTACCAGAGTTCTCACAAACTGTAATGTATAGTATCTTAGTAACATATACATCAGCAAAATGTAAAAACCACAGATAAGCCGGAAAAATAACAAAGAATACTAGCTCAACAACATTCATCTCCCATAATTTCAAAAAAGAAATTTGTCAACTAGCTGATCAAATCTAGAGGGATTAAGGCATGAGTAGTGTTGTTATACTTAATGCAAAGAAATATGAAACATACAAGCAAAAAGGACGGTAATGCAGTAACATTACGGTGAAAATAATTGCTTACTGTTCGTAAAAGATTCAGGTTTCCTTTAATTTTAAGTGTTTCAGCATCTTGATCCAACTGGTTCTTCCAAGATGCAAGAAGTGCTTCATCCTGAGATCAGTCAATGCGTATATATGATGTTGACTCTGAATGACATCAAGCAACAAGCATGACAAATCCAACATGCAGAGAAATTACCTGTGGCATGTGAATGGTTACTTTGTTTGGGAAAAGCTTACTCAAGAGTTTGGTCACCTTTGGTATTTCTTTTCCCCTTTCATGAAGCCTCCCAAAACTATCCTGTATTGAAACAAAAACAGCATAATAATTCAATCTTTTTGCAAAATCAACAACTTCACAGAAAAGCAAAATACTCACACCAGAAACTATATAAATCTGTACTAGCAATATCAACTATTCATGATGACCAAAAAAAATAAGAGGAAAAAAAAATTCATGATCACATGAAATAATTTCTATTACATTGAAGATATAATCTTTGCTTCTTCAATTTTTCTTTTTTCATTTTTTTGTTGAGTAAGAGAGCAACCAAACAATGCCATTGTTATTCAAAGGAAGCCAAAGACAGTCTAGCACCAACAGAAAAATATTCATGGAATAAGTTTACTTAGCAACCAAAAGAAATACTATCTTGTGTGATTGCAATCCATTAACTGTCATGCTTGACCCTTTTATCTGTGAAAAGTTACCATCCCTCAAGCAAAAAGACACCCTATTATGACACATAACAACTGATCTACTAAGAAAGAGAAAATTAATCATAAATCTCAACAGAAAAAAATAATTAAAAAAAAAAGGTGTAAAAGAGAAGTTGAAGAATGTAGAACTCTGAGCATGCTGCAAACGGAAAGTAAAAAATCTATGATACAGTAAATTTCTCCATACAGCGTCTTGATAGTTTCACATAAAATTATAAGCAAAACATAAACAATAAGCATCTCAAAAAGAGAGGAGCTTTAGACTGGTTCTCTTATACAAGGGTGTTTCAAACAAGGGCAATGGCCAGCAGGTAGCAATGACAAGGTGATGAACATGGAAGGACTCTAGCACCAGAAACTAGCTTAATGTCACTTTGTATTCAATCTTCTTGAAAAAAAATTTACACAAAATGATTTTGTCAATCATGATAACTGCACAGCCAAATAAACAGGCAATTGATCATAAAGTTATATACAGCACATAAATGGAGGAAGATTAGCAAACATCTACTTGGAGATCTTTGTATGCACAACAAGCCTGCTCATACACTAATGATCAGCATTATAGCTAAAATGAACCATACACCTGTGAGGCGTAAATTGTTAGTTATGATAAAAGAACCCACCAAATCTATGATGCCACAATAAACCTAATTTTTGTGCTGTGAAATTCAGCTCAGTTCTTCCCACAATTGAAAAACTGAATGGATCCAACCAAACATCATGTGCAATTAGAACATTCAAAGTATTTGGAAAGTGAATAATTACTGGAAATGCCAAATCGAGAAGAGCGGTCTGATTGCTGCCAAACTTTGTGAAAAGAAGCCCACCAGGATGTGACTGGAATGATAAAACAACAACAGAAGGTTAGAAATATCAGAATATCATCGAAGACAACACTAACAGAAATAATTTTTTAATGGGAAAAAGGAAAAAAAAAAAAAAGACTTATGCCCTAGATCCTACATGCTGGAAAAAAAATTATTAAAATTTATGTTGAGGCCCTGGATCTTGCATTTACTTCCACTTGGGGCTATTCTTTCAAATCATAACACCTTTGTGCCATAATTTTCATTAACTATGCACATTTATACTAACATCAAAGGCAGAAAAAATGATAAGTGAACATCCAAGGAAGTGAAGATCACAATGACAGATCTTTTCAACTTTTCTACAAAAACAGGTAAGCATCTCCAAAGATTTTTTTTTTTTGTTTAAAAGCATGGAATGACAAAAGGTCCATAGCAAGTAAGCATGTCTTCTTATGGAGAGATCATGTCATCCTAATTTATTATTGGACACAGATGGATAAAAGAAATTGTTCCAAATGATATTTGCAGATTCAGACACTAGCTGGGCCATCTGCAGAAGATTTATCCACCAATGATGCCTAGTCATATGTCATTCACTAGCATGCCCTCTATTACAATCAAAGATGTTGATATACCACTCTGAACACGTTACATGCATGGAAACCTAGATTGTATGCAAGAACAAAACCTTACCTTTTCTTTACGACTGTCGGTATGGGTGTGAGACCCGATAACAACTACATTATCAGGAAGCTTCTCAATTCTACTTTTGAATGCTGGCAATGCTTCTGAATTTCCCGCAACAGACTTCTCCGCATCTTTCACGAACAAAATGAAAGGAGAGTTTCTACTCTCACTATGTACAGCCTATATTTAATTTTTTTTTAAAATGCCACATTACAGAAATTTATTTTACTGCACTGGGTAAAATAATAAAGCTGAACATAAAGGAAAAAAGCTTGGAAAACAAGGAAACCACCTCAAATAATGTGTTAATTAGCAATTTGTCCAACTCTTCACTGCAGGAGCTCTCCAAACGAAGATCCATAGCTGGATGAAGAAAGTGGGAGAAAAGGTTAAGAGACTTAAAAACGAATAATATCTCCAGCACAAGCAAATAAGGGAACAGGTCTTACCATTGCAGAAAAGCCCATGCCCTGCCTCACATGAACCCCCAAGGTCAACACCTTCAGGAATAGATTTATCAAACCTCACACCAATTTTTGACAAAGGATTGTCCTCAAATATTAATACAACCCTTCCACATTTTCCAGAAAGAACCCTGCAAGTCAATTAAACTAGCATATATCAGCAAATTGCAAGACTAGGGAAAAATATATATACAAAAAAATGTTAAAAACAAAAGAGATCCGCTGTATGTTCAGACCAGCTATATATAATAATCATAGACGATGATAAGTTTGACCATGAATCAAACAACCAAACTGAGGTTCTCATGATACAAAGGACAACCAAGGAAATCACTGTCATTCGCAGAAGTGATCATCGATTGCCCCTCCACAATCCACTCAACTAATGGTGATCTTTTCTCCCATTTTATTTCTTCTTTCCCAAGTTTTTTTTTTCTTTTTTGGGATAAGTGAATAATTTCATTTAAAGAAGAGAATGTACAACTGTCAATAAATGGGAAGGTTTACACAACAACTCTAAACAAAGAAAGACTTACAAATTAGTATACCAATGGTGGTCTTTTCTCCCATTTTATAACCAAGGAAATCACTGTCATTCACAGAAGTGATCATAGATTGCCCCTCCACAATCCACGCAACTATGTTATTCCCTTTAAGTATGTTTATTCTAGGAAGAACAAAAGTAGTTAGTATGTTGTATGTGTAGTTAGTACGTTGTGGTGTCTGATCAGATATGTTGTGTTTGAATAAAAATCAAAAGGCGTGTCAAGGTATCCAAGTGGCAAATGGCATGGCACGAATCTGCGCATTTGACATTTATGTGTCAAGATCTTGTAAAGTGTCCCTAGGAAGAGCAGTCTATTATGTCGAATTATTACATAAATAATAGAAAAACATGGACGGGTATGTCCAAGTTGTTTCCAGAAATTTTAGACTTTAATTTTCCTAAGAGATCTAGGATTCTCTTTTAAGTAGCCCTACACACACTAATCACAGGTCATTTAGGAAGGAAGAAGGAGGAGGATATACAAGTTTCGTAAGAAGAAATCGATTATATTCATCCCATTACCAAATTCAAAACTCGATCCTCTAACAAATTGGTATTAGAGCCAGGCTTAATGGATGAAATCAAACAACTGCAACAACAATTTGAAGCCTTCATGATTAAGTATAAGGAAGACAGGGAAAGGATGGAATCAAAACAACAGCAGTTAAGTATGGAAATAGCTAGTTGGATGTGAGGAGTGTTTGGGTCTCGAGCCGTTGAAGGTCGGTTAGACGGAGGGGTTGACTTTCGAAGGACAAAGGAATGCAAGGGTAGCCACAGAACTCAACCAGAACAAGAATTGTTCACTCTAAGATATTCCAAAATCGATTTTCCAAAATATGATGGAACTATCGATCCTATTGGCTGTTAAACAAGTGTGAACATTTCTTTCTGCATCAAAAGGTTATGGCAGCAGACATGGTCGAGTTAGCAGTGTTTCACTTGTGAGGCGATGCACAACTCTGGTTTTTGAAGTTGGAGAGAAAAACCAGATTTGACGTGGGATGAGTTCAAGGTTATCTGCAATCTTTGATTTGGTCCTCCCTTGAGTACTAATGAATTAGGGAAACTCGCCAAACTCCAGCAAACCAGCACAGTGGAAGTATACCAGCGAAGATTCGCACAACTGGTTGCCCATACCACCTCACCTTTGCCTCAGGACGAAATTGCAATTTTTATCAGTGGATTGAAGGAGTACATTGCTGTAGAAGTCGAGTTGCATTAGCCTCGAAATTTGAATCAAGCCATGGCATTAACACACTTGTACAAGAAGAAGGGAATTCATTTTTTGAAGGAAGAGTTCACACACTGAGGAATTTCACTTTGAACAGCTCGAGTAGCAAGGGTCAGTATGTGCGTAGGCTTAGTTGATCAGAATTGGCAAGCAGAAGGGAGAAGGGGCTTTGTTTCAACTATGATGAGCCATCCACGGTTGGACACAAATGTAAACGTTTATTCTGGTTGGAAATGGAGGACAATCCCATTCCAAATAAGCTGCTAGAAGAACCAATTCAAGAGGAGGATGCTAAAGGAGAATTGGAAATTTCCTTACAAGCCATGGTGGGACTAGTTCAACCACAAACGATGAAGGTACGAGGATTAATTAATGGTCATTCAATAACAATTCTAGTAGATTCTAGGAGTACTCACAGTTTTGTGAGTAGTAGCCTAGTCCAAACATTTCACTTGCAAATGAAACCCAAAGATTGTTTGAGAGTGGTGGTGGCAAATGGAGAGAGGGTGCAAAGTCATGGAATCTACCGGAAGGTTGAATTGCAGGTGGATGAACCTTCATTTCTTCTAGATTTATATGCATTACCATTATGTGAAGTGGAGGTAGTGTTAGGGGTGAATTGGCTTAAATCTTTAGGTCCAATCACTTGGGATTAGTCATTGATGAAGATGAAGTTTATATTGAATAGGAAGCTGGTTGTAACACGCGAAATAGTTAGAAGGGAGTTGCTATCTAAAATTGCTATATTACAAAAGGAAGCAGACCACAAAGGGAATTTAAAGAGAATGCTAGTAGAGTTTTCAAAACTTCTTGATAGTCCAGTTGATCTTCCACCACAAGAAGCATGTGATCATCGAATAAGATTAATCCAAAAGGCCTCTCCGGTTGTGGTAAGGCCCTATCACTACCCACAAAGCCAGAAGGATGAGATTGAAAGACAATGTGACCAAATTTTTAGCTAAAGGTGTGATTCAACCTAACCAATCTTCTTTCTCATCTCCAGTTTTGTTAGTCAAGAAAGTAGATCAAACTTGGAGATTTTGTGTAGACTATCGAACTTTAAATAGGAAGACCATCAAAGATAAGTTCCTTAGTTAGTGATGAATTGTTAGAGGAATTACATGATGCATGTTATTTTTCAAAGCTGGATTTATGTTCTGGGTACTATCAAGTTCGAATGCATTCACTAGATGTTGATAAGATGGCGTTTCAAACTCATCATGGCCACTTCGAATTCTTAGTCATGCCATTCAGTTTAACTAATGCCCCATCAATCTTTTAAGCACTTATGAATGAGGTGTCTAAAGGATATTTGTGGAAATTCGTTTTGGTTTTCTTTGATGACATTCTTATTTACAGTCATTCATTGGTGGTATGCTTACAACACATTAAAATAGTTTTCCTTCTCCTCCAAAAACATCAGCTATATCTGAAGCAATCGAAGTGTGTTTTTGCACAAACACGGGTGTCATATTTAGGTCATATTATCTCAGGAATGGTGTCCAAGCAGATCCTCAAAAGATTGATGCTATGGTAGCTTAGCCAAGACCTAATTCGATTAAGGCATTAAGGGGATTCCTTAGGCTCACCAAGTATTATTGGAAATTTGTGAAGAACTACGATCTCATTGCTGCCCCTCTTACACAACTTTTAAGAAAGAACAGTTTTCGATGGAATGATCAAGCAGAAACCGCTTTCTTAACTTTACAGGATTCAACGACTAGAGCACCAGTGTTAGCTCTTCTAAATTTTGAGGTGGAATTCATCATCAAGTGTGATGCTTCAAACATTGGGATTGGTGCAGTTCTGTAGCAAGCAGCAAATCCGATAGCTTTTTATAGCCAACCTTTCACCCAATGCTACTTAAAGCTCCTAGCTTATGAGAAGGAAATGATTGGATTAGCTAAAGCCATTCAACATTAGAGAGCCTATTTATGGGGTCGCAAATTTTGGGTGCGAGTTGATTACTACAGTTTTAAATTTTTACTTGAGCGAAAGATTACTACTTCTCCACAACAGCATTGGATAAGCAAACTCTTGGATTTCGATTTTCACATTGAATATAAGGCGGGAAGGGAAAATCAAGTAACCAATGCATTGTCACAAAAGAATGAACAAGAGGGCACATTGCTATACATTTCTTGCCCAAATTTACAGATCTTTGAAGAAATTAAATAGGAGGTTCAACTTCATCTAGATCTACAGCGGATTGTTTGGAAAATCCAACATCAAGAATTGGGACCCGAATGGACCTTCAAGGAGGGTTTGATCTTTTATAAACAAAAGGTTTTTGTTCTTCAAACATCTGCACCATGTTCTTCCATTATTGAAGCTATTCACAATGTAGCTCACGAAGGATACCAGAAGACATTATTCCGAATGGAAAGTGATTTTTTTTGGCATGGAATCAAGAAGCAAGTTCAAAATTTCGTCCGCACTTGTATGATTTGTCAACGTAATAAAAGCGAACATATGCACCCGGCCGAACTTCTTCAACCTCTCCAAGTCCCACACTAAGTTTGGTCTAATATATCTATGGATTTCATCGATGGGTTGCCCTCATCCTATGGAAAATCAGTATTATCAGTGGTCATCGATCGGTTCTCTAAATATGCTCACTTTGTGCCTTGTATCACCCCTATACTACAACCTCGGTAGCACGAGTTTTCCTGGATAACATTGTCAAACTTCATGGGTTTCCTAAATCTATAATCAGTGATAGAGATGCCGCCTTTACAAGTTTTTCTGACATGAACTTTTCAAATTGTGTGGCACCAAACTCTTCTTTTCATCTGCTTACCATCCTCAAAGTGATGGTCAAACAGAAGTTACTAACCAAATAATTGAAATGTTCTTGAGATGTTTTGTAAGTGATCATCCTAAAAAGTGGATTGACTGGATTTCATGGGAGGAATATTGCTACAGCACCGATTATCTCTCTACCTTAAAAGCCACTCCCTTCGAAATTGTGTACGGGCAACCTTCACCATGTCTCCTCAACTACTCTCCAAGATCTGCTAAGCTAGAAGCAATGGAACATGCCTCATTGGATCGAGATCAAAAATTCAACAAGCTCGCGACCACCTTCTTCAAGCTCAACAACACATGAAACGTACCTATGACTCTAAACATAGGGACATTCGATTTGAAGAAGGAGATCTTGTCTTGCTCAAGCTCAAACCACATCAACAACACTCCTTATCCATCAAAAAACATACAAAACTGTCTCCCCAGTTCTATGGGCCTTTTCAATCACAAAGAGGATTGGTTCCGTAGCTTATCGTTTTCAACTTCAAGATTCAATTCGACTCCACCCAGTGTTTGATGTATCTTCCCTCAAGAAATTTCATGGTCCGCTTCCAGCTCAACCCACACTTCCCACTATGGATCATGACCGTGTAATTCCTAATCCGCAAGCCACCTTGGAAATGCGAAAAACTGCTGCATCGATGGAATTGCTCATACATTGGCAAGATTACTCTCCATCGGACGCTTCTTAGGAAGATGCCAATCAACTCAAACTTCATTATCCTAATTTAGTGCCTAAGGTCACGTGCGTTCTCGAAGGGGGGAGCAATGTTATTCCCTTCAAGTATGCTTATTCTGGGAAGAACAAAAGTAGTTAGTATGTCGTATGTGTAGTTAGTATGTTGTGGTGTCTGATCAAATATGTTGTGTTTGAATAAAAATCAGAAGGCGTGTCAAGGTGTCCAAGTGGCAAATTGCGTGGCAAGAATCTGTACATTTGATGTGTATGTGTCAAGATCTTGTAAAGTGTCCTTAGAAAGAGTAGTTGGAGGTAGTTTCTCAACTGCTATTATGTGGAATTATTACATAAATAATAGAAAAACATGGACGGGTATGTCCAAGTTATTTGCAGAAATTTTAGACTTAATTTTCCTAAGAGATCCAAGGTTCTCTCTTAAGTAGCCCTACACACACTAATCATAGGTCATTTAGGAAGGAAGAAGAAGAAGGGCATATGGGTTCTGCAAGAAGAAATCAATTATATTCGTCCCATTATCAAATTCCAAACTCGATCCGCTAACAAACTAATGGTGGTCTTTTCTCCCATTTTATTTCTTCTTTCCCAAGTTTTTTTTTGGGGATAAATGAATAATTTCATTTAAAGAAGAGAATGTACAACTGTCAATGAATGGGAAGGTTTACACAGCAACTCTAAACAAAGAAAGAGTTACAAATTATAAACAAATAAGTACCTCAATGTACGAACAACTTAAACATTGGCATGGAAAACCATAGTCACAAAGACCGCTTAGCATTTTAATCTTACAAAAGATGAAAATATAAGCAGTTCACCATCTAAATACCTTGACGAAGATGCCGATGGATATAAGGAACTAGAAGCCGACCCAGTAAACCTTACTCTGTCACCTGCATAACCAAAATCAACATTCCCCTCAATTTTATTGATGGTTAACTTCTATGTTTTAGGAAAATCAGCATGAACCACAACAGATTATTGAAAGAGAATATGTACCAATTTTGAACATATAGTTCTTAGAAACTGAAGAGGAAGAGGTTAGATTCTCAGTTTCTGACTTCGGCTGTGATTCTGGGACAAAAGGAGCCGGTGCACTTGATGAGCTTGGAGCATCTCCTTCACCTAATTGACCAGAAACTATCTTTACAGCCTTAACTAACTCTCCTGGAGGAGGGTTTTGCGTCGTGCACATGCAGGATTTGTCAGAACCAAATCCTTCCTTCAATAGATCAGCCTCCTTTGAAGATATACCCTGTATATTAAAACCAGAAGTTGATCACTCACTTAAAAAGCTTATAATCCAAGTTCCAGAAAACCCACTGCTAACATTCTTTCTAAAAATATAGAACAATTTGATAAAAATTATAAAGACTGATCAACTTGGGAGGGAAGGGGAAGAAATGAAACATTATTGTGAGCCAGTCAAAGCAAGTCACATTGCACTTACGCCCAAAAATGAATGGGAATCAAATATGAGTAATTTGGCACCAAAGTAATTAGCAAGAGCCTTTGCCAGCATCTCTTGATATATCTCAGACCCTAAGAAAATAAATAAATTTTTTAATTAATTTCCTAAAAAAGAAAGTACTGAAATTTAAGAAAGAAATGGTATTACTGTCATACCAGCAGGACCAGAAAGCAGAATCCTTGGATTTACAGTTGTAAGGTCTGACGTATATTTGGCATGTTCTCTATGCTTCAGGTGGATGAATGAAGCAGCAATCAACACTTTTTTTGTGTTCTCACTGCAAAGGGACGAGAGAGTAAACAGAAAGGTCTTCAATCAACTACACAATTCTTTCTAACTACTAAAATTAGAATGATGAATGAATAAAATAATTTACATCAAGGAAAGGCATGACAGCTATAATGCATTAAGTACACAAAAAATACAGCAAACAAGGCTAGACAAAGTCTTTTCAAGGTTTCTCCCTTAATGCAAAGCCTTCAATGGAGGTGGAGAATACATTAACACAATTGCTAATAAATAGTTGCAGGCAAAAACAAGCAAAATGATTGCAACTGAGACATAAAATAAAACCAAAAAGCAAGGGCACACCCAATGCACAAACTGCATCCCAACTAATGCGTGGTAAGGGGAGGGAGGACACATATGCATGCAAACCTTTCTTCAGTAAGAGCATATGCAATCAATTTTCCCCTCACATTTGGTAAAAAGGCTATTCCATGCCTTAGTACATACAAGTCATCAATCAAGCAACTTCACCATTAAACCAAGGCTCATCCTCTAACCAAAACGAAATTGAAAAATTAGGAAATGTTCTTTTCACCATTTAAGCAATAAAATCTGTCAGTAAGTACACGGAAATCTCACATCATGTCATTACATGCATGTGGAGGAACTTTTAAAAATAATAATAATAATAATAATAATAATAACAGAGCAACAACCCATCTTACATGTCATGGTTACAAATAAGTGGGTAAACGAACAACAAGTAACTCACTTTAAGAAATTTCACATAGCTGGAATATAGTTGAGTGGAAGCCCCATCATTGTCCCCAATGCAAAGGGCAATAGAAGGGAGAGAGGAAAAAACAAAGTTAACAAAGGTGAATACTGTACATGTAATAGCACAGCATCAATTGATCAGAGTTCAATTTATTTAAATCAGGACTTTGTCATTGAAATAAAATAAACCAATATCTATGAGACTTTTCCAGATATCTTTGCACTGCATAATAACTAGGAATGTTTGATCATCAATGCACTTGATTTTTGTCATGGAGACTTCAATCCTCTTCATGTTCTACATCCAATCTAGTAACCATCCAGGAATCACAAAGACAATTGAGCCCCAGATGTAGTAGGAGCACACTAAGTCCAGGAAATTACCATACAATCTGGACTTCCAATAAGGCTCAATCCACATAATAAACTTGCACTCTTAAGATGACACTCAAAATTGAGTCCCCAAACCGAATATATTATAATTTATAATCTCAGAAGGTATTTTTGATTATCATACCTCTTTGGTGTGACTTTTTTAAAAATACTATCTCTTCAAATATTGATTTCAGGAGATTAGAATTTTCTCAAACACCACCTTGGTTTTTTACATCTTTCATATATATGATTTCAGAAGTTTTTGTCATTTGTAAGTTTTCATTAGTAAAACCTTATGGAGAAATGTCCTTTATGCAATTACAACCTTGCATTATTTAATACCAAATAGCACAAACCTTTGCACATGATATTGCAATGATATAATTTAAAGGTTGTCACTCTTTCTAAATGGCATAACATCTCATATAGACATGAAAAAAATCATCAATAGTCATATAAAACTGATATAATATATTACATAATTAAAGAAGAGTAAGCACACAAATTTTATAACAATATGTGACCATACATTGTTAAAATATTAATTGTGATAATCTTTCGTAAGGTTATTCTATTTATACTTTTTTATTAGTAATACCTTTTGGGAGTTTAAAATTTTTCACTTTTTTTTGGGGGGGGGGGGGCGGGGCGGTGGTTAATGAATTTGTATTTTTCACTTTAATAGCTAATACCTTTTCAAGACTAATATCTTTTGGCTTACCCAAAAAGACAAATTAATATTTTTTAGTCGTAAACATTCTTTTTTATTAGTAATACCTTTTGGTAGTACATAATTTTTCAATTTTATTGCTTAGAACATTTCATTACTAATATTTTTTGGTCATTAATGTTCTTTATCTCAACTTTATACTCGAGACATATCATTTGTGTAAAAAATAGGAGTTCACAATCCTTACATGACTCAACATAGAATAAAATAATTCTTAATACCTTTAAAAAGCAGCAACTTTTCCAAATGATATAGCACATTATGTATAAATGTAGAAGACCATTATAAATCCAATATTTTAAATTGAATAATAGAATTTATTGTACCATATCTAAAACAATATTATTAAGAAACATTGTGGACATGTTAATTTTGGTAATAGTTTAAGAAAATTTATTATTTTTATAAAATATATATATACTTTAAATTGAAATCCACGAACTAGTTCTTTTATAATTAAGATTTAACTACTGACCTTGTAGGGGCCATCTACATCAAGCACCACATAGATAGCACTATGCAGGCAAGCATTCTCACAAAAATTGACCAGAACCATATGCTTTGTCAAACAATACTTTAAAACCTTCAATCAGAATTATTCAAGCATTTTAAATCACTGTTTACATAGTTGATTCAATTCTATAAGTGATTATCATTTATGGATCCCAAACAAGGGCACATATGAAAAAATAAAGTATTCATGATTGAAGGGAATTGCCTTCTTATATAAACCTTACATATCAATTACCAGCAAATGGAAGTGGCAAGAACTACACCTTACCTAATTAACCACCAAAGATAGTAATCATAAAGGACTATGTCATACCTCAAGTAATAAGGGAAGTTGTCAAACGAAACTTCTATGTCTTTGCCATCAAGGATCCCTGCATTAATTTCTTGCTTAAATACAGCAGTGCGCAAAGCTGTGCCTGACGTTGATGCCGGCTGTGAATCCCGCGATGACTCGTTTACTTCTTCCAGAACCTGTTTACACATACTTTTGCTCAATTTCACTTTAGAACTAGTGGATCGAGCACACATCCTCAAGGAAGGCCTTAGGAAATCATTCACCCCAGAGATTTTTACATTGCCTGCTTCCACGCTAGAGTCTGCGTTGCAGTCAAGAGGAAGGTTCTTTCTGATTGCTCCACTATCCTCAGCTTTGTCATTGCTTGCATTAGGAATTGAATTGGCTTCCAAGCTATCAATCTCCATATCAGCAGTGTCATTGACAACAGAATGTGCAGGAACCTCCGGCTCCTTGTACACTTTACTGCCGATCTGGGCTGGAGACTTGAATCGTAAATCTTGCCTAAGACTAGACAGTGATGCCAATATTGAAGCTCCATCAACAGCAGGATCACCTGCTCTCCTTTCTAATTGGAAAAACTTTCCCATGCTATTTGGAATATCCACACCCTTGACCGTAACATCAAAAATGTGGAAAATCTGTCCCCTAAGATTAAGGAATTCCCATGTAGAAAAATAGACAGACAAAGTTTTTCTGATGAAATAAAAAATTTTGGGTGAAAAAGATAGACAGACAGGTTCATAAACAAACAGATATCAGAAAAAAAGAGAGAGGGAGAAAAACACAAAGAAAAAGAACTTTGAGATTTACACAGAGAGACATTTTTGTCCTTAAAATAAGTACACAACTTCCATAAGGGAGAAGGAGAGGATACATAAGCATGATTCCCCAAAAAGCCAAATATCAGCTCATCTCCAGAATGAAGCACACGGCTGGAATTCTTCTTCACTGCTATGCCATTTACTTGAACACCCTTGCTTGCGGTGCATTCTAGGACTGCTCCAACACTACTTTCTCGCTGATCAAGTCCACAAATAGTGAGTAATCATACTGCATGCACATTATACATAATTCCCAAATAAGACTAAAAACTGACAATCCCCAAAACCCAAGTCATAATTCTAAATCACCGTAGTAGTAGTAATTGTAGTGGTAGTAATACTATTAACAGCACTGGTAGTAACAGCAAGTTAAACTTATGTTTACCCTTCGTATTAGGATGATAGTTCCTAAATTATGGACAACCCATTCATCTTTTCGTGCAAAATAGCACCCCACTTCCCATAAACTTCGAAAATACAAATACTTAAAACTTGCAACTTCCAAATTACCTGAGGATGCTTAATCTTGCAAAGGTGCCCATTAACTGTGTGATCCTTGAGCACGAAATCGCATGATTTATGAGAACCAATTGAAAAACTCTTGCTACAAATTGGAACGTTTGGATTCTACAACACACAAACAAAACCCACAAATAAAATTTCACAACCACATAGAAAATTTAAAAAATAAGAAGAAGAAGAAAATAAAAAAGCAGCAGTCTTTCTTTCAAAGGTTAAAAAAAAAGTACAATTATTAAAAACACAAAAAATATTAAATGAAATCAATAGGAAGTACCTGGGCAGATTGTGATAAAAGTCTACACCAAGGTGCAGTAGGTTCCAAACACTGACTTTGTTTCTGATAAACACTCAATGAGGAACAAGAACTTCTTTTATTTTCTCCTATCATTGGATCAGTCCCTTTAGCCAAAAAAAATTCAAACCTTGAAAACTTGAAGATAAAAATAAAATAAAAAGAACTTTACCCAAAAACCATACCTTCGGCAATCGGGGAGGCGACAGCAGCTGACGGTGCAGGCTCTCGTTTGTCGGCGGCAGCAACACCGTTACCTGTCACAGGCGCATCAGCGGTTCCACACTCGGCGGGATCAGCCGGCGCCGGCGGCGGAGGAGTAGAAATTTCTTTCGAATTCTCCGTTGCCTCTTCCTGAGAAGGGGGAAAAAACCGATAGGGAAACTTGAATCTAAAATTCTTTCAAAAAAACCCTAATTTCAATCGACTCCACCAAGAAACCCAACATCTAACTCAAAATATCAAAAAAAGAAAAACAAAAATGGGAAAGATATTAAATTAGAAAATATATATTTAGGGATTGGGAAAATATAAAAAGGGTTAGACCTTGGGTCGTTTAGGTGAAGGGGGCTTATTATCTTCCGAGGAAGAAGATCTCTTGCCGCTGTTGTTATTTCCAGATAGAGATCCACTACGTCTCGTTGACACCATGACTCTCTTCTGAAGAGTCTCTCTTTTCTTTTTTTTTCCTTTCTTTTTTAAAAAAAAAAACTCCTTTTTCGATTTTTGCTCCTCTCTGTTCTTTCTTCGTTCTTGGAGCAGAGAGAGAGAGAGAGAGATAAAAGAGAGGAGAGAGATAGAAGAAAGACAGTCTAATGACAATGTATATGTGTGTATCTGTATGTGTTAATGTTGTGTGTGTGTGTGTGTGTGTTTTGTTTTGGTTTTTTTTTTTTAAATTTTGCTTCTTTTTCTTCTTTCCTTTTTGGATTTGTTTTCCCTTTTTTTAATTTCGTAAATTGACAATTGTAAATCCAATTTAGCCACGTCTATCACATCGGAATGAAATTCCAATTCTTAAATAACAAAATATATTCAAAACCTAATATAAAAGTTGGTCTACAGCTAAGATTTTATAGATAAAATATAAAAATATATAAAAAATAATAATCATAAAATAGTTATTCTTATATTCTTGAAAAGAATTACGATTTTAAATTTTTTTGAAAAAAATGAATTCTGTAAAATGATTATTTATATATGGAAGCAAACTTTTGCAATAAACAAATAATTATCTCATTTGCAACCTTTAAAACTACTACTAATTTCCTGTACCATGATTAAAGCCCCACAACCGTAACTAAACAATAATAATAATTAAAAACATTTTTATAAGTAAAAATAAAATGAAAAAGAAGGAACGGCGTTTGGTTGGTTGGTACGAGGAGACTGAATTTACTCAAAACTCTCTCCTATCAGGAAAAAGAAAAAAGAAAAAAAGGGAAACAAACAAAAGATACAAAAGGCAATCTACGTTTCATTTCATCTTCATTTGGTTTCATTTCATGTAAACTAAACTATACTAGCCTAGTGTCCTTCTCCCGCAAATTATATTATACAGGCTGTCCTTGGAAAATTGAATTTTTATTTTTTTTGGGTAAGCAAAAAGAAATTAAATATTTCAATGATAATCAATAACGTTAAAAAGTTAACATGATACTTAGCAATCAATCATATCATACCGGTTCCTATGATGTATAAATAATCTATAATAAATTTGGATATTCCAAACCTATTTTCATCATTGTAATGAACCTTTGCTGATATATAGACTTGAAATTATCAAGTTGGCATTAATTTTTTTCTCTTTTTTGCAATAAAAAGGAAATAATTTAAATCTAATTAATTCAAATAAAAAATTGACATTTATGTCATTAAACTAAAACCTTGACAACATATATATATATATATATATATATATATATATGCAATTTATCGATTTGCATATAAGTGTTTTCAGCTTTGATAGTTTGCATATATATAATTTACCATTGCCTATCATTCCTAGTTAGAGCTATGTGTTAGTATTTTATTAAGCTATAATAATTAATTTAATAAATTAGTATTAAAGTAAATGATGTAACAAAAATGATTAATAAACAAACCCTAGAATTCAGTCAAACCAATAAATACTATCGAATCTCACTTTAATTACAGTTCGTTTATTTCGTTAAATGGAATAAGACTGTAGTGGAATTAAAATTATTACTTAATGGAATAGAATTATAATCCATATTACCTTATTCACTTTAATGTCATTAAATTAATATTACTGTGTTTAGTTTGATGAATTGGAAATTGAATAAGTGTTACTTAGCTAAGGAAAAGACAAAACTGCCCCTTATATTAACGTTGCAAAAAAAAAGTGAAACCTACAATTTAGTGATAGGTACAACGAAATAGTAACGTTGATGGCAAACAGATGACAAACCATGGTGAACATACGATAGACCTAGAATTCCTAAGCGAACACACAACAAACCTATGAACACTTTGAATAGTAATGTTGACGGCTAACAGAGCTGCTATGGCAACCACGGTGAACACACGACCAACACAGCGAACACATGAGAGCACTGCACACACTAGATCCGATCGAAGACACCACAAACGTGAGGCTTCAAGCTTTGATAGACAACGAATGATGATGTGGCGAAACTTCAAGCTTCGATAGACAATGGATGACGATGTGACGAGACTTCAAGCTTAGATAAACGAGGGCGTGGCAAGGCTTTGAGCTTGGACGAACGATGGATGATAGCATGGCAAAGCTTAGAGCTCTGATGAAATGCACAAATAGACAATAGACGATGGGCAAAAGCAGTGAGGTGGCAAGGTTGCAATGACAGAGATTGAGCAATGGCAACGAGGTGGCGAGGTTGCAACTATAGAGATCTACTCCTCAATGGGCTAAATCCAACTAGATGGAAGTTGAGACGACGGGCCTCAGGCATTGATGCAGCAGCGATGAGGTAGACATGACACAGTGCTCATGATCTACTCTTCCAAGTTTCTTTTCCCCCTTTCCTCCTCCATCAATTTTTCCTTCTTTAACATGCATGGGCTAAGATGCAGCAAAGGCTAATTTAGGAAAATATTGCTATAATACTTTTGGAATTGGGATTCCAAGCTCACTAAAATGAATTCTAATTTGTTATTTTACCGCATTGTAATTCTTCACCTGTTATTTTACCGCATTGTAATTCTTCACCTAATGCGTATTCCACGATAAAGCCAACTAAACGTCGTAATTCATATTCCGCATACAATAGGGTTGTAATAGAATTGCTATTATGGCCAACTAAACATGACATTAGTATATGGAAAATATAAAAAATAGTAACAAAAATGCGAACCGAATGGATATAGCTTTCTATATGCAAACATTTATTGTGTAATAAGGGTCAATATATATATATATAAAAATATAAAGAGGGCTAAAAAAACTCATGGATGACATATGATTTCAATCAAAGTGCAAATAAAAAATATAAAGCGACACAATGATGGAGATTTTGGCAATACAATTAAGATAGCTATTACTTGAAAAAGGAAAAAAAAAATCAAAGCACACATTCACAACAGTAAGTTTATAACGATAAGTTTTTCTATCTCTAAATGATATTCTATTCTATTATTTTGATCGTTTGAGTTTGAGTTGGAGTCAAAATTAGTCATCATAGCTAGCAATAGGTTTATCAAATTGGAGGCAAAACCTAAAAAAAAATATCGATTAAGAAAAAAAAAAGATAAAATCCAACCAAGTAGGTTCCGAAACAAAAAACCGACAATTGTTCTAGCTAATGTATTCTTTGAGTAAGACCAAAACTACATGAGTTGGTTTCAAAATTCAAGTCCTACATTTTGGGTTAAGCACTACACTCAATAACTCTTTGGAACTGGTCTGATTATGTTTAATCCTATTTTATCATACAAGCTAAATTACGACAACCATGGTGAACATACAATTGACACAGCGAGCATATGTGAACATTGCACACACCAAAGCTAATCGAAGACACCATAGACACGAGGCTCCGAGCTTCAATGGACAACGGATGACAATGTGACGAGACTTCAAGCTTGGACAATTAGATGAACGGGCATATGAGCATGGCAAGGCTCCAGGCTTCGATGAAATGCACAAACAAACGATGGACAATAGGCAAAGGCAGTGAGGTGGCAAGGTTACAGTGATAGAGATTAAGCAATGACGATGAGGTGGTGAGGTTGCCACTACAAAGATTTGCTCTTCAATGGGCCAAATGCAGCTGGGTAGAGGTTTAGACGACGGCGCCTAAGTGTCGATGCAACGGCGACAAGGTGGACACAACACAGCACTCGTGATCTGCTCTTCCAAGTTACTTTCTCCTCTTTCCTACTCCGTTAGTTTTTCCTTCTTCAACATGCATGGGCCAAGATGCAGCTGAGGCTAATTTGGGAAAATATTGTTACAGTACTTCTGGAATTGGGATTTCAGGCTTAATAAAAGGAATTCTAATTCGGTATTTTAACACATTGCAAATCTTCACCTAATGCATATGCCAACTAAATATTGTAATTCCTATTCCGCATAGAATAGTGTCGTAATATAATTGCCATTACAACCAACTAAAGGTGACATTAGCATATGAAAAATATAATAAACAATAACAAAAATGTGAATTGAATGGAAGTAGCCCTCATATGCAACCGTTTATTATGTAATATAGGTCAAAATATATATAAAAAAGAAGGCAAAAAAAAAAAAAAACTCGTGGATGACATAAGATTTCAATCAAAGTACCAATAAAAAATATAAAACAATACATTCATAGAGATTTTGGCAATACAATTAAGATGAGCTATTACTTGAAAAAGAAAAACAAAAAAAAAATAAATCAAAACACACATTCACAATAGTAAGTTTACAACAATAGGTTTTTCTATCTCTAAATGATATTCTATTCTATTCTTTTGATTGTTTGACTTCGAGTTTGAGTCAAAATTAGTCATCATAAGTAGCAATATGTTTATCAAATTGGAGGCAAAACCCAAAAAAAAATTATCGATCAAGAAAAAAAAAAGATAAAATCCGATCGAGTAGGTTTTGAAACAAAAAACCAACAATTGTTCTAGCTAAGGTATTCTTTGAGTAAGACCAAAACTACATGAGTTAGTTTCAAAATTCAAGTCCTACATTTTGGGTCAAGCACTACCCTCAATAACTCTTTGGAACCGGTTTGATTATGTTTAATCCCATATTATCATACAAGTTAAATTACTCAATGAGAACCTCATCTTTATTTTCAATCATATATGGTAATATCTTATTAGTAGGATATAGATAGGGATACCAACAAGAATTTTAAAAAAAAATTATAGAATATATATAGTTTTATAGAAAGGAAAGTATTAATCAATAACCTCTAATACACTTGTTAAGCTAAATAGAGAATTTTGTATAATTTTATGTATTTATTCTTTCATAAAATTATATAAGATATTCTCATAGGTTAAAAAATAAAAGAAAACGAGGAAAGGAAGAAGAAGAAGAAGCTTTAGCCTGAATTAATTAGTTGAGAAGAGGCTAGCTTTTGCCTGAATTAATTGTACTTAAAAATGATATTAGTATTAGATTAGAAATATATGCCATATAACAACATACCATCACTCCGATTCACGATTTAATTGCTAGGTTAGTTAGGGCCTCATGAGTATATATGCTAGAAGAGACCATCCTTGTTTGGAGAAATTCAAATTCGTTATTTCATAGTAAGAGAAATTCCATAAAATAATTATTTTGTAAACTAATCATAGCTATGAATTTACAATTTTACTCTTATGAAATCAATTACCATTAATCTTTTAACACATAGCTTATATGATTCATATTAAGCCATTTGTGAGATCAGTTTTTATGATCTCTTAAAAAATTTATAAAAGTTAAGCATGTATTTTTTTTTTTTCTATATGTAGGAAGAGAGAGACCTTTATCATTATTCTGTGCCATTTTATGGGGACTCTTTTGGGCAAGTTTTGCGCAGCAACTAATAAAAGACAGACTACTTGCATGCTACTTTTAGCGCATTTAGATGAATAATATTGGTATATTATTAATCTTTGAATGGTCTTAATACTTTGACATTATGAAAATGCACAATTGGCTTGTGCGCTCTAGCTCAATATGATTCAAGCTTATGTTAGGAACTCTTGTTTTTATTATTATTATTCTTTTAATCTCCTAGGTGCTTTCTTATGGAATCACAAAGGGCAAATGAGATTACTACATAAAGATGATCCTTTTTGTCTTTGTTGTCTCATGATTCTCATTAAAAGATTTCAATATTTACTTAAAGCTAGCTATGGACTTTATAAATAATAATGGACCTACAAAATAAGCATATATAATCTAAATGATGGTGCCAAATATTACTACGACATAACTACTAATAGCATGTTTACTTGAACGTAATAGTTATTCTATTATGGGTCTATTGCGTTGTTTACTTCATGGAATAACAATTCGTATGGAATCGCAATTTCACAAAATCCTGAATCGCAATTCCTTCCCCCATTCCCCGTAATAGCAATTCGGTGCTATTTGCCGTTAACTGTCATTGTCAATTTGAACTTCGATTGGCCTATTGCCAGTGGAAACACCAGTCCTCGTGCAACCTCGATCATGCATCTGCCATCATCGTCGTCCTTGCTATGGTCATCCATCGTCGTCGTCCTCATGTAGCCTCACTCGTCCCCCACCTTTGTGGATCTGCTGCTAGATTTCGTGCATTGTTCCTCATTCTGCCCGTCGTTGCCAATCTTGATTGTCCCTTGCTGTGGTCATCGCCAACTCCATTGTAGCTGCTTCTATTCAGCCCTCTGATCGTGGATCTGCCCTTGTCGTCGCTTGTCTCGGCCATGGATCTGCCCCCATATTTTATTCCACCCTTATTCCTTCCCTTATTTTCTCAAGTAAATAATGTAGTTCTTATTCAATTACATTCAAGTAAATAGCATCATATTAATTCATTGTAATAGCTGTTTAATTCTAGTCTTATTCCATTCAACGAAATAAACGGACTATAAGAGTTTGAGCTTTGAGATCAATTAAGTACTGCGTGGGCCGACTTTAGGCTTGAAGATTCATCAAGGAGAAAAGGCCATTGATAATCCTAGTGTAAAAATACTATGGACCTTTTGGTTGTGAAAAACAAGTAATAAATGTGAAGGTGATGCAAAGGAATGTAATGTATATCTTTATTTATACAATAGGTGATGGTGGTTAAGAATTAATATGTTAGATACGTTATTTAAACAGGCTATTTTGTATAGCATTTATCACCTATTTACATTACTAAAAATATATATTATTACCTTGCATCACTTTACGTAATATTCATCAAATTTTTAGGAAAATTACATGAACATGATCTTAGTTTTTGAGTTTTAATAAGTAAGTTGCTTATAATTTTTTTTTTGATAAGGACATAATCTATGCTTTATAATTATCTATTAATTTCATATAGAGACATATTGATTTCCATTTAGTTTATAATAATGAATTTAATACAATAATATTATTAAATATAATTAATTAATAAAAATAAAAAATAGAATAAAAAAGAAAGAGGGTTAAGAGAGAGAAAAATGATAAATTTTTAAAAAATAAATGTAAAAAAGCGAACAAAATTCATAATAAATCACTGAAACATCAGTAGCTTAATTCTTCACACTTCCCACAAACCTTTTTCATTTATCTACTAGGTCATGACCTACTATTACAAGTGGATCATGTAATTCACCCACAACAATAGGTAGTTATCTACTACTTTAAAATGAAAAGTAAAAAATTGATGAAAGCTCATTAAGTCGTATTTGGGGTGACAAGTTGCTACTTACCACCCATCAGTGGGTTATGCAACCTACTTAGGTAATGGGTCATATAAGCCATTCACAATAATGGATCATGATCCACTATATAGATTTGGTTGTTGCTGTCTACCCTTACCTTTTGGTGGCTTGTAATAGGCATGCAAATTTTGTTTGCTTTTTCTTTTTTGAACTTCTCCTTTTTTAAAATTTTTTATAGTGTTTATTAATTTAATACATCCAATAATGTTATTATATTAATTTAACTATTATTGATAAATCATATGTTAACGTATATCTTTACTCAAAATAAATAGATAATTATAAAAATGCAAATCATGTCTTTATAAAAAAAGAAAATAAAAAACCCAAGAAACAGGGACCATGTTTGTGAAAAATTTTCTAAAATTTTGGCATTTTGAGTAAAACGTACATCATCCTAAGTGAGCCATGTGCTTATAAAGGGGATTTTATTTTCTTTCTATTCTTTGTTGGGGATTTATTGCAATATTTATTTAGAATAAATAGCTATTAGGTAGAATTTGCGCCTTAAGCCCCCATCGAAACATAAACTCGAGCCATTACCAATTGTTGCTGAAATCCCTACGACCTCTACATCGTGAAGTACTTGATCACAAAGCACCATCGAACCATAAACCACCCAGACTCATAAGATCCCTAACCTACAAATTACCGTACATACGAGCTACGAAGCCAAAAAACGATTTTAGACAATGTAAAAAAAGGTAGAAGCAATTGATACGAAACTAAAGACAATGTACAAAAATTGCAAAAACAAATTGAGAACTCATTCAAGCAATAATTAGATATGGTGCTAAGAAAATTCACCACAAATATAAAAAATATGAGGAAAAAAAAAAAAAAGCCCGGCGGTAATTAGGCAATCATGCATATAACTTTAAGCCTTCTTTGTTGCTCACACATCAGCATCCTGATCATGAATTGATTATTGAATCTTTAATCCCTCTATTACATTGCCAATATCTTAAGACTTGGTAACAATAATCAATGATTGAAGATATTACAAAACTTACGATAAAAACAAAAAATGAAACTTGAGGGAGTAACACCAGCTTCAAATATGAGAGTAAATTTATTTTCACTTATTGCGTTTAAAAGATAATTAGTCTATTGAAGCAATGCAAATTTGAATGAAAACATGGATAACAACCTAATATGATCAGCTACATAAAATATTAGTAAATAGTAATAATTATATTATTTAACGTATTTTTATGATTAATATTATGAAAATAAATGTAAATTTTTAAATGATTGATTATGTTATTAATTATATGAATTGATAATTTTTCAGCATTACTAATTATATAATTTTGTAGAACTATTGTTTTTTTTTAAAAAGAAAAAAATACTTATATTTATATCATGATTTTTTTTAACTCTACTTATAATTTTTTTATTTAAATTTTTATATTATATTTTCGTTGACAACAATTCCTATTAAATATTTAAAAAATGTTATGTTGCTTACAAAATCTCTCTCTCTCTATATATATGTGTGTGTGCATGCATGCATGTATGTATATTACAATTTCAATTTAAATATGGTAAGTATGCTTCCTCACTCTCATATTTCTACATCCACCCTTGATTGCTTGGTCGACTACATGGAGCACCCTATTAATTGCATAAGTATCCAATTGACTAACTCCTATAATGTCCACTTGGTCTACTACATTTGCAAGGAGGACAATCGCATCTTCTTCTTGCTTCTTTTAGTTTGTCTTATCAAAGCTTTGGTCAACTAAACCTAAGTTCCTCAATATGTATCAACTCAAAAGCATAGTTAAATAATAGAAAGTTAAAACAACAAAATAAAAACAAATGCTCCTAACAAAAAATCTAAAAACCTAAAGAGTAAAATCATCATGCTATATTGGTTGTTGGTGTTGGCATGAATTGCTATATATATTAATGTCCCTATCATTTGATGTGTATTTGTGAATTTAAATCGATTTGTTGTTGTTTTGACAATTGAATTATAATAGAAGGAAGGTTGATGAATCTCAATGCAGTTGAATAGGAAGTACGAGGATGTAAATGTTAATTGTAGAAAACCAATTATTAGTTGCCTAAGAGAAATGATAACACAATTTAATAATAAGAGAGCAATGCAATGTGTACATAAGCAATGCAATTAGAGAAGTCATGATAAGGCGACCAATAAGATTGGCATGGATGAGGAGTCTAAAGGAGATAATCAATTTGTAAAATCTCAACCAAAGCACGTGTAAGAGTAACAATTAAGGCTGTAAATGAGTCAAGCCACTTATGAGTTACTCAAACTCTGTGCAACTTGAGCTCAATCAGTAAACAAGTTGAACTTGAGCTCAAAATAAAACTTGTTTATTTCAATGAGTTGAACTCAGGTTTCTATTTAAGCTCACAAGCTGACTTGAAAATAGATCCATTTATATTGTTAACAAGCTAACTCGTAAGCTTATAAGCAAACTTATTTATATTGTTAACGAGCTCACTTGCAACAGTCCTATAAGCAGGCTTGCAAATAGGTTAATGAGCAAATTTTCGTTTATATTATTAGCAAGTTGGTTTATTAACAGATTTGTGAGTAAGCCCTCATTTATATTATTAACAAATCGCCTTATGAATAAGCTTGTAAATAGGTTCTCATTTGTATTCTTAACAAATAAGCTAGTGAATAGGCTTATAAGAAAGCTTGTTTATTTAAGTGAACTATAACTTATGCTCATTTACTTAAACAGGTTCAAGTTTAAACTAGTTTAGATAAACAAGCTTAGGTTAGTTGATTTAAACGAGTTAAGCTTAAGTTTCAATTTTTTTAACAAACTCAAACTCGAGCATGTAATTTTTAGGCTCGTTAAAAGGACGGTTTGGCTTGAGCTTGATAATTTTTCTAGCAAATCAAGCCTCAAGTTTATTTGCAGCCCTAGCAACAATTTTTTAAGGGAAGAATGCATGTATAATTTCCATTTTAAGTAAAGTGTAGATTGCAATTGCATTTTCTTAACGAATATATATTATTGATTAAGAGTAATAAAAATGCACATGGGTGCTGCATTTTTGCTGTAGTATTTTCTAAATTAGTTTTCTAGGAACTGCTTTTTGAAAATTAGTTTTAAAAGTAGCATTATTTTCACTTAATTCTTGACTTTATCATTGTTCGGTTTTTGTTCCAAACATGAGCCAAAACTAATACTTAATTTTGACTAAATAAACCTTAAATAAGGGCAAAGGTTCATCTTCTCCAAACTTCAATCTGGCTTTTAGGTGTGATGAATCCATACATTAAGGTTAATAGAGTAGGGTTTAACATTTTGCTTAAAACATAATTTTTATATTTACTCCTTTTATTTAATTTTCGTATACTTAGCTTTCTATGCTCAAAATTGAATGTTTGAATAATTAAACATTAAAACAAAAATCAAACGCCTTTATAAAAAGCTTACCTTTGATAAAAATAATTTTAAAGGCCATGAAGTAAAAAAAAAAAAAAGCGAGTTCTTTTTTTTTAATTTTGTATAATTTTTATATTTTAAAAAATTATTTCCGTTATTTAAGAAACACATTTGTTATAATATATATATATATATATATAATATATATTCTTTTTCTATGGCTTCTAAAAGAAGAAGACTTATAAGCAGCTAAACAAAACAATCTCAACCAAATTGATTTAGCCTATATTTATAATGCTAAAGTTCGTTGAATACCAAGGTATTAATAAATTGAGTTAGTCGTAAGCTAATTGAGATTAGCTCGCTTTAAATTCTACTCAGCTTAAGCTCATTTTATAAACGAGCCAAACTTAAGTTCAAGAATAGAGCCCAATTATTTAAGTTGATTGATCTTGAACTCCATGTTTTGTTGTTACTTTTATATTAAGGAGTAACTTTGAAACATATTTTGCTTAGATATTGTATGATTTTTTATGGATGTAACTCACTATTATTATCTCATAAATTTGTATTTTAAATAATAAAATTTTGAATTAATTTTGAACTGTAATTTGAGCTCAAACTTAAGCTTGAGTTCGTTTTAGGTTAGTTTGTCTAAACAAGCCCGATTTTAAGTTGAACCATGTTTAGACTTGTTTATTTAAACAAGCTCATTTGAGCTTATTTATCTAAACAAGCTTGAGTTTCAAATTTTTTAATAAGCTCATGCTTAAACCCATAGTTCTTAGGCTTAATAAAAACTCTACTAAGTTTAAAATAATTTTTTTTTTCTAATAAGCTAAGCTAAAGCCTTGACTTGATTCATTTGCACTCCTGTTGAATACAAACCTATAGCCTACTTTTACTCAATGATGACTTCGTCTTCTTTTTAATGCTTTGGTTGCAACCCTTCAATTGGTAATATCCTTTTATGATACTCTTTTAATTATCTATAGTTTTAAATCTTTATTATCTATACCTTTTCATAGCAAATTTTGGTTACCAAGTATTCTTTCTTTTAAGTATATGTTCATAAGACATGCATTTATGTAGAGAATGATTAGGGTTAAGGGTATACGTGGATCAAATTGGTTTTTTTTTTTTCTCTCTCCAAACCAAACTAAACAATAAAAATGTAGTTTAGTTTTTTATTATTTCAAACTGAACCATATGGTTCGATTTTAGATTTTTTTTAGCTTATAAAATTTCGATTTGGTTTACAAATTAAATTATATTTTGTTTCTAAAGAAGTATATTTGTTTAACATGTAAATTCATATAAGTAGTACTAAATTTATTTAATAATAACATGTATTAATATCATATGAGGGATTGGCAAAGTCAATATTTAAGTATTTAAAAAATTTAATATGTAATATAACTAATTTATTCCTTAAGTTAGTATATAATATAAATTTTGAATCAACCTATATATATATTTGCTAAATTATATTCATAAAATTTAAATATATATATACTTTTCGATACTTATAAACTAAAAATTCTTTTAATTGTTATGTTATATAATAGATTTTTTTTAGTTACAAGTAAAATATTATTATATTTTTTCAAAATGGTTTGGTGTTATTTAATAGTTTAGTTCGGGTTACACTTCTAAATCAATCATAAATTTTTTGTTTGGTTTGAGCTAAAAAATTTTCAAGCCAAATTGCAAAAATGACAATATTTTCAATTTGGTTTAGTTTGATTTAGTCGTTTTTTTTATCCATTCCTAATAAGGGTTGTAACCCTTATATAACTTAATATAAAATAATATGATTTTAAACATTAAAAAAATAGTTTTTCTAGATTGTATACCATTTAATATACAAATATGGATAGCCCTTTAATGATCATATAAACCATTAGTTTAAATTAAACTACAATAATCATATCATCCTTCCTATAATTTATGAATATTCTGTTAATGTATTAATTGTTTTAAATTCTCAAATAAATCTACTATTTTCATATATATTAAATGAACTTATGACTTGTTTATTTCGCTGAATAGAATAAGGTTGTAATGGAATAATTATTATTGAGAAATAACTATTACAATGAATTAGTATGATAGTATTTACTTGGATGTAACAGAATTGGGATTACATTGTTTACTTGAAGGAATAAAGTAAGGAATAAGAATGAAATAATGAAAGTATTCTTAGTTATTTATTTTGGTTTTTATTTTCATTTTTTATTCCTTTCATTTTATTTATTTATTTGTTTTTATTTTATTTTATTTTATTATTATTTTGTTTTTTTTCATTTATTTATTTTTATTTTGATTATTTTTTTAGTTTATTTATATTTTGTCTTTACTTTTTTTTGTTTTTACCATATATTTTTTATTTTTTTTTCATTTTATTTATTTATTTTAGTTATTTATGTTATATTTATATTTATTTGTTTTCTTTCACTTAATTAATCAATTTATTTGTTTTTATTTAAATTTTTTATTGCTTTCATTTATTTATTTGTTTTTATTTTATTATTATATTATATTATATTTTATTATTATTATTTCCTTTTCCTTTTCCTCTTCTTTGAATACACAAACGACGACAATAAGAAATGTCTATTAAATCGTTTCATGGAAGAATTCTATTTTAGCTTGAATAACTACTCTATACACTCGGTAAAGTAAACATACAATTTTAACTCAATGGTTGTTGCTCGGAATCAAAACGTCCAATTTTAAAAATAGTTGCTAGAAAGGGTTTATTTAAAATTTACCTGAAATCAAACCAGGGCTACACAGTGCAGTGTTTTCTATTTACTCTCTCTTCTCCTTCTTTCCCTCGCAAAACCTCGTTCCTCGGTCGGTGTCTCTTCGACTTCGTACTCATGTCGTTCGAAGGTTTGTTCTTTTCGTGTTTTGCCACGAGAATCTGGATCTTTTTCCTCTTAGAATTCTGATTTTAGGTTTTGGTCGTCGTCCGTTTCGTTGTCGTCACTTATTTTCAGTTTGAAGGTACGTGTTTTGTTTTGTCTAATTTCGTTTGTTTGAATTTGATCAATTGGATTAGGGTTTCGTGAATACTTGAAATAGATTCAGACTGTAGTAGTTTATTGATCAGCTTTCATAATTTCCCTGTGGAATAGTTTTCCTTGGCTGCCGAAAATAAGGGAAAAAAGGGGAACAGATTGTAAATTTTTGCATTATTCTTGTTACTGTTTGACAATTAGGTTGTTAAATTTTTTATTATTAGATGAAATTATGAAATGGGGATTTTCTCTTTCTATGATGTTGCTTGAAACTTTCCACCTTTTCGAGGATTTCATCTCTTATTGATTTCATTCTAGGCAGGTTTGCACCATCTTAAGAAGCGAGAAGCTGGGGTTTACGTTGTAAGGTTGCGGTGGTTAAATCCGGGGTGTCGATTTGCCTCCTTTTATGCTTTTGTTTTTCTAGTTCTGATTGCTGATGGATTAGTTTGGATCAAGGAAAGGTTTTCTGATATTGAGGGATATCGTCATGTCTGCAAATAATAATAACAATAATAATCTGTTAAATAATGTGGGAATGGGACCATCTCTCTTAGGGAACTCGGGGGCAATGCGGCCGCATATTATGCCCTCTAACCATCAACCACATCTCCTTTCCCAGTCACAACAACCAGCTCATGGTGGTGCACACTTCCCGGGTCACTTTCAGCTGTCTGATGCCCAATCTCATGTGCTTAATCAAGGACAGTTCGTACAGTCTCATGTGCTTAATCAAGCACATGGCAGGACTCAGACTCAATCCCATCCCCCTGCTCACCTGCAAAATCCCAATACCAATAATATTGCCACTAGCAACAATACTAATGTGTCCTCTCCTTCCGTGCATGCACCTGGCTCTGGGAGTGCAAAACGCAGTACTCAGAAACCGCCTTCTCGGTCTTCAGGATCATCTAATCCCAGCACTTCTACACCATTCAAGACAATGGAGTTAGCCCCAGCAGCTCCAAGAAAGAAGCAGAAGCTTCCTGACAAGGATATACCTCAGAAGGTGGCTGCATTGTTGCCAGAGTCTGCTCTCTATACGCAGCTGCTCGAATATGAGACCAGAATAGATGCTATTATGACAAGAAAGAAGGTCGATATTGAACAATCTTTCAAAAACCCTTTGCGAGTTCAGAAAACACTCCGTATCTATGTCTTCAACACCTTTGCTAATCAAACACAGACAAGTTTGGATGATAAGGAAGGTGAGCCACCTTCTTGGTCTCTTAAGATAATTGGAAGAATGGTGGAAGATGGGAAAGATCCACTCATGGGTGGAACTGTGCAGAAACCATGCTCACCAGAGCCCAAATTCTCATATTTCTTTAAAAGAATAACCATATACTTGGACCAGAGTATATATCCAGATAGTCATCTGATTTTATGGGAGAGTGATAGGTCTCCTGCTCTTAGCGAAGGGTTAGAGGTCAAAAGAAAAGGAAATAAGGAATTTACTGCTGTTATAACGTTTGAAATGAAGCATATGCCTGAAAAATTCAAGCTTTCATCTGCACTTGCAAACGTTCTAGGATTTGAGATAGAAGCTCGACCGAGAATTCTAACTGCACTTTGGTTCTACATAAAGTCCAGGAAGCTGCAAAGTCCTAGCGACCCTACTTTCTTCATATGTGATCCGCCACTTCAAAAAGTATTTGGGGAAGAGAAGATAAAATTTTCTGCCCTTTCCCAGATGATATCACAGCATTTGAGCACTCCACAACCCATCCGTTTGGAGCATAAGATCAAGCTTTCTGGGAACTCCCCTTGTGGAACTACTTGTTATGATGTCCTGGTGGACGTGCCTTTCCAGTTGGAGAGGGAAATGTCCAAATTCCTGGGAAATCTGGAGAGGCAGAAGGATATTGATGCTTATGATGAAGTAATTACATCTTCCATCAAGAAGATTCATGAGCATTATAGAAGGCGAGCTTTCTTCCTTGCGTTCAGTCAGTCACCAGCTGAATTTATCAATACATTGATTGCTTCTCAGAGCAAAGATCTGAAGCTTGCCACAGGAGATGCTAGTCATAATTGGGACAAAGATCGCTGTTCAGAATTCTATAATCAACCCTGGTAATCTTGTTTTCTGTTCTCAACTTTTCCTTTTGTTGCATTTTTTTTCTGGTGTTGTCTTTAATGTAATACTCATGGAAGAATCATTATGGTTATGATCCTACGGATTTCATCTCTACTCCCTAGATAGTGGGTACCTGATAAATATTACCAACTGCATGTGCGAGTACGGGAGATTCCATTTGTTTAAAAAGTTATTGTCAATTGCCCCTTTATTCACCATTTATTTCAACATTTATGTATACTTTATTTCTGCAGTTTGAATCACCTAGTCGTGCTTAGTGCACACTCTTCCCATGGCAATAGTTTCTACTGAAATTTGAGCATGGTTCTTTAATCAGGTTATGTCATCCACAATTCTTCATATGCAACTTAGCATTGTAAACCTTCACTGATAGCCTTACAGTTTATAAGCAGATAAGTAATGTCAAGGTAGCCAAAATATTCTCTAGTTTTTTATTTGATTTCGTAATTTAGTTCTCATTGTGATACATATGGACTATATCGTTGGCTTTCTTGATCATGATAGTCTATGGCTTATAGTATTACTATCGAGTGATGCCGCTTTAAATACTGTTGAATGAATTATATTTCTTGGATACTGGTGTGACTTTGTTAAATATAATGGCGGCCTCCATTGTGTGATGTCAATTGGCTTCTTAATATTTGCAAATCTAATGTCCTAGGTAAATCTAGGACAAGGGATTGCCCTCACATGTTTCACTTTCAGTATGGAAAACAATCCTCCATTCACTAGAAGTATTCATATGATTGCAGGGTTGAAGATGCTGTTATCCGGTATCTAAATCGAAAGTCTGCTGGATCCGATGCCTTATGAAGCTGTGGAAATTGAATAAGCACACCCTGGATGCGATGCAGAGTTATTATGACTGTCTGCTTTAGTTAGCTGTGCTCTAGTTACACCCTGCTGAATCTGTAGCTGCTTAATGCTGGAGATTGTTATCCATGCATAATGCTAACGGTCATGCTAGTGACAAGAAATGACATGGTAATTTGCTGGAAACATGGGGAAGAGGGATCCTTTTTGTGTATGGAGATTGTAGCAAGTTTAGCGATGTATACATTAGATAGTTGCCCATTTGTTAAGATGGATTTTTGATGTTGATGCTTGGCTCTATCTTAACTAATGGAGAGCCTGTACTTCATATTCTTGATGTAAACTTAAAAGGGGGGTGTGGTAATTGAAGTCTATCGCATCATCTCTGAAAGTCCTTTACTTATATCAGTGGGACCAACCATTTTAAATCCTAGCACTATTGATTTAAGTATTAAACAGAGCAGCACATCATTCTTCGGTCGACCGATCGTTGATTGTGTTGACAGGCGAAACAAGATAGGTGTTAGGTGCCTATGTTCCCATAAAGACACTTGTTGTCAAAGAACAGATTAGATCTTTTGTGCCATTGGTTTCTTTCTTTTTTTTTGTTTATTTTTTTGGTTTTTCTAATGTCACCCAGATTTCATGTTGCAGTAGTAATTTTTTTCCCCTCTCCCCATCTAATGCCAGGTGTTTAATGCACAGGGGTAGTTAATGGTAAATAGTATGATGAAGGTAGCAACTGAAATTGTTAACCAAATTCAATACTGTTTAATTTAGTTGATCAAGATAAAAGGTGACAAGGCGCTTTGCAATTAAAAATTGGGCTACATTATTTCGGTAGCTTCATTTAACATACTATTTCATACCTTTAACATTTCCCATATCAGTATTGGAAATATAAGGAAGGGCAGACAATCACAGAGAATTTTTAGGGCATTTTCTCATTATTAGTATTAAATCCAAAATTAAGAATTTATGTTTTAGAGTTCCTAAGAGATGGGAAGAGATCTTTATATATTTTGAGATTCTTTGTTGCTCTCTTCCTCTACCTCTCTCTCTTTTTTAAAAATAATAAAAGTTATATTTTAAGTTGTAATTGGTTAAAAATAGCTGGTATGGGATCTACAAAAAAAAAAAAAAAAACTACAAATTTCTCTTTAAGAACCTAGGAATAAAGTGAGGAGGTATTTGAAGAAAAGAGATCTTTAAGGTACTTTTTGAATATTTTTTTAGAAGAAATTATCAATAATCTTCTTAAACTTTAATAAATCAATAATACAAAGAGCATTTGCTTTTTTAGTTAAAGAAACAAATTAAGTTTAAAATTTAGGGACTATTAAAATATATTTTGATAAGCTTGATTAGTATTTTTACATTGGTGTAAAAATTTAAGAAGATTATTTATCAATTTATTAAAGTTTATGAGGGTTATTTTTTAAATTTAAAAGTTTAGAAGGTATATCGGCATTCATATTAAAGTTTAGAGGGGTTATGTTCTTTTTAATTGAGTTTCCAAGGGGAAAAAAAGTTGGGTTCTCTAACATTGAGCGTAATACTTAGGAAGGTACCTGTTCTATTATCTTCTTCTATTACTTCTAGGCAAAACCTACTATTCGGCTTCATATATTATTTATTGCAGAGTTTTTAGAAGCTTGAGTGTTGTGATATGGGGTTGATAGTTTGCATTTCCTTGATAAGGAAGCAGATTTATTTTATACAAATAAGCGAAGACCGGGAATTCAGAAATTCAGATTTTATATTCTGAGAAGGTGCCTATTTGGAACGGGGCAGCGTAGCAGAAGCTCCTTTTAAGGCAATGATGGGAGTAATTTATTATAGCTGCTGCCTAACCCAAGACGTTTGTATTGCATGCATAGCTGTCCACTATTCTATCACTTGTTTTTTATTTGACCTGAAAACCATTAAAATTTCTCTATTCTCCATCCATTCCATATAGAATCCAAGTAGTTGTCAGTTCCAGCACATTTGACCAACATAATGTCCGATTTAGTTGAGATTGGTACCTTTAAGAGTAAGAAATCAATGAGGGAAATCACAGCACATTGTCCCTACGGATGATGCTATTTTAGTTGATGTTTTCTTTTTGCCTTAAATGTGCAATATATGTAACCTTAGAGAGACAAAAGATTAACATTCGAGATCATCTATGAATGGTGGGCGTTGGTGGTGCTGCGCTTGCATCTTGTGGGATGTGATGTCGGTAATACAATGATGATAGGTTGGTTGGTGGCTGCGTGATTTGTCTTTGTCTCGTGGTGGGTTCTTATTATGTTGGGAACCATGAAGGTGGAAGATTTTCTCTTTCATGTAGGTGAAACGAGCTTTTATCATTGTATTTGGCGGTTTACTATTTTATTTTGGTTAAAAAAAAATGATATTACAGATTAAGAATTAAGAGATGGTTGATGCGATACACGCGTGCTACAATATCACTTTTAGCACTTACATATTATAACAAAAATATTTTATTTGTAGAGCTTTTAATAATGTTTATAATCTTTAATTTTCAATTTTTTATTTAAACCCGGGATTGGATATGTCAGTATTTTCCGACGTGGAAAACTGGTAAGTTGAAGTATTTAAAAATAAAAAAAAGCCGGAAAAGGGATAGTCATTGTGAGTCAGCAAAGGAAGGGTGGGGCCCTTGGGTGCAGGTGCGCACACAGGATACGGCTTCTTAACTCTAGTAATCATGTAGCCCCGGTTACAAAAACCAGATAAGAGCGAACCCAAAACCAACGAATAAAAAAATTTGACAGGATATTGCCATCCTCTTCTCGCCACGTGTACGCCTTCCATGTCAACGTCGAAGTCAACACAATCGACGGTTACAAACCCCGGTGCATATTTACCAAGACTAGAACGAAACCACCACAACACAAGTTTGGTTTTGCATTTAGTTACAGCTTACAGCTCACTGCTGCGGCGGCAAGCTTTCACTAAAGAGAAAGAGAGAGAGAGAGAGGAGGATGAAGATGAACGAGATGAGAGAGAAGGAGAGCGATACTCAAAGTCCACGAAGTCCAGAGGCAAGATTAGGAATGAAAGTGGAGGATCTATGGGATGTACAAGAGCCAAAGCTCACTCCTACTGAGAAGCTTAACGCTTGCTTCGAGAACATTCCGATTTCTGCTTTTCCTCTTGCTTCTTCTTCTCAAGGTCAAAGCTTACTTCTTCTTTTTGTTTATTTTTTTCTTTTTAAAAAAATTAAATTATAAATCGCGAATAACTTTACTTTCATCGCTGCACAACATGAACATGATCGCATCTTTTTACCGCATATAACCGACTATGTCGATGCTAAAGTTGAATTCGGACGTATTCAGTTGGATCCGATAGTTACTAGTTGTAGTTTGTATAGCCAATATTGTAATTTTGACTTTTTGTTGTTTGCTTCGGATCATTTAATTACTTGTTATCGTCGTGCCTTCGTGTTTGTGTTTTCAATTTTAAAAACTGAAAAAAAAAAAAAAAGAACGGGGCGGGGGATGGAATTCTCCTTTTTATTTTCCTTATTTTATGTAATTCTTTAATTGTTATTTTTTTTTCTTCATATAAAGGTCTGCAAGTGGTTTTTAAATAGTCGGGTTTTAACTACTCAATTTCAAAAATAATCAGGCTAAATTCATATGAAACAAATATAAAAGCTATATTTGCAATTTCAGCTTGTTTTTAATGAGAATTTGGTGAGATTAAGGTTTGATTGTTGGATATTTGATTGCTCTCATCTTGTTTATTGAGATTCCTGTTAATTAGGGGCTATTGAATTGAAGCACATCTCCTTATCCTTGCATATTTCTCAATGCTCTTACAAGCAGAAGACAATAGGATTCCGGACAACCTCATTTTATGGAATTAATGGCATGCAACCTTGGTGTTAGCGATTAGCACAACTAGTTGTCTTGATCACTCTGAGACATAGTTAGGCACGGCGATAGATGGTGTTATGCTACTATATTGGATTTGATAGTTACTAATTTGCTTAAACAAAACTATACCCAGGAAATTCATTAATCTTTCATGAATCAAGACCTATATGTGTTTGTTAGGTTTGTGCATTTCTGATAGTAATCTTGCATGCACCTTCGTGCAGCCATTGAGATCAAATCGGATGCAAGTCTAGCTGAAGCTGTTCAGATATTATCTCAACACAAAGTCCTTTGTGCCCCCGTTGTAGATGTCAATGCTCCCGAAGATGCCAGTTGGATAGATAGATACATTGGCGTTGTCGAGTTTGCTGGGATCGTTGTGTGGATCTTATCTCAGGTTCAGAATGTCATTCGGCTGACACAATCTTAACTCCCGTGCTCTCATTTCTTTTTGTATGACATTTTGATGCGAAGAATGGAAATACATTTTTGCTTATGGTGCATATGCTTAAACTATAAACCCAGGATATACCAAATGGAGATTCTGGTTCTACTTCTGTGAAGTAGCTGATAGATTATAAGTATACCGATTGATGTTCCTGTCTTCCTTGCTTCCGCATGTCATGTTATAGCATATCGACAGCTAGCAAACAGTTTATTTTTCTTTTCTTTACTCTTGAACATCCCTCATTATCTAATAGTACAAGGACATCTGGTTTCCTTCATAAATTTTCAATCTGAAATGGAGAAAGGAACCACTAAATTTCATTGCCTATTAACAAACAGGAAAGAAATCTGCTTTTGTACTCTGGAAGGGAAATTTTTTATTAATCTTGCTATGCTCTCCTGGGAATTACTTCCTAGTGAAAATTCTGAAAATGACGATTCATTATTTTTGCAGATAGACCCTCCATCCCCAAGGAGCCCAACGGCTGGAAATGCATTTGTTTTAGCAGTTAATGGAGCCAATTCTGCTGCAGGATTCAGTAATTTAGGGCCTGAACCTGCGGCTGAAACCTCTGGAAGCTTTTTCGAATCCCTGACCCATTCTGAAATATACAAGAATACAAAGGTACTCCATCTTTTGCAATTGCTATTAAGCATTGAATTCTTTAGCTGAATTTATGTAGCAATGACCTGTTGATCAAGATATATGATCCAGGTTCAGGAAATCTCAGGATCTTTTCGCTGGGCTCCATTTCTTGCTTTGCCAAAGTCAGACAACTTTTTGACCATGCTTTTGCTGCTATCAAAGTATAAAATGAAAAGCATTCCTGTTGTTGACTTGGGTGAGGGGAAGATAGAAAACATTATTACTCAATCTGCAGTAGTTCACATGCTAGCTGAATGTGTGGGACTTCATTGGTTTGAGAGCTGGGGAACCAAGAAACTCAGTCAAATTGGTCTTCCAGTCATGCAGGCAGAAAAATTGGTAAAGGTAAAGAAATCTTCTAACAATAGGTTACCTTTTAATGAGGTGTTTTCTTTTACCTTCATCTAGTTTAAATACTAGTACTCATAAATTTTTACAAGGCTGGCTCTTATCTGATTATCTATCTGACGAAAGACACAGAATGCATGAGAACACACATGACTTAAGAAGTACCCTAATTTTGCAGAACAATCACAAATAGCCAGACTGGATTCCATTTTTATTTCTATTCAAGAGCTTATAAGACAAGGGAAAAGAACATGGCTCTTTTATGTTTTTTAAGCATGAAAGTGTTAGAATCCCATGATTGGGTCACTCTGTAACTTCCCCTATTAAAGCTAAAAAATATGTGGTGATCCAATGATCAAGTGTAGTGGAGTAAAATATTGATCAGATTATACATTATCCTTGGAACATTTAAAAGCTTTAATGCCCTATAATTCCTAGGAAAAGCTTGCATGACTTTTAGAAATATTAATTTATCTTTGTAAAGTAAATGGTTCGTTTTATTTTTTGGTCCTATCTTGATCTTTTTCTCACCTTTCAAAGCAAGAAGAGCCAGGAGCAATTCACAAATTATTCATGATCCTTTCCCCCCCTTCCGATTCAGGTGTATGAGAATGAACCTGTACTTCAGGCATTTAAGCTCATGAGGAAAAAAGGAATTGGAGGTCTACCAGTCGTTGAAAGTGGTGGTAGAAAAGCAGTGGGAAACATAAGCATTAGAGATATTCAGTTCCTATTAACAGCTCCGGAGATCTACCATGACAGTCGGTTAGTGATTGTCCTGCTTTATGCTTTAAAGTCCGGAAGTACCTGTAGTTTCTTATGATTATCTTTTATTTATTATTGACAATTGGTGTGATGGTGTGATTGCACAAAGAGATACCTTATGCATTTTGAGTGTGTGCAGGTCGATTACAGCAAAGAACTTCTTAACAGCAGCCAGGAAGCACCTGGAGACGCACCAAGAGTCCTCACCAATGTTGAATGGCATGATCACTTGTAGAAGAGACCAGACTCTGAAAGAACTGATTTTGATGCTTGACTCCCAGAAGGTCCATCGGATATATGTGGTAGATAATGATGGAAACCTTGATGGGGTCATCACACTGAGGGACATCATCTCCAAACTTGTCCATGAGCCTCGTGGCTACTTTGGTGATTTCTTTGATGGTGTTCTACCCCTGCCACAGAACAGTAGGGTCTGACCATGCATATAGTTATTGAGGATCTCCTCGTTCACTGACATTCTTATGGAGGAGCACAGCAGTGTGGGGTTTGTCTAGGCCGGTGAATAATGTAACATAGGTGAGCTCCTGTAATTAACTTTCCGTGCTGTTGTGTGTATAATTTTGGCGAAACCGCGTTTCTCTCAAATTTTCAGATGTTCCTCTATTGCCACTAAACATTGTGGTATAGCTCTGCAATATTTGGGAGTGATGTCGCCTTTCTATATGAATAGTCTGGTGCATTTATTCTTGACTAGCATGAGAAACCATGAAGTGCCACAAAATATCCAGGTGAACGCAGTAGAAAGAGCTGATTTAAGAAGGCCGATCAAGTAATTGCACCTAGTGCATTGAACATGGGTCATAGGTGCATGAGATATTCACTGGCCCTTTTGTTAAGTGGGACTGACGTGGGTGGTCACGTATCTTTCGTCCTAAGAAGAGGTAAGATCAAGACTCAACTGCCATCCTAGCATTTTTAAGCGAGATTGAGCAGAAAGCCTAATGAGACGCTAAATTTGATTTCAACAAGTCAATGAATTTGTGCCGAGGCTTAAGAATTGCCTCAACTAAGAGGGATTTTTCAACTATAAAGTCGGAAATCCAAAGATTTTATTGAAATAAAACAAACCCAGTGTTTGTTTAACAAAAGATGTTTTCCAGGGCCTTTTTTTTTTTTTTTTGGTTACAGTCAGTTTTATATAGTTATCAAATATTATTATAATAATTTTTAGAAAGTTATAGTTGCTAATAGCCTACAATGTCTAGTGACATGCAAAGCAATGGTAACAGCCAACCATACCAACCATCGGTGATGGTGGTGGGACTTAGAAAATATGTTAAATAGTAATGGAAAAGGGAAAAAGTTGAAATCTTTTCTCCCCGTTTTGCATTATGATTTTTCATAAAAGTTAGTCATCACCACCATAAGTTGTCACCGAACCGTGATAACATTTAATATATCAAAGACTTTGGTTGTAGTATATATGGAAAAAATTTTGAAAGACTTTTTCCGCGAGACACATACAACTTAGTTGAAGTCAAAAGGATATTTTTGTCCCTAAATTTAGGATATCCACATTGGGAGGAAGCTTTCTGTTCATACTCAAATACTACAAGCATAGTTGTCAAAATTCTATTTAACTCTCACAATTTTACGATTTATAAGATTTTTTTTAGTTAAATCTTATATAAAATTCTTTTCAAATAAAATCAAATATTATCTTGATTTAAATCTTTATAATGATTCTGTGAGAGATTTTATGTGTTATAGAATTTTTGATCTAATAAGCTAATACTTTTAATAGATGAGCTTTTAAACTAACTTATTAAGTAATTCCACTACTTTTGTTTAGCCTCTAATCACGATATAGGAAAAGATATATAAGTTCAAATTTCTATCTCCTTTTTCCTATCTTTTTTCTCACTTTTCTTTCCGCTGTGAGTTCAAATCTAAAATCTTTTTTTTTTTTGTGGCGATAGGAGAGATGATGATAGTTTTGTTGGTGATAAGGTAACTAATGATTTGTTTTAGTTTTATATTTTTACTATAATGATTTATGTTGTAATAGTTTGTATTGGCACTTATAATGTAATTTTATATATTTGGATAATGATTTTATATTTAACTATTTATATTAAACTTATATTGTGATTACATTTTACGATGGATTTTATTATTTAATCATATATTTTAAGCTTCTTATTTATTATCATAAGTATATTTACGGATTCTAAAAGCTAATTTATATAAATCGTAAAATTTTATGGTTTGATTCTACGGGTTCTTTAACAATTTTGGGTAAATTTTTAATTTTGACAACCATGAATACAATATTGTAATAAAAGTTGAATATGGATAGAGTTATGTGTATTTTTTTCTCTTATTGTCAAATTTGTACAATCCATGACTTCCAGTTGCTTAATTATTTGGCCCAAAAACTGCGCTTAAAACGTCTTTCACAAATGTCCCTTCTAGGCACCGATGGAGTGGAGTGGGGTGCCTCGTTTACTCTTTTCTCCATTTTTATCTTGTTCCTCTTCATTTGTATTGTGTTTGGGACAACATGTAGTTATCCTATGAAACTCCCTTCGAGAATTTTGAAACTTCGCCAATGACAAGACCGATGCAATGCACCCATTTCTACCTCCTCCATGCAAAACCGCGTGAAACACGTTCGCGTCATTGTCGGCCGACAGGAGGCTCCAAGACCAAGAGAAGTTCTCTTGTATTTTAAGGAACAACACAACACAACACAAGTAAGCCATTGTCCCACGAGAGTAGGCTCCAAGAGCCGTTCTTTTGTCTTCCTGGATTAGGCATAAGCAGTTCTGTAGGTAACATTGACAATTCCATGGAACCAAGGGTCGGGGGTTCTCTTTGGAATTAGGCTTCTGAGCTAAAGACACGGTCAAATCCATATCCCCCTTTTCCAGCAACTTAATTGAATTTTTATCAAGTGGGCTTAGGGTCTTACACCCCCAAGTCTTTTTCAACAATTTAATTGAATTTTTATCAGATTTAAAGTTATATATCAGTATAATAACGTGTTTCATTTGGTTAATAGATAATTGACCAACAATATATCATCACGATGTATATACTTAAAAAACAAATATATCAAAGTCATTAATTGATAAAATTTCTTAGAAAACATATATATAGTACATCTTATCATTTAAATTCTATATGTTTCTTAATAACAACTTTAAGCAATTTAATTGATCCATTACATTCTAACAATGACAACTTTAATGGAGGGGAGAATCCTCTACACATCTCAATATACTATAAATGCAAGATTATGTAGTATTACTAGTTGCTCCATATTTTGTATACAGTTATTTAACTATTAGTTTTAAATTTATTTGGTGGTTAATTAAATCAATTACAGTAAATTAGTGCAAAAAGTGGGATTTTAAAAAGATTTGGATAATTAAATTTATGGAAATATATGAAAATTATAAATCCAATATATGAAGACGAATAAAACAGTAATGAGTCACTAATTACTTTCTTCTTTACAGATTAATCTCCTAAAAGTTAGGAAGATTTAGGGCAAGTGGGATCATGGAAAGTTCAATTGAAATTCTTATAATACTCTTATATTTAATCATCATGTCAAGAAATATATTAAAGTGAAGGGATATATAAAGAAATATTGCGGACAAAAAAGCCACCAAGGTTAATAAGATAGAGAGATAGATAATGTACATATTATACTAAAGAGGCCAAAATGTTTTTTAAAAAAAAGTGTGCGGAATACTAACAAAGTCATTATGTTTGGAAATAATAGAATTGAAATATTACGTGATAGCTCTTGTTTCTTTCTTTTTCTTTCTTTTTAATGTAACGTTGTTATTGATTCAGTATATAATATAATGTATTGACATAAAAGTTCAATTCTGTCTAATAATTATTCCTTCAACGCCACCTTTTTCTATTTCACAACCTCCGTCCTCAAACGACAATGAGGAAATTAATGACGAAACTTCATTGCTAAATTGAAAAGGGAAAAATGGCATTAACTAAGATTCATAAGACGTAAAAGGGACACCATTGAATCTGCGATCAGCAAAGGAAAACATTGATTCCTATATTGTCAAGCCGCAAACTAACCAAAATGGTTATTTTATTCTTTTTTATTTATTATAATGTTTATTTTACTAAATAAATTGTTATTTCTCAAAATATTGGATAACAGTTTGTATCTTTAACTTGTTAATTGTGATTTAATAATCTATTTACTATAAACCAACAAGAGTTGTCCAAACTACAACAATAAAAGCACACCATGTTTAGACAAAGTACGTTGACGAAAGATTCTCATCGACCACACTACTCGTTCAGACCTATGCCTTGCCTAAATAGTATCTCCTCTGAAGCTTGCACATACCTCTTCCCTTCCCTGCCTCTATATAAATGCGTTCAAATGGAAGAAATTTAGCCTAGTCGACATGACAGAGAGTAAGAGAAGACCCTTTCTGTCCAGACACAACTACCCTGGCATGGTGATGGTGATGGACCATATCACAGTCAATGCTATTCCTCGTAAACCCCTATCATCTATTAGGAACTCTCTCTCTTGGAAAAAGATCTGGGATGTCAAAAGATCACAGGCTGGTCAAATACAACAGCTCTGCTGCTAAGATCATAATCTTGAATTATACATGCCACGCCACGAACCAGAATAGACCTTTAACACCTTTTGCTTTGCTTTCTCTATCAAATATCTTCCAGTAATTGTGCAATTATCATCCATAGACAAAGAATTAGACCTGCACTCAATCTCAACATATATGAAGTAGGACACCAACCTAACTCTTAAGACTAGCCAAAAAGGAAGGAGAAGGGGGAAGAAACAGAATAAACTTCCATCGGTTTTTGAACCATTGAGTTCTATTAGAACAAGAAAACCATTGAATCAATCGCATTTCCAACAAAATATCATAATATGCGTCCAACAATCCTTCGACTATTCTCACTAAGGTCTCATACCTACTTCGCTAGCAGAGTTGATCATCTAATAATGACCTGCCAAATCAGGAGCCATGTATATATGATATATTCCCATATGCGTATAGGCTGACTAGACATATCTCATGCTGCACAGCCATATCGAGTAACTTCAGGAATGCAGCCATTCAAGTAGGACGGTACTCAAATCTCAGAGCAACTTACACTCGCAATCAATTACAATATAAAAAATTACTAAGAAGGAAACTTAATGTACCCTGATGACAATACAAGATGACAAAGAATCTTATCTATTCAATGACTCCAAATTATTCCACTTAAGGATAAATTTATAACGATAAAACCCACGTACATAAAAGGTCATACCGATTACTTATGAATGCCGGTAATTACAAAAACTCTATGCACCCAAAAAAAAAAGGTTCAAATAAGAGAAGATACAACATTGGTGAACCCTATATATTCAAAAGGTTATTGATTACTTATTGACAAAAAGCCTTAATGAAGAGAAGATAAAACATTTGCCGAATAGACTAATTCAATAGCTTTATCCCAATCCACAAGGACTAAGCAGTAAGCACTAGAAAAGAGTTCCCAATTTAGCACCAGAAACATAACACTTGAATATGAGTAAATAAATATATTGAGACCCCGTATGACAGAACAATAAAACTTTTGATGATCACCATTCACCAACATGGTTTCGCTGAACTATTATCAGGATAGAGTAGAATAGATTTCTAATCCAATGGCATGTCTTTTTTGGGTAAAGCAATCCAGTTGCATGTAATAAGATGGAAAATGAGCTAAAATGGGATCCATGTTGAAGATCTAGAATATTTGTTCCACAATGTCGATACAGTAAATTCATAAGCATAATATACATTGCCATGCAATCTATCATCTATAATACAATGTACAGGACATAAGAAGGTGAAAGCTTTAACAAAAACCTGTGTTTATAATGTTAACAACAGAAATATACAGCATCTTTTCAGTTACAACAAGGTACAGCTTTGAACCGGTCACAGGGTCCTGTATTACCTTATGAGTTTTTCCTTCTCAGATGATGCAAAACACCAGGTGAACCTTCAAACAAATCCAAAACATAATTTTCCAGATCATCTGTGGTGTACTTAATATATTTCCCAGCACTCCTTCCATTCTCTAGGTGACTTCCAAAGCGACCAATAAATGCACGGTATGCTGGAATCACTTTCTCGGAAATAGATAGTCGGAGCTCTTCCCGCAGCTGTGGGTCAGGGACCTTCCAAGTTGTCTGGATCCGATAAATCTCCTCAAAGCATGCATTGAAATGCTTAAACCTCTCCTTTAATGCCACCTTGGAAGCATTGCTCGAGCTCCCGCCAATGCCCTCATCTTTCAAGCACGACAAAGCCTTGCCCCAAGAAGCTCTCAGGTAACTTGTAGCATGTTGGCGTATTAAGCCACGGCGCTTCCGAACCCAGTAATCACCTAGAAGATTTCTAAGCTCGGAGTCCCTTACCTTCTGCACTATGTAAAGAATATTGTTCATCAAGAATATGTACTGCATCGCACCATCTTCATACAGCCTCGATTTCTCCTCCAGGTTTGATTCCAATGAGGAAAGCAACATCAACAAATGACATGCCACTGGAGACATGCTTTCAACTTCCCGTGCATCATTGTCGCTCTTTTGCAAAACATACAGGTCATCGTCATCATAGTTCTCAAGCAACACATTCAAAGTCTCGCTATAAACCACAAGCAACTTGAGGTAATTCATCACATATCGTGTCAGTGGGTGAATCTCACCTCCTTGCATCGGTTTCTTTGAAGTTTCACCCTTAACTGCTTTCTCAAACTCTAAAAATGTCCCCCTCGCGGCCTCTCCCAATCCATTAAGCACCTCCTTCGCCTCTATATATACAAACTCATCACTCATCATCGCCTGCAGATCAGGCATCACATCCGCCAGAGCATCATACATATCCAAAATCCTAAAGAGCTTCTCGGACGACCTCGTCCCGATTGAAACTGCTTCTCCAAAACTCAACAACTGCATCACACACCATTTTGCAGTTTCCCCAAAACAAACCTCCTTGATAGAATCCGACCCGCCAAATAACTGCTCACACAGCCTCTTCTCACCGGACAACAGAACCCGGACAGCTATCTTAACAGTCTGCACCCATTTCTTCATCTTCTCATCCAAATCCCTCCACTCAATTTTCTGCACTTCCTCAATACTCAACTTCTCAACCCCTAATATAACCAAACACTCGTCCAAGGTGTCGAGCCTCACGCTACAATAAGCTTGACAACACTCCTTCTCATATCCTGCCCGGATCATCCGATCTGCAATCTCTCTCAATTCCTCGATAGCCTTCGGATTGATCAAATCCACATACACATCATCACCTAAACTCGCACCTCTCTCATGAAAAACACCAACACCACTATCATCATTATCCCCTTCACCGAAACTCTCGAATTCATCACCGATTTCACCTTCGTTCGCCGCGAAAGAAAGTGAAAACCTACGGATCGATCCGTAGAGCCTCTCGGCATCGAGCGGCACGGTGTTACGGATCAAAATATGGCGAAACTCGTCCTCTAGTCTCGACATAGCGATCTGGATGGCTGTATCGGCACGGTCAACGAAGTCCTTATCATTCTCGATCGATAAATCCTCACCTAAGCGAAGAATCTCATCGAGAGCAGATAAGTACTCGGAAGCTTCCTCCGGCGAGTCTTCCCAAACACAAAGATAGCGAGTGTGAGAGCTCGAATTGGACTCGTACCTGTGGATAATCTTCTCGGCGGATTCGAATCGGTCCTCTAGGGCTGCCGTGGAGTGGATCAAGTCCGTGATTTTCGAGAGACGGTTATCGAAGTTGGAGAAGATGAGTAACATGTCTTCACGAACTTCTTTTGGAGTGTTAAGACTCTTGAGGATCTGTTGTGCGGTGGCGATCACTCGGTCTTCGCCTCCAGCACCAGCAGTTCCCCCTCCGGCTGCGTCGCTGAGACCAGTGGTGGTTGGCGCTGCTGCCATAACAGTAGAATATTATGCTAGGGTTTTTGCGAAGATTACGAATTAAATATAACTAAGTATTAGTTCAGTTGAATTAGTTTCGTTCAGTTAAATTACGATCCGGTGACGGTTATGAAGATGATGGCGGTGGTTGTTCCTGTTGTGGTTGTGGTGGTCATGGTGGTGGTGCGGTTGCTGTGGACATTTGACGACAGTAGCTCAGTTTAGTTAAGTTGTGGGTTTGTGCGTTTAGAGATGGAGAGATAGAAATAGAGACTTCTGGCTTGGTAAGGTGTTAGCCGGCTGCTCTGACTAATGATTTTCAAACAACGGAATGAATGTAAAATCAAGTACTGATACTGGATATTTAAAATACTTTAAAGATTAATATCTCCCTCTTTTTTTTTTTTTTTAAAAAAAAAATACTGGCTGACTATTGCAAATAATTTTAGTGAATCCCTCCATCCCTCTTGTTCTCATCTCATCATGCGATCTCAACCGTTCATATGTGAAAATATACATAGAGCAACATAGGAACACCACCTAAAATCGAGTCTAAGTTTTGACTATGGAAGTGGAATCCGTACTAATAAAATCGGCTAAGCCTTATTTAACCACTCGTTTTATGATCATTATGGAAAGAGGCTTTAATCATTGTGCATAATTATTAATAAAATTTTATCACGTAAAATATAATAATTAAAAAAATAGCTATTATGATTAATATATATTATAAATTTATTGATAATTATATATAACTTATCAAAACACATGAGCTATCAGTATTTATAAATCTTTTTTTATTATTATGAAGTTTTACTTAACAAAAAAAAATATTAGTTATGTTCATATAAGAAAAGTTGATATCTAGTAATAATATGATTTAGGGTATTTCAAAAGCGAAACAAGAATTAGAAATGCATTTAATGCAATCGACATGGATTAACCTTGAAAAAAGAGTTTGAGAGGTAATGATCTTATAACAAATAGGAAATCCATGGGGGATTTTCATTGATCTCCTTCTCTAACCTAAGGTTATTATTTATGCAGCTAAATCAAATCCAAAGTGCACTAACTGCCGTTTTCTAGAGCGAGATCTAACCTAAGGTTAAGCACCACCTTCTATAGTGACATCTAGCCTAAGGTTGTTGTTGGTGTTACCTTTTGCAGCCAAATTTATTGTTTGAAATACATAGGGCATTTTTATTAATGATGATGATGCTAGTATAATGTGCTCTTAGGTGTGTTTTTCTCACGTTTCTTATATTGAAGTCTTTTATCCATCTTTCATATGAAATGCTTACAGTCAAAAGTATAGGTTTCTATCCAATTCAAAAGGACTTTCTCTAATTGATAATATCATTTTGGTGTAACAAATATGTTTAACATTTGAATCATAGCTTTAGTTTCATTGCTTTCCTTTTAAGATAGTCTAGTTGAGCTTTAATAAATGAAATCCATCTCTTTAGCAAAAACTTTGATGCCTAAATGGTCCATTCTTAAATAGATTTGCATTTTCAATTTTAATGATTCGATTATTACTACTACTATGAATATGACAATTAGTCAAGCAAGTGTCACATATGTATAGCGTGATCCACACATATAGAGAAAGACTATGGAGAAGAAACATTTGATATCAATAGGTTGCATATTAATGTAATAGTTGGAGGAATTGCAATGCTTTAGTTTTGCAATGCATGTTTCATAAAGCAATGGCAATAGCAAATTGAATGCAAGAAGTTTCAACCTTTAATTTGATATGATCTTTGAGATCTGAGGTCCTTTAAAAAAAGCAAAGTGGTTTTACAAAGTTTAGTAATAAATAATCGCCATCAAATTGTTTCGATGATTAACGAACAAGATTAATGAGAATTTCTAGAGCCATTAATGGGTTTCTAAAAGAGATGTGCATATCCAATAGCCTTTCAAGGGACTCAATGAGTACATGAATCTCTTGAGAAATGTTGACACTAGATAAGTTAACTTTAAGATATCTTATATTGAATTTATCAATTTAAAACTCTTTAAATCGTCTAAAATATGAGTCTTATCTCATAAATTTCACCCCTAATCTAAATAGCGAAAATCTTCAAAATCTAGTGGCATGATACTAGATAATGAAATAGATTGGGTTTGGATCACTCCTCTCCTTTACCACCTAAAAAAAAAATCAATCTAAATAATTGATACAAATAAGCTTAGCCATCTACAATTATTATCATTAATTTACTAAATGCTAAAAAATATTAACCAAATTGAGAGCAAGCAGCCTATAATTAGTAGTGAACGGGAAGCAAGGAATAGCATAACAAAAGGAAAAGAGTCAAGCAAAGAATTGCTACCATTTCCTTACCAAGCTCATTCATATATGGATATGATGCTTTACCATGGCTGATAATGAACTACAAGCAAGTGAAATAAAATCGTTTGCAAGTAATAAATAAATGCATTTTTAATTACTTGAAATGCCAATCTCATACCGCTTCACTAAATTATTAAAATGTTTGATCACTCTATCAATAGCATTAAGAATATAAGATATACAATTCACAATTAATCAACAATAATAATAATGACATGTGAACTCGTAATATGTACATATCATAATCTTTTTTAATGAAAAAGATTTTAACTAGAAAGGAAAGATTTAAAAAAGGATACAAAGGAAGTATGAAATACAATTCGATGAAGATATAAACAAAATAAGACAATCAAAATAGTCCAAAATCTTTATTTTGCTATTTTTTTTTTTTTACCACTAGAAAAGCTTCTTGCTTTCACAATAAATAATAGCCAAGGAATAATTATGTTAAAATATTTGACGTTCAAAAAAAGTGCTCTCTATTATGGTGAGTTAGCACGATATACATTTATTCTAAAATTTAAATTTAATATTTTTTGTTTTAAACGAACGAATTGAATCTTTTATACTTGTATTAAGAAACTAAGTAAGTCCCTAATAAATTAATATTTTCTGTAAACTGTCCCGTCATTAATATAAAAATTTAAGTGGTTCACCAAAATTTTAATTAGATTTTTTCACAAACAAATATAATATATTTTTTTTCTGAACAAACATATATAACTTCTGATATGCCAATCCCACCGTATTGGGCATCTACTTTATTATATAACATTATGAGCTGTTTGCATAGTTATTTATTGGTGTGATGTTGTCCTTTTTTGTGTGTTTTTCTTGCTTTCTTTTTTTGTTTCTTGTTCCAACTCTTTCACTTTGAACTTAAAAAGGGGTTTATTCTGATCACTCTCAAATGTTTAATTCGCCTCAAATTGCATGGGTATAAAGTGAAGCAAATGACTTAATTCCAATTACCATTTATGTGTCACTTTCAACAATTTCATTCAACCATTCAATTTTAGATCTATTCAATCTTGTCATTCAAATAAATTTTTTTGCATCACCAATGTGGCCTATAGAGTTAAGGGGAGGGTAGGGTGTATGAAAACGTCGCCTATAAAGTTAAAAGAGAGAGTGTATAAAAAGTGTGATCGAGTGATAGCACATACATAACAATACGTGTAAGGACTGATAGCACATACACAACGTATTACCGTCCACATCACCTCAAACTTGGTCATCAGTCAATGCATCCATAAAGTTCATTTTTATGTTCACATTAGCCTTAAATACGGGTGTATGTCCAAGGTAAAAAATTAGACCCTCCAATGTAGATGTGGGCAGGAGCTAGGGTTTTTGAACTGGTCCAACGAGTAACAGTTCCTGACTGGGGTTGGATCCATGTTCAAATCTACTACGGTGTGCATTCCAAGAAAAATCCAAGGTGGTATGCTCACAAATTTCCAAGAAATATTACCGGGGAACTAGGGAGTATGACAGACCAACACGCTTTGCTCAACCCAAGAGTTCACATGTGAAGCTTCTCATGCATCTGCAATCGTACATGTCCCGCTGATGAGTATACTGGATATTCTTATTGTAGGGGAAAAGAAAAAAAACTAAGTGCATGAAAAATAAAAATTGCTTTTTTGATTGATTTATTAACAAGTGTTATTGGCCAACATTTTCCTCTCTGCATACCAATATTATGAAACAAATTATCTCTGCAGTATAAAATAGTTTGCTTTTTCCCAAAGATATTAATATAAAAGTATAAGTTTTTATCCTCAATTATTCAATTTTATAGGAAGGCCGGTTGATCAGGTTTTATATATCTAATACACGGATTATTTTTCTAAGATTGTTCATGCTTCTTGCGGAAAAGAAAAAAAAAAAAGGTTGTCTATACTTAAATATATATATATATATATATATGTATATATAAGCAACTCTTAACACACTTAGTCTTCTTACTTCCATCTAACATTTAACCCAAAGAATGTCTTCTTACTTCTCAATCACCAAATTTCCTAATATTATATCTGCCATGTCGTGTACGTAAAGGCAATGGCTAAGCCACCATATCTTTCTACTTGGATAAAAATATATAAGGTATGTTTTTAATACTCTCCAAGTCTTTAAGTCCAATTAATTACTTAAAAAAAAAAATTAGGTGAGCTGCTCAACAAAATAATCATATTGCATCAAGCACAAACATGTGCCTGTTATACTATCATGTATTATTCAAACATGTTCAACAACACAATAAACATACAAGAATAAAAGTGAAAGCAAAAAAATTTGAATCGTGCACATACTTTCATCTATTGTAAATAAATGCACAAAATTTGGTTGGTTTCTATTTAATACTTCAAAACCCTTTCTCGCTTAAAACGATTGTGTATTTTCTAAGTGGGATTAGGGACCCCTAACCGAAAAATCACATAATATTCGAATATGGGAAATTCCAAAGTTTTCTCACTTGATCCATTTATTGCAACATGAAACATAATAAGAAACAAAATGTATGAATCATGACGATAAATCCTCTTATAATGAGTATTATCTTCCATGTATTACAATATATCAAGTTTCTCAATATCAACTCTTAAACTTAATGAATAAACCATATGTTCATTTTAGATCTAAACTTAATGACATTTCTTTAAACAAATGAATAGACAAAATGTGTACACAAAACCAAACAAGAAATATTAACTGAATAAGAGTTTCATTGAACATCAAATGTATATGCAACGAAAGATTACGTCATTAAACCAAGTTTCATTCTTACTACATGATCCTTAAAATTCTTTTGTGGCATGCCTTTATTTATAGGATTGGCTATCATTAACTTAGTGCTAATGTGCTTAATGATCACTTTCTTTTCCTTAAATGTTCTCTTATGGCTAGGTATTTGATGTTGATATGCTTACTTTGACTAACACTCTTATTGTTTTTAGCCATAAATACAATAGCTGAGTTATCATAGTACAATCTCAATGGCCTAGAAATAGAATCAACAATTCTAAGCCTAGACATGAAACTCTTTAACCATACACCATGTGAAGTAGCCTCAAAACAAGATATGAACTTGGCCTCCATAGTGGAAGTAGCAGTCAGGGTTTACTTTGCACTCCTCCAAGACATAGCTCTACCGACAAGCATGAAAATGTAACTAGATGTTGATTTGTGTGAATCAACACAACCAACAAAGCATGCATCATAATATCCAATAACCTCTAGATTGTCAGTCCGTATGTATATGAGCATGTAATCCTTTGTTCCTCGAAGGTATCTCATCACTTTCTTTGTAGCTCTCCAATGGTCAACACTTGGGTTACCCTTATCCCTTACGTCCCAACAACAAATGTAATGTCAAGTCTAGTACAAACCTAAGCATGCATTAGGCTTCCAACGATTGACGCATACGAGATGTTTTTCATTTGTTCTCGCTTAAGTTCATTTTTTGGGCATTGACTTAAGCTCAATCTATTACCCTTCATAATAGGTGCTAAACTTGGTGAACAATCCTTCATTTGAAATCTCTTTAAAACTTTGTTGATATAGGTCTCTTGAGACAAACCTAAAATGCCTCGAGATCCTTCTCTATGGATCTTAATGCCAATGATATAAGATGCCTCACCCATATCTTTCATATCAAAGTTCTTTGAGAGGAATTGTTTTACCTCATATAGCAAACCCTTATCATTGGTTGTAAGCAAAATATCATCCACATACAGCACAAAAAAACAAATTTTACTCCCACTAGCCTTTTGGTATATACATTGATCCATAATGTTTTCTTCAAAACCAAATAAAGTGATGACATCATGGAATTTCAAATACCACTTATGAGAGGCTTGTTTTAATCCATATATAGATTTATTAAGCTTACAAACTAAGTGCTTATCATTACTAGTGGAGAATCCTTTGAGTTGTTTTATGTAAACCTCTTCCTCTAGATTACCATTAAGGAAGGCTATTTTCACATCCATTTGATGTAACTCTAAATCAAGATGTGCAACCAATGCCATAATTACATGAAGGGAATCTTTCTTAGATAAAAGAAAAAATGTTTCCCTATAATCATTTCCTTCCCTCTAAGTGAGTCCTTTAGCAACGAGTTTTGCTTTATATCTCTTAATGTTACCTTGTGAGTCCTTCTTTGTTTTGAAGACCCATTTGCATCCAATGGCTTTTACACCATCAGGTAACTTGACAAGATTTTAGACTCTATTAGATGCCATCGAATCCATCTCTTTTTTCATGGCACTATGCCACAAATTCGAATCCTTAGAACTCATGGCTTGTGAAAACGTTTCTAGATCATTTTTTGCTCCTATATTGTAGTTAGACTCTTGCAGATACATAACATAGTCACTAGGAAAAGTCTGACATTCTCTTAATGTTGATATACATTCTCTTGAGGAATAGGATCGTGTTATCCAGGCTGATTATTCAACAGCTTCGGACATCTATTGAACTTCAGCATCTATTGGATCATGATCAGCAGTTTGTGGTACCTCCGGGGCTAGTTCTTTAATATGCATTTGTGCTGGAGGCATGTTGTTAACAACAATGATTAGCCCATTGCTTGAAGTGGTATACTGAACATCTATATGATCTTTCTCAAAACCAAGACCCTAAAATTGATCACACCTACTAATCAAGTCATTCTCAAGAAATTTTACATTTCTTGATTCCATAAACTTAATGTTATGAGATGGACAATAAAATTTATATCCCTTAGACTTTCCGGCATATCCAATGAAATATCCGCTTATAGTCATTAGGTCTAACTTCTTCTCATATGGATTGTAAACTCTTACTTCCAATGGACATCCCCAAATGCGTACATGTCACAAACTCGACTTCCACCCTTTAAATAACTCAAATGGCGTCTTTTCGACAATTTTGGTTGGAACCCGGCTCAATATATACACAGCCATTTTAAGAGCCTGAGTTCATAATGAGTTAGAAAGTGTGGAATGTTTGATTTTTTCTTTTAGCGACTCCATTTTGATTTGGAAAAAAACTGTATTAGGCAATAATCTTATTCTCTTTAAGAAACCTCGTAAATGGACTAGTTGCTTGTCCACTCTCTGTGTATCTACCATAGTAATATCCACATCTATTGGACCTCATGATTTTAATTTGTTTTCCACAAAATAACAATTGTGATATGGATTCATGTTTGGACTACAAATGTCATTGTGTATGATTTTCAATAATTTAGAACTCCTCTTGGCATCATTCTTTGACTTATTAGTCCGTTTTTCCTTAATATAGCTTATACAAGTCTCAAAGTCAGTGAAATAAAAAACAGTAAGTATCTTATTATTCACTAACCTTTTAATTCTATTAATGGAAATATGTCATAATCTCTGATGCCACAACATAAAGGAGTTTTCATTTAGAGCTAGTGTCGAGTCTAATTTTTTATTTTCCATTCCTAATTCAATCTATACTAGACCCTATGCTCATCTAAGGTAGACCATCGACTTAAGTTAGTAATTTCATTTTATTTTGGAGTCGCCACCCAACTGTGGTTGGGAAAGATTAAATTAGGATTAATTGAGCGGATTAATCCTAATTTAGACCACTAGTCAGCGATATTTCCTCTTTTCGTTTTTTGTGAAAGAGGAAATGGAAAACCGGAGTTTCTGGGTTTGGAGGCTAACCTATTAAAACCTTAAGGTTACCACCATATTCTCCTAAAATCTAAACCTTATCCAAATGTCTTTTATTTTATTTTTGTTGTGTTTTATTGTGTTTTTAAGTAAATTATTCTAAGAAAATGATTTTTCATTCTTTTTAGAGTTGCCCCAAATGGGTGCCTACGTACCTGCCACTCAAGATCAAACGGGCCATAGTTCACTTTTCCTAAAAAAACTTTAATGTGTTTGTGAATTTTTAATTGTGAAATTACTTTTGGTTTACGTTTTTATCATTTTAGTACTTTTCTAAAAAAATCTAAACCTAAACTTGATCATTTGATTTTCTAAAAATAAGAATAATAATTATTTAGGAAAAAAAAATTTGGATTCATTATAAAAAAATATTTTTATAAGTGATAAAAAATTATTTTCCTATTTTTCAACTCACCTTTATTATTATAAATTTTTATTAATCTTTATTAATTTTTATTAATTTCTATTGAAAAGTTTTCTCTTTTATATACCCTAAGCTAGAAATCTAAATTTTATCATTTTTTCTAACATATTTTTATCATTTTTTTTATTTTATATTTTTATAATTTATTATTATTATTATTTTATATTATTCGCCCTAAATTAAATCCTAAAAAAAACTAATCTAATTTCTAATATTTTTCTATTTTTGAATTATAAATAATAAATAAATAAATAAATTCAAAAAAATAAATAAAATACAAAAAAAATTAAAAAATTCGACTTACCTGGATTCGAGTCGGTGTGCAGGTTGGGTCGGTCGGGTCGGGTCGAGTCGATCGGTCATGGCAGTTGGGGGTGCTCGTTGACGGCATTTCGGCGGCCTTTCGAGGAGGTTGAGGTATCGTTTCCTAGGTTTTCGAGGGTGCTGAACTCAACCATGGTGGTGGATTTCTCCAAAAACACCTCTTGGTAGCAGTTCGCTGCTTGATCGACGGTCGCAACTTGGAAGAATCTGGCGAGGCTTCGATTTCTCTCCTTTTATCTCTTTTTCTCACTTCTAATCCGTGATCCTGCTTCTTCCCTTCCTCTTCTATTTATAGGCGCAAGAAATTGAGCTGGATAAGCTCAGATTTCCTCCGATTGAAGCAAATCGGATTTCGGTTGAAAAACCCATCTCCGATTTGTGTATAGGGCCGGTAATGCGGGCCAAATGGGCCTGCCCGCCCCGACTCGCACCGGCCCGCGGGTCGTCGCGGGCTGGCAGGTCAAAAAAGTCGGCCTGCCTCGCCCTGCGAGCCAAGCGGGCTGGCCCGCGACGACCCGCAAAATTTTTTTTTTCCTTGTGTAAATAATTAAAAAAAGTCACTTGAGCATTTGCAACCCATTTTTGTTGTGATCGGTTGGTGACTTCCACTGAGAATGAAAATCGGTACTCTCACTGTCGGTGGAACATGCAGAGATCGTCTCTTTTCATGCTTTCATTGAGTCATCACCAAATTATATACCCAATGACATCCTCATGTTCATAAGACGACAAGAAAATACAAGACAAGATCAGGACTAGACATGCAGACTATATGAAAGGAAAATGAATTCATCAAGGCATCCATTCCCTTATCTAATTTATTTAGATCTTCGCAAAAGCGGTACTCCATTGGCAATTGCAATGTTTACTGCTGTGCCTGCAAGACCAGAGTTCTCTGATGAATATATATGACACGAAAGTGTAAAAGCATAGTGCCTGGAAACAGAGTATGGATCTGCGACTGCGAGCTGTGACTGTGCGGTGCGGAGTGTGACGGTGCGGAGTGTGTTGTGGTGTTTTGACTTCTGCGATTGCGAAGGAGAACTATTGTGGACTGTGGTGTGTGTGTGTGTTTGACTTCTGCGCACCGTGGCGTGTTCGTGCCGTGGCCATTTCAACCGTTTCAGCTCAGTAGCACCAGTCGGTGGCATCATTTCAACCGGTCATCTCAGTCGGCGGCGACGGTGCAGGGCATGGCAGCTCGTCATGTCGCCATGTCCAGCAGGCAGCAGGTCGTGTCGTGTTGTGTCATCCAGTCCACTGTGCAAAACTGCAAAAGTTTTCCGGTGGGTTGGCCTGCCGCCCGTGGGGATTGCTCGCCCCGCCCCGCGGGTCAAGTTGGCGCGGGCCAAAATGGCCCGCACCTTTGCGGGTGAAAATTTTTTTTGCCTGCCCCGCATATTTTTGCGGGCGGGGCGGGTCAGCCCACGGACCCGCCCCACAATTCCCACCCCTATTTGTGTAAATCCTTCGATTTGTTGCGATTTGATTCCAATTGGATGATGTTTATCCTATTTCAGTTAAAGATCTGTTGGATTTGTGCAAAAAGTCAAATCAAAACTGCCAAAATTTGATTTTCCCCCCGCTGGCGACGATCTCGGACGAAGGTTGAAGAAGGTCACGCACCCAGCGCGTGCGTTCGTTCCAGCCAATCAGCTGCTGACACGTGTCCCAGGCGAGGAAAAAAATTGCAAAACGCAGAATCTACCTCCCCCGCGTTTCGAACCTATGACCGAGCCCCTTCCCCCGTGCCTTAGGCCATGGTTCGGACCAGCTGGGCTAGCCCACTTACTCTTTTTTTTTTTTATTTTCACAATTTGCATATATGCAATACGATTGTTTATTATTTTTGTATTTTTTGAAATTCCAAAAATTTATAAAAATTATTTAATCCCTTTTATTACTATTTCTACAATTATTTTCCACAATTGAGGTATTTTTCCTATTTATTTTATTTTTTTGAATATTTTCCCTATTTTTGCTAAATTAAAAAAATAGAAAAAATTGATAATTGATTATTATTGATCATTAGGGTAAAAATGGGGTGTTTACAGCTGTCCTTCTTTGTAGTAAAGTTTGAAAAACTTAACTACAAAGACAAGAAAGACGCCATTTTTGGCCTCTTGACTGAATGGATAACGCCTTGGTTTGGCTGGTTATCTAGAATTTGGCCTCTAGTAGGAAAATGCTCCATGAGCTAATAACCCTTTGAGTACTTTGTGATGGTTGGTATTTGTAAACACCCCATTTTTGCCCTGGGAGTTAATAATTTTCAATAATAATCAATTTTCAATTTTTCCAAATTTTTCCATTTTTTCCCTAATTTAGCATAAAATAATAAAAATTTTCAAAAAATAAAAATAAATAGGAAAACACTTCAATTTTGAAAACTGATTTCGGAAATAGCAATAATGAATAATAAACAATTTTTACAAATTTTTGAAATTTCAAAAAATACAAAAAAATAGAAAAATCGCATTGCATATATGTAATTTGCGAAATAAATAAAATCGCGAAAGTGGGCTAGCCCAGCTGGTCCGGACCATGGCTAAGTGCGCGCCGGGGGGGGGGGGGGGGGGGGGGGGGGGCTCGGTCAGACGTTCGAATCGCGGGGGAAGCAGTTTCCGCGTTTTGCAATTTTTTGACTTATCTAGGACACGTGGCAGCATCTGATTGGCTGGAAGAAACGCACGCGCCGGGCGCGTGATCGTCTCTTACCTCGAGCCCGAGATCACCGGCGAAGAAAAAATTCGTATTTCGGCCGTTTTGATTCGATTTTTTTGCACAAATCCAATAGATCTTCAACAAAAATAAGATAAACATTATCTAATTAAAATCAAATCGCAACAAATTGTTGGATGGGCACGAATCCGAGTTGGTTTTTCAACCGAAAATCCGATCAGCTTCAATCGGAGGAAATCCGAGCTTATTCAGCTCGTTTTCAAGCGCCTATAAATAGAGGAGGAGATGAGGAAGTAAGAACACAGATCAGAATTGCGAGAGAGAGAGAAAAGAGTGTAGATCGGAGGAAACCCAAAGTTGCGACCGTCGATCGGAGTTGAGCCACCGCAAGGAGACGTTCTGGGAGTAAACCGTCACCACCATCGGATTCAGCACCCTCAAGAAGCTAGGATTCGACACTTCACCCGCCGCAAAAGACCACCGGAACGCCGTGAACGAGCCAACCCCGCCGCCGTGACCGACCGATCCGACCCGACCCGACTGACCCGACCCGCGCACCGACCCGGATCCAGGTAAGTCGGATTTTTCCAGATTTTTTTATTTTTATTTAATTAATTTTGTTTATTTATTTATTCCGAATTAATTAAGTAATTTATTATTTGTTATTTAGTTATTTATTTATTTATTTATATATTTATGTGTTATTTTTTAATAAATAGGAAAATGTAGAAATTAGATTTTTTTTAGAATTTAATAATGTAGAAAGAATAGTAATAAATAGATAAATAAAAAAAATAAAAATAAAAATAAAATATAGAAAAATAATAAAAAATTAGAAAAATAAATCATAAAATTTTAGATGTCAAACGGGATAGATAATAAACAAAAAAATTCCCAAAACAAATCACAAAAATTCCCAAAAATCACGAAAATCAACAAAAATTCCCAAAAACCACAAAAATCCCCAAAAATTCTCAGAAATCACAAAAATAACAAAAAATCATAAAAAGATAAATAAATAAGTTTTAGCACTTAGAAAAATCATTTTCGTCAAATAAATCAAAATTGATGTTTTCCCTATAAAATCATTTTTCAAAATAAAATCAAGCTTAGGCTTAGAGTTTTAGGAAAAATCCAAAAAATGTTAAAAACATAAATCGAAAGAAATTTCAAAATTAAAATTCACCAATACACTAAAGATTTTCAGAAAAGCGAACTACGGCTTGTTTGATCCTTAGTAGCAGGTACGTAGGCACCCATTCGGGTCAACCCATAAAATAAATGAAAAATCCTTTTTTCTGAAATAAAAAACATAACAAAAATTAACAGAAACACAATGAAACACATTTCTAAAGATGAACAATTTCAGGAGATTAGGTGGTAACCGTATAGGTTTTAATAGGTTAGCCTCCGGATTTAGAAACTCTGGTTTTCCCTTTTTCTCTTCTCACAAAAACGAGAAAAGGAAATAACGACGACTAGTAGTCCAAATTAAGACTAATCCGCTCCATTAGTCTTAATTCACTATTTCCCAACAACAGTTGGGTGGCAACTCCAAAAATCAAACGAAATTCCTAACTCAAGTCGAGGATCTAGATTAGATGAGCATAGGGTTTAGTTTAGATCGGATTAGGAATGGGAATTCAAAAATTAGACTCGACAGTATTGCTTAGGAAATGGTCTTAAACAACCCAACAATCTAGAGTAATATATCATCCCAAAAAGTGCTTTATAAGCTGACTAATTGGCGATAGGAAACATCTCAATGATTGTTTAGAAGTATGTTATTGTAAGTGGAATAGCTGATGATAGGAAGCGTCTTCTCGGAGTAGCAACCTTAAAGAGAAGATTGTTTTAGGAAGCACTCTTATGAGCTGGCTACCTGTCAACAGAAGTGTTTAGCTAGACTAGTGACTGTTTGGGAAAAATACCTTCGAAGCGTGCTCCTATGAGCTGACTAATCGGTCCTCAACAAATTTGGAAAGTGCTCTCATGAGCTGATTGATCGACAGATTCAAAAAGTGCTCATTTGAGCTGACTAATCGATAGATTTGAAAAGTACTCCTATGAGCTAACCAATCAATAGATTTGAAAGTACTCCTTTGAGCTAACTGATCGATAGATTCAAAAAGTGCTCCTATGAGCTAACTAATCGATAGATTCGAAAAGTGCTCCTATGAGCTATGAGCTAACTTCAAGAAAGGGTGTTTAGGAAAGTGCCCATTTGCGGGCTAACTAACCTATAGCGAGAGGACATGCATCAAGAAGTGCCCCTATGGGCTGACGTTTTTGAAGGGATGTTTGGGAAAGTGCCCCCTTGTGGGCTAACTATCCTATGGTGGGAAGCGTCTTCTTAGGCTCGCGATCCTGGGGAAGAAATGTCTCGAAAGGTGTCCCTAAAGGCTGACCTTGAGAAGAGATATTTAGAAAAGTGCCCCATTGTGGGCTGACTAACCTACGGCAGGGAGAAACGTCTCAAAGAGGTGCTTTTATGGGTGACCCTAAGAGAGGATGTTTAGGCAAGTGCCCTATTGTGGGCTGACTAACCTATGCTTTTGAAAATGCTTCTAATGCATGGGTTAAATGATTTGATAAGGGATGTTTTATGATATGTGGATGATAGTTATTTATTCTAAGATGCTTGTCGCGGATAGCAACCAAACAACTGAACCCTCGTACTAGTTTGCTTCTCCTTTGCTTATTCTTGCTTTAAAATAGGGCTGAGGGTCTTGATGTGCTTCCTTTCTTATGCGCATGGCTCTTTTGATGGTAGTATTATCTTACTAATGTACCAGGTTTTAATGCTCAAAAGTAAATAGAATTATATCACAAAATTTATTGAGATTCATTATCATTTCAATGTTTATCCTTCATTGGTGAAGTAATGGGTAATGTGTTTAGGAATGTTGTTTTAATGAGAATTGGTTGGAATTATCAACCATTCAGAGACATTAACTTTGCTTGTAAAAAAAAATGAAAACTGGACTCAACGAAATTCGTATTGAATATTGGCTTTCATAAACATTGGCAAAATTTCAATTCCCTTGCCTAAGGATAGTACATCTTAATAGCATCTGCATTAATTGGGTCTCTCAATTCTTGACCATCCATTTAAGTTAATATCAGAGCACCTCCTGACAATACCTTCTTCACCACATATGGAACCCTCATAGTTTGGGGTAAATTTCCCTCTGGAATGTTGAGCATTCGGGAGAACTTTCTTTAGAACCAAATCCCCTTCATTGAAGCATTGAGGCCTCATTTTCTTGTTAAATGCTCAGGCCATCCTTTGTTAGTAACACTGGCTGTGACATAATGCGGTGAGTCTTTTTTCGTCAAACAAATTCAATTAATCAAGCCTCTTCTTCACCCAGTCCGATTCATTTAATTGCGTTTCTGACAGAATTCTAAATGATGGTATTTCGACCTCGACTGGTAGCACTGCCTTAGTACCGTATACCAAAGAATACGGGGTAACTCCAGTAGATGTTCTAATTGAGGTCCTGTAAGCCATGAGGGTGAATGTCAACATCTCATGCCAATCTTTGTAAGTGATTGTCATTTTTTCGATGATTCTTTTGATATTCTTGTTGGCTGCTTCTACTGCCCCGTTCATCTGAGGTCGGTAGGGAGTTGAATTTCTATGGTTTATGTGAAACTGTTGGCATAAACCTATCATTGACTTGTTGAGATTGATACCGTTGTCGGTGATGATTGACTCAGGAATTCTATATCGAGCTATTATGTCCCTCTTCAAGAACTGGACTATTGCCCATTTGGTGACATTGGCATATGATGAAGCTTCCACCCACTTGGTGAAGTAATCAAGTGATTGGGCCGATTATGTCGATCCCCCACATGGAGAAAAGCCATGGTGCAGACAATGAATGTAGCTCGTTGGGCGGAGCATTTATCCGATTTGCGTACACTTGACACAAATGACAGTGTTTGACATATTTGATGCAATCTGATTCCGTGGTTAGCCAATAGTAGCCCAACCTCATGATTTTTCGGGCTAACATGTAGCCATTCATATGAGGTCCACATACCCCTTCACGCACTTCTTTCATTAGTTCACATGCCTCATTTCTATCCACACATCTTAGCAGGGTGGTATCAAGCGATCTCTTGTAAAGCACAGACCCACTTAATAAGAAATGACTTGCTAACTTTCTGAGTGTTCTTTGGTCATTCTTGCTAGCCATTTCAGGGTATTTGCTTTCTTGGAGAAAAGTCTTGATGTTGTGATACCAAGGCTTATCATCTTGTGCCTTTTCGATTATCAAACAGTAGGCGGGCCGATTTTTGATCTCTATTTTCAATGGTTGGACTTCGACTCCCGCTGTTATCTGGATTATAGATGCTAGTCTGGCGAGTGCATTTGCAAATTGATTTTGAGTTCTCGGGATGTATGTGAAAGTGATCGCCTCGAATTCCTCGATTAGCTCTGTCAAATGTTGATGGTATGGTACCAATTTGGGGTCTTTAGTCTTATATTCCCCTCTCGTCTGTAATATGATGAGTGACGAATCTCCATACACTTCTAATTCACGGATTTCCATGTGGTAAGCCATTTTGAGGCCGAGGATGCATACTTCATATTCCGCGATATTATTAGTATATGGAAATGTGAGCCTTGCTGCTGAAGGGAATTGTGTTCCGTCTGAGGATATCAATACTGTCCCGATCCCACAACCGAATACGTTGGCGGCTCCGTCAAAGAACATCTTCCACTTAGGGTTCCGGTCTATCCCACAGTCTTCTACCGGTGTACCTTCCATTGTTAATATATTTTCATCAGGGAATTGAGCTTTGTGGCTTCTGGGAATCTCCCTCGACTGGGCGTTCTGCCAATTGGTCGGCTAAAGATTGCCCTTTCATCGAGTTCTGATTTATGTATGTGATATCAAACTCTAATAAGAGCATTTGCCATTTGGAGATTCTCCCTAACAAAATGGGTTTCTCTGCCAAGTACTTTAGAGGATCATGTCTTGTCAGTAGCTCAATGTGATAGTAAAGGGTGTATTGCCTCAATCGGTGCATGACCCAAATTAGAGCACGGCAAGTCCTCTCTACTTCTGAATACCTTTGTTCCCCATCTGTGAATTTCTTGCTTAGATAATATATGGAACGCTCTCTTCCCTCTTCATCTTTCTACCCCAACACGCACCCCATGGACTTAGGGAGTATCGTGAGGTATAAGAATAAGGGCTTCCCTTACTTTGGGACTATCAAGACTGGAGGCTTTATGAGATAGTCTTTGATCGTCCTGAATGCTTCTTCACATTCGTCGTCCCACTTTACTGCGGCATTCTTTTTTAGCAGACAGAATAGTGGACGGCATTTGTCTATGAGCTGTGAGATAAAACGAGCTATGTAATTCAACCTTCCCAGCAAACCTCTTACCTCTTTGATAGTGCGTAGAGAAGGTAGCTCTAGTATAGACTTTACTTTGTCAGGGTCGACTTTAATACCTTCCCGGCTTATGACAAACCCTAATAACTTGCCTGTCGTGACCCCGAAAGTGCACTTCTCTGGATTTAACTTGAGCTGGAACTTTCTCAATCGCTTAAACAACTTTTTTCAGAATATTCGTATGGCTTTCTTCTTCTTTAGACTTGGCTATCATATCATCGACGTATACTTCGACTTCTCGATGCATCATATCATGAAGTATTGCGACCATAGCTCTCTGATACGTTGCCCCGGCATTTTTCAAACCGAAGGGCATGACTTTGTAACAGAAAGTCCCCCATGTTGTGATGAAAGTCGTCTTAGTTTTATTTTCTTCAGCCATTTTTATCTGGTTATATCCTGAGAAATCGTCCATAAATGAAAAAAGAGGTTTCCTGCAGTGTTGTCTACCAGAACATCGATCTGAGGTAGGGGGAAGTTATCTTTTGGTGTAGCTTGGTTTAAGTCCCAAAAGTCTACGCATACGCGTACTTTTGCATTTTTTTTTAGAACGGAGACTATATTCGCTACCCATTCTAGGTAGTCAGATACTTCAATGAACCCCACTTCTAGCAGTTTCTTAACTTCCTCTTTAATTTTTAGTAAGATGTCAGGCCTAAATCTTCTCAATTTCTGTTTTTTAGGTTTGACATCTTCCCTTGTGGGAAGCCTGTGAACTACTATTGATTGGTCTAATCCTGGCATATCGCCATATGACCAGGCAAACACATTTGCATACTCAGTTAACAACTCGGTCATCTCCCGTTTTTGCTCGGCACTTAAACTGGTCCCGATCTTGAGGTTTTTGGTTTCTCAGCGCTTCCTAAATTTACTGTCTCCACCGACTCGTCAATTGAAATTCCACTTTGTTCATGTTTTTGCCAATTTTCTTGTATTGTTTCGTGGTCAAGGACATCGCCTCCAACGACTGACCTAGCAGTGTTGGAAACGATATCAGTGTTTTCATTTCTTACCTGCACGAAATGTCCCTGATGTTCGATGGTAGGGAATCTAGGTGAAGTGAAACGAAAGTACATATATATAAGCAAGAAACAGACGAATTGTAATTTATTGAATTATGAAAAGAAATCACAACAAAAATTGTTTAATAATTGTTCCCTATCCTTGAGCTGACCTAGTGCTATCAATAGGATAACATAACCAATTATTGAGAGCTGGATGCTGCTTGGACATGCGAGAGATCGAGCTCACGTTGCTGACGTTAGCTTCGCTTATCCTTAGCTCTTGAATGGTAGTTGCTTGTTTGAATGATTGTTGGAGGGGTAGAAAGCGCATCTGGGTGTTACTTGGCTTCTCTTTCCTCCTGCCTCTGATACCTCTGGCTTATGCCTCTTCCTGGGCTGTAGGAACGTATCCTAGTCCAAACGTCCCTTGCTGCCCCTTCTTGAACTGATGGCCTTCCTTACTGGTTACCATATTCACCTCGTTGAATATCTGGAGACCAAAGTCTTCGGAACTGTCCTCCCCAATGTAAGGTATGGCGGTTTCTTTATAGATGGCATAATCTTGCTCTCCCAGCACGGCAATGATCTGTCCATTTGCAATGAACTTAACTTTCTGATGGAGGCTTGAGGGTATGGCTCCAACGGTATGTATCCATGGCCTTCCCAAAAGTAGATTAAAAGACCTTAGGATGTCGAGGACTTGGAAAGAGATGTAGAACACTGCGGGCCAATCTCTATTGGCAAGCTTATTTCCCCCACTATGTCTCTCTTTGACCCGTCGAAAGCCCTGACCACCGTCGAGCTTGGTTTGATATTGCTTGGGTCGACCCCCAGTAGGTCGAGGGTAGCCAATGGGCATACGTTGAGAGACGACCCATTGTCAATGAGTACTTGGGAGACGATCGTGTCGTTGCATTTTACCACTATGAACAGCGGTTTTGTGTGTTGGTCTCCGTCTTCTCCTAGCTCTTCGGGGGAGAAAGATATCTGGTCCATGGTGAAGATGGAATCTGCCACATGACTCAATTTGTCTGTGGCGATGCCCTCTGGTACCTTAATCTGTTTGAGCACTTTGAAGAGTACTTCCCTATGAGGCTCGGAGGTCGTAAGGAGGCCCATAAGTGATATCTGGGCAGGAACCTTGTTTAGTTGTTCCATGATCTTATATTCGCTCGCCTTGACCATCTTTGTAAATGTAGAGAGCCCCTCTTCTTCTTCTTTTCCTATCTCCGTATTGGGCTCCTCAGTTGAGATTTTGTGTTTCGAGTCATAAACTCTCCCAGAGTGGGTCATTCCTCCTACCATAGGGGGTCTTGATCAAGAGTTTGATAGTCAAACGGTGTCGCCTTATACCTCCCTGCGGGTATTGGGACATTGAACACATACCTCTTCTTTAGAATTTGCATCTCAGTTAATTGTCCTTCATAGCACTTTATGCCCATCGGTTTGTGGTTTGATTTTATCATGTTCACGGTCTTCTCCTCTTCTTTTGGTGGGTTGTCTTCTTTTTCAAACTCGGGCCCCCATCCACTAGGTGGCCCATACTCAGTTGGGGTATAAGAGTAATTTACTAGATATTCGAATCTCCCATGCGATTCGCCTAAGGTACTGACTGTTGGGTCTCTAGCTAACCATCTTTTTTTTATATGTGACTTAGGGGTTTCCTTCGGAGTTTAGTGTGGATGACTCTTTTGCTGTCTTGAGGGTTCTTTGGGATTCGACTCTTCGGATGTGATCATATTGACAGTGGGCTTATGGTTGGGCAGCGAATTGGTGTTGACATTAGGTGCCGGGGTGTTAACAAAGTCCAGCTACACAATCCCAGTGTCAATCAGATCCTGGATTTTGTTTCGGAGCCTCCAGCATCTGTCTGTAGAATGCCCCTCTTGGCCCATATGATAGTCACATTTGAGGCTTGAGTCGAAATTTCTAGGCTTGTACCGGTCATTCGGGATCTCAAAGTTAATCAAATTATCCGCCCGCAGCCAAGCGAAGACCTAGCTGAGCGGGATCAAGATTGGAGTGAACTGTTTCGGGACTCTGGTGGCCTGGGCGTGATTTGTTGGGGACTACTGGATTGAGGCACTCGTAGTCTGGAATGTCACGTGGGTCCCAGTCTTATCTGCTTTGTCGGAGTTAACTGTGCTGACGGTAGACTCCTTGGCTTTGTTACCTCCCAAAGGCCTTTGTGATGATGTGACCTTGAAAGGATCTATTGTTTGGAGTCTGCCTGTTGTGATGGCATTTTCGATCCGGCACCCTGCTGCCACTACCTCTACAAAGCTAGATGATGCTTGGCCCACCAAATGTGAGAAGTAGGTCTTGTTCAGAGTGTTGACGAATATGAATATCAGCTCTTTTTCAGAAATCGGGGTTGCTACCCTGGCAGCTTGAGCTCTCCAGCGCTGAGCATATTCCTTGAAAGACTCAGCGTGTCTCTTCCGAAGACTTCCCAGGTCGATTACTGAGGGGGCAACTACAATGTTGAACTTGTATTGGTCATAGAATGCCCGAGCAAGCCTTTCCCAAGTATTGACCTGATTGAAGTCTAGGTGAGCATACCAGACGAGGGTAAGGCTTATAAAGCTATCCTGGAAGGTCTGGATCATAAGTTGGTCATATTGAGCATATTTGCTCATCTTCCGGACGTACAGCCTTATGTGCATCTTGGGGCATTCAGTACCATCGTACTTTTCAAATTCCGGGGTTTTGAACTTCTCAGGGTATACCTCCTCCCCATATGTTGGCAAGCTAGTGATCTCGGCCTATTCGAAACCGTCAGGCCCCTCTATTGTCTTCATCTTGTCGACCAGTTGCTGAAAATGTCTCTTTTCCATCTCCATTTGTCTATCCTCCATTTCCCTCTTTAGGTCATCAAAGGTTGGACCCTGGTTGGCTCTCGGTTCATACTCAAAGGCCGGGTTGAGGTGGGAATTGATTTCTTCATATTCTGGAGGCTGACCCTCCACTGCTTTCCCCTTTCTGGCCCTTAAGTGTTCTTCTTGAGTCGGTTGGGTGGTGCGAAGGAGGCCAATGCTCTCAGTCAGGAGGTGGACTTGTGCAGCTAGCTGCTGGACCGTTTGTTCCAGGGATACGATCCTAAGGTCTAAGGTAGCGTCGACACTTGTGTTGTTGCGGTTGTCGCTGTTGTTGCCACTGTTTGCCATTTTGGTTCTTGAACGAGTGTAGATTGGGCTCCTTGGAGGGCTTGGTTATTTGGGAGATATCTTTGATACCTAGTGCGCATTTTCCTTAGTTTAATGTATGTATGAAAATATGATGCATGTATCACACAGATGCTAAAATAAAGGGGACAACAATTGATTAATGATATAATACTGAAATTTTATTTTTATTAATACTGGAAACTTGGAGTTCGATACTTGAAAAAAAATGAAAAAGTACAATAGGGATCCATTTCCTAGTTCTCTTGGTCTTCTGCTGCGTAGGCACTAGTTTTCCGTAGATGACAGCTTCCAACTCTCTGACTCTGGCTTGGGTCTTTTCCAGTTGAGCTTGCAAGGCCTTGTTCCTTTGATCAAATTCCTTGAATCGGGCCTTCTAGATATCCTTTTTGTAGTCTATAGCCTCAAAATATACTTCTATTCGAGCCCTGACTTGCTCCAGATAGGTTTTCAGCTCTGGGTCTACCTTGTCTGGCTTAGGTTAGGTGATATCTGGGACCCCGTATGCCCTTTCCCCTGTCTGATATAGCTGGTGGATTACGAAATCCCTAGTGGCTCGGTGCTTACCCACTTTGCCATCCAGCTCTCTGAGGTCTACATTAGGACTCTTGATTCGAGCCTCCCACAGTGCCTTGACCTCTGCTAACTTGGCAAACTTCTCAGCTACTAGTAAGTTCGGGTCTTAATACTCAAATGTGATTGCTCCCAGCGAAGGCCGATAAACTATGTCCTGAATAGTACCGAACTGGCAGACCACTGAGTTGAGATGATAACCTATACATCCACTGATACCGATTAGAGGTACAGCCTGAAAGTTGCTGTAAGTTAGGATGACTTTGTCGCAGCAACTCCATCTAGCTGTCCACAAGATGTCGTTAGCACTGAAACCTTTAAGCACTTCTACCCAACTGTGGCTAGTAAGGTCGTCAGGCAGCTTTATCTTCTCTATGCACGAGTCCACGAGGTCCACTTGTTCAGCCAAAGTTTTCTGGACCAAGTTCAGCCCGAAACATTTGAGGTGGCTTACAAACCAGATCAGGATGAGGTTGATGTTTGAACGGAGGATCCCATGGCCCTTTTTCTTGACGAAGTTCAAGTTTTGGATCTATTCAGCCAATAGAGCCGAGATGTAAGATTTTCCTTCCAGGAATTGGGCCACCAGTTCTGCAACTCGGTAATGGATATAAAAAGTTCTGGTGGGGAAGAGTATGGTGGCGAAGGCTATCAAGAAGAAAGCACTCACCCTTCTTTATCTATAGCTCTTGAGGCCCCCACACAATATGTCTTTCCTGTTCCCATTATCTTCTCGGGCTATGAACCAGGCTTCTAACTCATCCATCCGTATACAATATCCGTTATAGTTTACTAAAGCTTTGTTGATCGCTGTTTTGCAGATACCCAGAAGTCTGCTGAAGATACCGGCCAGCTTGGCCTCAAGATCTGGTACATACACTTCGTTGGTTAGTGTTGGAGCCTGTAGAAGTTGGGTGTACTCTTCCAGAGTGGGAGTGATCTCGTGTGGCCCAATGAAGAAAGTCGCGGGCTCTATTTCCCATAGATAGAGCATAGCCCGTACCAAGGATAAGTTCATCTCCATCTTCATTAGTGAGAGGATGAGCCTTATCTTCTGCTGAATGAAGGCCTGCTCTTCAGGGTTGTATAGAGTAAACCAGTGGTCCAGCACCAATTTTGGGTCCAGAGGTTTGCAAACTCGAATCTCTTTGCGGAGGAGGCGATCGATTGTGGAACTAGCCATCTATTACAAACGAAAATTTCTAATTACAAAAAGAACTATGTTACAATGATAGCATTACAGGAAAATATATTTGAACTCCATGAACAGAATAAAAGTATTACATCATCAATCGATTGTCAGCCCATGACGTCGTGTATGCAGATAAGTAGGTTCTAACAGGTCCCCAAGCTTTATGGCCTCCCACATTCTCAGAGAAATGGATCTCAAGTCATATCGAAGCATTGGGTGGGGTAGCCTAATCAGTCCCGAACGGTGATCATATCACTTCACTCGAAACCTACACAATGGCCCCCCGTCTTAGGGTCCTAAGACGGCCCGGGTTTGACCGTATCTACTCACACAGTTACATGCATGCAAACTTGAAGGTAAATAACTACTTAAAGGTAAATAACTGAATCCCAAAATTAAGCAAATCCCTGAAAAGTTAGCAGCAGTATAACAAACCAAAAAGACATTTCTCGAAAGAGTGATTTAAGGAGATTCAAGTGGCTAGCCTACTAGAGAAGTCGTCCCCAATGGAGTCGCCATCCTGTCGAGTCTAATTTTTTATTTTCCATTCCTAATTCGATCTATATTAGACCTTATACTCATCTAATGTAGGCCCTCGACTTGAGTTAGGAATTTCATTTTATTTTGGAGTCGCTACCCAACTATGGTTGGGAAAGATTGAATTAGGACTAATTGAGTGGATTAATCCTAATTTAGACCAATAGTCAACGATATTTCCTCTTTTCGTTTTTTGTGGAATAGGAAATGGAAAACCAGAGTTTCTGGGTTCGGAGGCTAACCTATTAAAACCTTAAGGTTACCACCCTATTCTCCTAAAATTTAAACCTTATCCAAATGTTTTTTATTTTATTTTTGTTGTCTTTTATTGTGTTTTTGAGTAAATTATTCTAAGAAAATGATTTTTCATTCTTTTTAGAGTTGCCCCAAATAAGTGCCTACGTACCTACTACTTAGGATTAAACGGGTCGTAATTCGCTTTTCCTGAAAAAGCTTTAATATGTTTGTGAATTTTTAATTATGAAATTACTTTTGGTTTACATTTTTATCATTTTAGTATTTTTCTAAAAAAATATAAGCCTAAGCTTGATCATTTGATTTTCTGAAAATAAGAATAATAATTATTTAGGGGAAACAATTTTGGATTCATTATAAAAAAAAAAACATTTTTCTAAGTGATAAAAAATTATTTCCCTATTTTTCAACTCACCTTTATTATTATAAATTTTTATTAATCTTTATTAATTTTTATTAATTTTTGTTAAGTTTTATTAATTTCTATTGAAAAGTTTTCTTTTTTATCTACCCTAAGCTAGAAATCTAAATTTTATCATTTTTTCTAACATATTTTTATCATTTTTTATTATTTTATATTTTTATAATTTATTATTATTATTATTATTTTCTATTATTCGCCCTAAATTAAATCCTAAAAAAAACTAATCTAAATTCTAATATTTTTCTATTTTTGAATTATAAATAAAAAATAAATAAATTCAAAAAAATAAATAAAATAACTACATAAATATAAATAAAATACAAAAAAAAATCAAAAAATCCAACTTACCTGGATCCGAGTCGGTGCGCGGGTCGGGTCGGGTAGAGTCGATCGGTCACGGCAGTTGGGGGTGCTCGTTGACGGCGTTTCGGCGGCCTTTTGAGGAGGTTGAGATATCGTTTCCTAGGTTTTCGAGGGTGGTGAACTCAACCATGGTGGTGAATTTCTCCAAAAACACCTCCTGGTAGTAGTTCGCTGCTTGATCGACGGTCGCGGCTTGGAAGAATCCGGCGAGGCTTCGATTTCTCTCCTTTTCTCTCTTTTTCTCATTTCTGATCTGTGATCCTTCTTCCTCCCTTCCTCCTCTATTTATAGGCGCAAGAAATCGAGCTGGATAAGCTCAGATTTCCTCCGATTGAAGCAAATCGGATTTCGGTTGAAAAACCCATCTCCGATTTGTGTAAATCCTTCGATTTGATTCCAATTAGATGATGTTTATCCTATTTCAGTTAAAGATCCGTTGGATTTGTGCGAAAATTCAAATCAAAATGGCCGAAATTCGATTTTTCCCCCGCTGGCGACGATCTCGGATGAAGGTTGAAGAAGGTCACGAGCCTAGCGCGTGCGCCCGTTTCAGCCAATCAGCTGCTGACATGTGTCCCGGGCGAGGAAAAAAATTGCAAAACGCAGAATCTGCCTCCCCCGCGTTTTGAACCTATGACCGAGCCCCTTCCCCCGTGCCTTAGGCCATGGTTCGAACCAGCTGGGCTAGCCCACTTACTCGTTTTTTTTTTTTTCGCAATTTGCATATATGCAATGCAATTTTTTATTATTTTTTTAAATCCCAAAAATTTGTAAAAATTATTTAATCCCTTTTATTATTATTTCTACAATTATTTTCCAAAATTGATGTATTTTTCCTATTTATTTTTTTTGAATATTTTTCCTATTTTTGCTAAATTAAAAAAATAGAAAAAATTGATAATTGATTATTATTAATCACTAGGGCAAAAATGGGATGTTTAAAACTGGGAATGTGGGTCAAACGAGCCGACCTATCCCGACTCGCAGTAGCCCATAAAGGTTGCGGGTAAAAAAGTTTAACCTGCCCCGCCCGCAATTTTTTTTTTTTTTTACAAATTTAGAATGACATTTTTATGATCACCTCCTTCTTTACTTGTTGTATGTCATTTTATCTTCGCAACCATTTAATTTGTTTAACTTTACAAGACTACGACAATGTCAAATTTTCTTCCAAATTCCTCATCCTCAATTCTCCAATGGCATTGGCAATGCATTTCATTTCACATTGAGCTTCCCAACATTGAGTTAAATTTTGATTTTTGGTACTTGAATTATCTTTATGTCTTTTGACCAATGACCAATGTATCGAGTGAAGGTGTGGAACTGCATTGCCTTTTTTTTTTGTCAGTAGGCCAACCCGCGAGTTGCCCGCCCTGCCCCGCGAGCCAAAATTTTCGGCTCGCCCCGCAATTCCCAACTCTATTTTCGTTCATAACACATCGTTTAGTGCTAACTTTTTTATGAACATGCATAACATTATGGTTATCATTATTTCGTAATTAAGAAGAAAAGGACCATCAAACACAATACTGTATCCAATAACATCATATTTATAAAATAAATTAAATTCGAAGTATGAAAAGTTAAAAGAATAACTATTTGATACCAGTCTAGAAACTAAAATTAAATTCCCAAAATAATTAGGGATATAAAATGTCTTTTTCATATTCAAAATGTAACCACTACTTAAAATTAAGCCGCATGTTCCAATAGCCTCCACATGTGAGGACATCTTATTGCCTAAATAAATGCTACACTTACTTCCTATTAGTTTTTGCATGTCTTTTAAGTCCTGCAATGAATTGGTTACATGGATTATAGAACCAAAATCAACCCACCATGTGTCATGATTAACATCAATTATATTGGATTTATAATAGACAAGTGAAAGTTGAGTACCTTTCTTATCAAGCCACTACATAAACTTGGAGCATTGTTTCTTCATGTATCCTTTCTTTTTACAAAAGAAGCACACAACCTCCTTCTTTATGTCATTTACAAGAAGGATTTTCCCTTTTCCTTTGTCTTTCGCTTGATCTTTCCTATTGCTCTTTCCATAAATAGTTAAGTTCACCCTTTCCTTCTCGTTTTTCTCCATAAGTAGTCTGCCCTATTCTTGAACACACATAATCAACAAATCGTTGATTGGCCATTTACCTTTATGTGTGTTGTAAGATATCTTAAATGGGTCATACTCTTGAGGTAAAGTGCAAATGATGTAATGAACTAGGAAGGATTCTGACAACTCAACTTCCAATGCTTTCAATTGGGCCGTAATGTCTCTCATGTGCATGATATGATCATGCACACCCTTAATATTGGTGAGCCTTAGAGTCGAAAGTTCTATAATTATGGTACTAGCCATCACCTTATCTAAAATAGCAAATTTCTCATCGATGGCCTTTAGTAGATCTTGGACCCTTTGATAATGGTTGATGGAGCCCCTTATACCAGCAACAATTTTAATCTTTATGAACATGACCAACAAGCAATTAGATCACTCTCATTTTTCATAAAGACTAAATGCATGTGGAGTGCTGGTTTCAATTATTGCAGGAGGCTCTAATATCCATCCTAAATGAAAAAGAACTCTCTCCTTCTAAACCTTATAGTTATCCCCTTTAAGTTCAAGAACATTACATCGCATATTAGGAAAATAGACAAGTTGAATTGTTGTAATAATTAAACATACATGCTCATGTTACAAAACTTTTTTAGGCTAATTAAGATATGTCATGTTTTACGAATGTAAAATTTTACTGAAATATAAATCTAGTGACATAAAACTTGCTTGTGGGCTAAAGTTCTAATTCAAATAGATTCATCTAAAGTCTTACAATAAAACTATCAAATCATGTTCCTTTTTCTAATCCCTATGGGTAAATTAGAAAATATAATTTGATATTTTATCCTAATTAATTATACACAACATAATAAAAATTCATGTGGGTTAAAATCTATTATATTTCATATAATTAATCACAACTAATGTTTATTTTCACCCGTGATTCAATCAGCCTTAATATATACAATTTTAATTAATTAAAATTATATGAATCACTTAAACATTAACTGAATCCCGAGGCTTAATTATTGCAGCAATATCTTATAGACTCAATTCTAATATACTTATATAATCTAATCAACATCTCATGTATAATGATAAACCATAAATTATACATATAAATAATAATAATATAAGCACATATCGTAATAATTAAATTCATAGAGAGCCAATAGGAATCAATTTACTTTAATAATCAACACAATCAATTTTAATATGCAAAATTATTTAACTAAATGTTAGGAATCTCGGTTCAAAGCCCATTAAATTTATAATAAAATTGGCTGGAAGACTAAGTAAGAAATTGGCTAGCCTAGCTAGTCCATGTCATGACCTCATGTGCGTGGGTATCCTATTGGTTGTGTGTTCGAATCCTTTCAACAGCGCTTCAGTGTGTTCTTCTTTTCTTTTTTTTTTAAACATGCAAGTGCATTGCACACACGAAGCCTAGCGTGTGACCACGCATCAAAGAGAAAGGTTTCAGTTGACTTAAGTTTAAGTCGTCTTCAAAATTTAGCCAGGTTACTACGACTCGGTTTTGACCTATGATTTTTTTTTTTTTTATTACATGCCCAAAATCCCAATGCCTAGCAAGATAGAATCATTTATTTTAAACAAACTCGAAACAAAGCAAGGCAAAGGTATTAATGTAAAATTGCTCCAATAACAAATGTTATACTATCATGTATTATTCAAACATGTTTAGCAACACAATGAACATACAAGAACAGAAGAGGAAGCAAAAAAATTAGATTGTGTACATACTTCCAACCATTGCAAATAAACGCATAGATTTTGCTTGGTTTTAGTTTAGTACTTCTAAACTCTTCATCGCTCAAAACGATAGTGTATTTTCTGAAGTGGGTGGTATGATTAAGGAACCTTAATCAAAAGATCGCGTCCCAAATACATCTTTTACCATCACAGATTTCAACCGACATGATTCGAGCTTGGATGCGAGATTTTCTCGCGTATATATGCATTAAATTGTATTTTCATTGGACCACATTTTGACTGAATTTCCTGAAATCACATAATATTAGGTCGAGAAATTCCAATAGTGCCAAGCATCATAAGTCATATGTACACTCAAATCTAATATAACAAAATTTCATTTAATTATTTTATTTAGGTGAAACAAGTAACATAATCTTAATGTCCTGCGCTCTAAGGCTTAGAAGTTACAATGATGCATGGTTTGTGCTGTGATGCTCAATAGTTGTAATAATACATGGTCTACGCTATGGTGCTTGCCAACTACAACAATGTACATTATGTGCTCCGATGTAACTATAGTAATTCACGATTTGCGCTATAATGCTTGTCAACTAAGACAATGCACGGTCTAGCTATGATGCAACGATGCATGGTCAAAGCTGCAACACTCACTACCTACAACAATGGATGGTTTATGATGTGATGCTTGCTTGTTAAGATGATGTGTTGATGATTTCTTTCCACTATAATACTCAATTTGTGTATTAAGAGTTTGCACTATTCACCTTTAAGCCCACACATGCCCCAATATCTCTTCTTTTATGGTCAAATAGTGGAATAATTCCCTTTAATAAGCATCATTGAGCTTAAGCAAGCCATGATATATCATAACTAAACTGCTACCTTAAAATTGAATACTCTCCTTTGCATGCGAAACTTAATGTCATGCACTCTAAGGCTTAGAAGTTACAATGATGCACAGTTTGTGCTATGATGCTCGATAGTTGCGATAATACATGGTCTATGCTATGGTTCTTGCTAACTACGATAATGTACATTATGTGCCCCGATGTAACTGTAGTAATTCATAGTTTGTGCTACAACGCTTGTCAACCGAAACAATGCACGGTTTAGCTATGATGCAACGATGCATGGTCTGAGCTGCGACACTCACTACCTACAACAATAGATGGCTTATGTTGTGATGCTTGCTTATTAAGATGATGTGTTGATGATTTCTTTCCACTATAATACTCAATTTGAGTATTAATAGTTTGCACTATGCCCCTTTAATCCCACACATGCCCCAATATCTCTTGTTTTATGGTCAAATAGTGGAATAATCCCCTTTAATAAGCATCATTAAGCTCAAGCAAGTCAAGATATATCATAACTAAACTACAACCTTAAAATCAAATACTCTCATTTGCACGTGAAACTTATCTCAAATAATTTTCTATCATCTATTATCATTTTTCACTATCAAGTAGTGGAGCAATCTTCATGATAAGTGTCAATAATTTTAGGTAAACCTAGAATATTATAGCTATCTCCACTACCTTATAGTAGAATACTCTTCTTGACACGTGATAATGCAAGCCAAAACAAGAGGTATAATGAGTGAACAACATAGGGAAAAATCTTAATAAGTTCGAAGGAACAAAAGTTTAAAATTCAATATTAAATTAATCCTAATCAATTCTATTGTTCATTATAACCCTTATCAATTTATAGACATTGTACACCTTAATAAACTATAAAATGAGTGTTAAGGGAACTAGAAAATAGGAAACAAATAAAACTAGGAAACTTGTAAACAAGGAAAGTGAAATAAAAGGAAAGTTTGGATAAACTCTTAACAGGCAAAAGTTGATTGACTTGTTTTGCAATACGGTCGGCTTAATTGCAAATTTGATCAATTGAATCTCTATTGACTGAATCTAGTAGACCAAAATTGGCTTTTTAGGGCTTGATTGATTATTTAAAAATTTTGGCTTGTCTTTTTTGATCTAGGCACTCGAATAATGATTTCATGGTCCTATATTTGTGTCTCTTAGAAAGTGGAATATGTGACATTTTGCTTCTCATTCAAATGAAATGTTTACTTTGTATGTTATAATGAGATTAGCTCAATTCAAGCAAACTATTATTGAATCAAAGTGGAATAAATATTGATAATTTTTATATAGGGATAATATTGAGATAAGTCATTATTACCAACTTTTAAATATAAATATTTATAGTAAAAAAAAAAAGTTGATAACTTTATTAACTATTAAACACATATGCTAAAATATAGAGACTTTTATCATGAAATATAATTGTTGGATTCACGACTAATTCTAATAATTTGCCCCCCTTATAAACCACATGCGAATACAAACAACATGGGGTGGGCGGTGCAGTTCTATCCCTGTGGAGATTGGCACTACGGTGGAATTCCAAGGAGCCGTTCGGTTGTTGGAGTCAACGGTGGAACATGCGAGGCACGATTCCTGTCGGAAATCAAAGCTCATGCTGTCATGCTCATGAGTTATGTATACATATAAAATATATAATATATTTCTGTCGTCTGAAGATATTTTTCCCCCCCCCGTATCAACGAAAGATAAGAGTAGCCAGAAAAAAACATTGAATGACGACAGGAGATAACATGTAGTCCATCCAGTTCCACACACACAAAAAGAAAAACTATCCGAGAACATAGATAATGATAAAGATTGAGAGTTGACAGTGGGGCCGCCCATTTTCCCATACATCAAATTTCGAAAATCCATTAAAATAATATATATTTTTTAAAATAACCATAAAATAAAATACTCCAAAGATTAATAATCCATTTATATTATAATAATAACGCTTTTAAAATTTTATGATATAAAGAAATGTATTTTACTATTATAATATTCATAATGCTTTTAGAAGATTGATCTACCTATCGGTAATTTATAAGTGTTGAACAATTTTTTTATTTTATTTTTTTTTCATATAATATACAACCCAACACTTTAATTTCAAAACCGTTTTCACATGTTGTTCTTGGCCAGGATAAGTCAGATGTTCCTCCTATTAACTTCTTGGTAAATAAGATATGAGACCTACAAAACGTTCTAGATGTTCTTCTTATTAAATAAGATATGGGACTTACACAACTTTACATTAAACGTTTTTCTTCTTTTTTGTTTTCCGATATTTCTATTTTATAATCCTGACGGAATCCACCGATTACGTATCGACGTATATAAATATTTTAGTGTACGGATTATGTATTCATAAATCATATTACTTACATTCTTATTTTTATGTATTAAATAATAAAAAACTTTTCATATTTTAATATTAAAAGGTGTAAAATATATTCTTATAGACACTCGCGGGACTCATGGAATAAGCAGGACGGATGGATCTCAAGCGGGGAAAGGGACATCATGAGTAAGGTCACGATTGTTTGCACACAAAATGTGAAATGTTCTTTATCCTATGACGATGAGGCTGAGTTGCGACATTTTTATCATTAAAAAAAAAAGAAAAAATCGGGGAAATTTGCAAATTGACAGCCCAAAAACACGGCAAAGACGAGATTAGATTAAGATTGATGGATCCAAACAAACGTACATCCCCATCTAAACCCACTTGTATTGTAATCACGCCATTGATTATTCATCTTTTTTTTTTCTTTTTTTCTTTTCAATTCATCCATTAATGCCTCGTACTTTACGGAAACCCCATGAGGCTTTTTTTTTTTTTTTGAGTATTTACTAATGATTTTGTTAAAAAAATTTAACTTGCATTTCTGTCTCACCAAGATTTTGAATAGAAAACTTAAAAAAGGTGAGAGGCTCGAGTTTAAAAATAAATAGCAAAAAGTGAATGACCATTATTATAATCATTTTTTATGATTTAAGAAAACTCGAATTCTAACCAACCAATATGATTTACATGGAATAGGAACACAGAAGATCGAATTGAATGAGAGAGAGAGAAATAAAACCCTTATGAATTAAAATCCTTAAAGAAGATTCATTACTATAATCTCATTGTGAAAGAGAGGTGAGATTCAACTTGAATTGCTTGGGCCCTCATTCGAGTTTTACATGCCTAAGTTGACCTCTCCCAAATCACTATAGCATAAAAGTGTCAAGACTGGATTTGCATGCCTCAATGTTTTGCTCAGATTGATTGTATACATCCTTAAAATAGAAAAATACATAAAGGCTTAAAATAGATAAGGAAAGGAGTCGGTGAAAAATACATCCTTCACAAAATTCAAAAAAAAAAATTCTTAGGCATTGATAAATTTTCCATATCAATATCACCTATAATCCTTATAAATAGGAATTGGGAGCTACTAGATAAAGGACCTTCAAGACTCTCAACTCTCTCTTTATCTTAAATTTTCAAACACTTATATTAACTTAGATATCGGAATGGTCATGCCAAAACAATTTCCAACATTCCTCATAACCTATTTTTCTCTCTTACAAGTGATTTAACCACCCACTAAAATCTAGCACAACATTAACTATATAAGTTAATTTAACAATAACCAAAATAAATGGAATTGGATTCAGTTGGATGGTACGATGGAATGGAAGTCTAATTATCATTAATTATTAAATCTACTAATCAACTTGCTACAAAGCTTTTTCTTTTTCTTTTTAATCTTCAAGATCAAACAATTCCATCAAATTAAGTGTAGCTATATGTATTCTAGCATCTACTGTATCAGGAATACCAACGAACCTAGTTATTGTAATTGCTCAATATACTCTTTTGTGACCTCTCGAATTGTTGAAGCTTCCATCATTATCGTATATGGGCACCCCAAATACGGGTTAAAAAATAGATAGGACATATTACATGTAAAAAATATATTTATCCAAGTAGAATTGACTCGCAATCTTTTTTATTCCGTATACACAATTCATAAAAACAATGTATTGAAAAGTTGATGAAAAATGCATCTAAGATTAGATGCACCCAATTGTACCTATCTTCACCTCCCAAATAACATATTGAGTGTGTGCCTACCTTTCAACGTGACCATTCTAAAACAACCGGTTTGCCCATCTTTTGGCACTCTTAGGACCACTTAAACTCTTTGACAAGTCATCCGTTGTTAAGCTTACCATGGTTAATTGCTAATAAGAATATTAATGAAAAAAAACAAAACACATGACTAAGAAAGAGAAACTAGACTTGGTCGTATTTAATTCTTAACTTGTCAATGGTTCACTTAAACACGCTGAGGCGGTAGTTCTCGGATGTGATGTTCTTGAGCTTTTTATACATCAACTTGGTTGGCCTAACTCTTAACTGTCGTTTGATTACTACTTCAGTTAACCGCAATTGAGATATTTTTATAAAAAGGAAAAAGGAAAAGAAAAAAAAGGGGGCAAAGAGTTGACTTGTTCAAATATTGCTTGCGTTTTTTCACGACCAAGCAGTCTACCCAATGATAATTGGTTTATTCCTCTTTGTCAAATAGGAAATAGAATGCCATCAAGTGGTACATTGACTATGTAAAAACAGGACACGAATAATCCACTTTGTGCGAATCATCTCGAAAGAAAAAGAAAATACCTAATTAGATCCACCATCACAACAATCTCAGATCCACACGAGGCAACAAGCAATCCCATTTAGGCCTTGTTTGATTTGTTCCATGGAAAAGGATTCATGCACTATATCTTAACTAAGAGGACCCTGGCTTTCATTTGGATTGCTCTAATTTAGGCCTTGTTTGATTAGTTCCATGGAAAAGGATTCGTTGGAATCCTGCTTGCGCTTATTTTTAACGGAGATTGATGAAAATGTGAGGGTAAAAAGAAAAATGATTTATAGAAGATAAGAATAGCATTTCAATTAGAATTGGATGAAACTGATGAATATTTTTCCATCTACTCTCTCACCCATATCCACATTAAACTATCACTAGAATGTAAGCACAATGGGTTTCCTAGAATCCGATTCCATGGAATTTGCCAAGCAATACCTTAATGGTCACGTACGACTTAGGTGGCTTTCGCCCTAACCCAGAAAGATAAGACTTAAAAGTTTTATTCCTACCTGCATACATACTAGCTGATATTTCAGAATGCCGGTTGTGGTGGCCTCAAAAAGTCTACAAAAAGCTTAAGCACTTCAAAAAGAGTTTGAACATTAGATTTTTTTCATGGATGTAGACGTCAGAGGCACCTGAGGCTTCATTCACTCTTCATGAGGGTTAAAACAGTATCATCCTACCTTTCAATGCTTTTCATTGTAGGCATAACGTTCTCTGTCATTAACTAGTATCAAAAACAGTTCAGCCACCCAAACTAGACATCAACAACATAATTGGTATGGTTAATTACCATGAATTTCTAAAGGTACTTTCATCTTTTGTAAAGGAGATGCTAACAAATATGCTTTATACGAAAATCATCCGATTTTCAAGTGAAATATAAGCGAAAGCTGATATTTTCGCTGCAAGACTCTATGGCTGGATGCACTTCTTTAAGACTCAGACGCCTGAAATTTGTTCATTCTCGTAACCTATCTGGGATGACCTTTGGGAGAGTACAAGGAAAGCGCAAGCATGGAATTGAAGTACCTTTGTAAGGGGTAGACCAATCCTTAGTAAAAGCACCTTCCTGAACATCTATGCATTATGTCCCTCTTTCTCATCCCCAGCCTTTTCTCAAAGGTCAGAGGCACCTAGGCTCTGGAGAAGATTTTTATGGAATGGATAAGAGGACAAGCCATCCTTGGCTGGTGCAAAAGCATTACAAATCCCCAGCAATCGGTCTGTTCTTCTAATTGTGCACTACTAGTGAATGTGATAGAAATCACCATAGCAAGGCATCAGCTAATGAGATATGCTAGTGCAGAACAATATGTAGCAGATTAAGGTGAACATTTAACCATCCCGTAACCTCCTGCAAGCTATGTGTTATTCCCGTGGATAGTTCAGTTTATTAATTATACTGCAGCATGATATCCGAGGAGCTATAAAATATCAATTCATTTACTAACTCTTTCAACACCATGTTAGATATGTGGATGTAGAATTGATGAATGTAGAATATGAAACGATGACTTGGAGGCACCATAAATTGCTTTTGGATTTACTAAGTGTAGAATTCTTCCAAGATACAACCAGACCTACAAACTTCATAGTAATTTTCTAAATGTTTAAACCACACTTGGAACGTAAAAAGAAATGGTGATTTTACAAAGATTTTATTAAAAAAAAAAAAGACAATAAATGATGAAAATCCATGCTCAATTTGCTCAAAATAAAGAACTTACACAATAAATATTAATTCAACTATTGCAATGCACAAAAAGACTCCCAAGAGTCATAATCCCTAGAAAAATGAATCTTAAGCAATAAATTGCCTAAATCAATTACCAATTAATATAGACCACATAACATGAAGTAACATACCCCAATTGATTAAAACACTATACTTATTTGAGCTAGGGTCGCAAATTTCACATGTAATAACGTTCTGCAAAATTCAAAACAAATTATCCAAACTTGCTCAACAAGTTATTCGAACCACTTGTCTTTGATACAATTTTTGCACTCAGAGTGACTTCGTCCTAACTTGTTCAACAGGTGGTTCGACCCACTTGTCTTTGAAAGATACTTTCTACATTCAGAGTGACTTTGTTTAGATTTGTTCAACAAGTGATCCAAATGAAGTGATATTCACATTTTCTGTCTCCCATTTGGTAATATCGCCTTAAACACTTAGTCTGATGTCAGAATCAATAATCCTTTCAACAAACCAAGGTGTAGAACATGTAATAACTGCAATCAAAGACATGGAATGAAGCTTTTATTCCTTGAAATGGTACCAGCTCATGTCACAATCCAGGACCAGGACCAAACAAGTCCTCCTCAGAAGATACATAAAGGAAGTAAGTGAATTTAGACACCTAATAAAATTGTGTAACAAATCAATACCTTCTTATAGGCTATAGCACACATCTTGCTTAATTATGCAGGGCTTTCCTGGGGTAATTGCACATTTAAAGGTTCAACCTGATTAAAAGATCAAATATTAAACTCAAGAAATGAAACAAGTATGTCATTGTCAATCAAACCTAAATCAATTACATAAAAACTGCAGCACTAACCATACTAGACAATTCCTCTCGTATAGAATGCAGAGACTCCAACACTTTTCCCAAAGTATCCTTTCCTAACTGGAACTTGACTTCGGATTCACCAAAGTGAAACTTCGAGTCATTCTTTAGCTGCAAGAAAAAGAGTAAGTTGCAGAAAGAGTGCCAGATAACAACATCTTCACACACTAATCAAATAAGAATCGAGCCCCAAGTCTCAGTTTGTAGTGCCATATGAATTACTATCTATGATAGGAGTACCTTCAAATAAATAACAGCGACGGGGTCTGCAGGCTCTTCATTGCTGCTCGCCACATTCCATGTCATCGTCTTTAAACTCGGTAAAGCTGCCTGGACAATTATCATCATAATGGAACAGCGTGTTTATCTCCCACTACCCGTTGCCATCCAACTACAAAACTTAATGGTGAAGCTAATGCAATGACACTAAACGGTTTTGATTACATTGCACTTTATTACCTGATCCTTGGCAACGTCTGCACGCCATTCTTGTTGAAACTTCTGCAAGAAGATTGTTAACAGTTTGCGTAATTCGGGCACGACCTCAGTTGGAAATAGATTTTGAATCTCTTCCTTGGTGATATTACTATATACACATCCACGTATCAACATCCGAAGACATACCAGAAGCTGCCAAGCACATGGAAACAGACACAGTTCAATAATGTATTCTACCTATTCTTACATTCATATAACTCAGACAAAGTTCATGTATCCAAGCGTGTGCCTGTCCATATAACCCCAATCACGTACTGCTGTATACAAGTAAAAAAGGCAAAACCCTAATACAGAATCTTCGTACTTGGCAGCAGTGGGTGGCAACAAGGTTCCCACGGAACGTAACTCTGAAGTACCTCAAAAAAGTTTAAATCCTCCTTGGTACTTACAATTTCACCCTACCAATGTATAAAATTTACAAGTCACCACTTGAGTAAAATCTGGCTGGTCACAGCATATGATTAGAGATAGACAGACAGGAACACAAGCCGGGACAGGTGAAGAAAACTGTTCCGGACAGAAATACAGACAGGGTCGAGGTCGGAATCGTCTTGTAGGTGAAGCATGTCGCAGATGATACCGCGGTCGGTGGGATCGAGACCAGTGTTTCGAGACCGCCAAAGAGCTTGAAGAATGTATTCAACGGTGTCTTTGGAGTTTGATCTTACCAGAAGTGGTAAATGATCCCATAACGCCATCTTTAGGATTTGGGAAGTCTCTGTTCACTCGAAATTCTTAAACCCTAAATCCCCCAATTGAAAAAAATAACGGGGTGACACTTCTCTTCCTGGAAAATATTTTTTGGAAAATACTCCCTCTTGTCTTTGTTTATTATGCTTAAGAAAATAGCTTTTAAATAGATTTTTTTTTTTTTATGAAGGAAAACATTCTCCTATTAAAATATAAATTCTACTCTTTTCAAGAGAAATGATGGACTATTTTCAAACAAAACTTTAAAAAACGGAATGTAACTTTGCAAGAGTTTTTGCCCTAATAAAATGGTATTTGTATTATTTTTATTATAAATTATATTTTAAACATGAAAATGATGTAATGAGAAAGAAAATAAAAACTTTTTAAAACTATAAAAATTAAGTAAAGAGATTATAATAATACATATTATAAAATCATTTTTATTTACACTTTACCTTTAAATAAAATACATGAAATAATATATTCATAGTAACATGATATATTGATTTATTTTGGTAAGATTATGAATTGCACAATATTTCTAAGTTAAAAACTGGAAATCTTATTCAATATATTCTTATAAATATAGCCAAATACATAAAAATATATCATGTTTAGGAAAATAATATTAAGGGATGGGCCTTAGCAAGAGTTGATTTGACTAAATCTGAGTTAGTCACTAGCTCAAATCATTTGAATAGTTTGTTGAGTAGAATTTAAGCTTTATAGTGTTTTAAATCAAGTTAAGCCTTAAATGTTAATAATTTTTTTAATGGTAAGAGAAATATTTTTTAAATAAATCAAGTTTAATTAAGTAAAACTCAAATTCATTTAGTGATATCTTAAATTGAGCTTGAACTTAAAATTGAGTTTAAGTTTTAAAATTTGATTCAAACTTAATGCTCTATCATGTCGACTGAGATTTGAAAATGCCCAAAAGATATAACATGCTAAAGCAAATATGTCCACTAGTGTTTAGTTACCTACTAGTAATTGAATTCCCATTAAATGACTTGAATGTATAGTATAGTTATGAAATGTGGCAATTTAATTGAGGCAAAACTTATCCACATGTTACTTAAATTCCTATATGTTTATTTAAGTTTAATTTAAACTAAAGTATAATCAAATTTAAATTCAAATAGTTTGCCAAGTCATTTTCAAGCTTTGTAACATTTGTTTTAATTAGCTTTTCTATCAAATCAAGCTTAAATTATTTGACTAATTAGCCATTATAGTTGAACTCAAATTACTTAAATAATTTACTTAATTGAGTTTAGGTTTTATGATAGTTGACATTAGTTCTCCGAGACTAATTGATCAAATTCGAGTTAAACATAATTGAGTTCAAATATCAATGTTATTTTAATCTTTTAATAATGTTTTCTTTTTAATTTAATTGATTCAAATTAAGGCCTTGTTTGAGTTTTTTCTTCTTCTTTTTTTTTTTTGATCTTGTCTATTTGTGTTATGTATCTAATTTATATCTATTTGAAATTTAGCGTTTGAAAAACTACCTTATATATGTATTTTCTTTTTTTTTTTTATAATTTTGCTGAAGATAGTAATATTGAAACGAGAATTGAGAGATAAAATTTCATATACTTTTAAGACAAAATATTTAAAATATATATATTATACATTGGAAAGAGGAAAATTTAATTGATATTTTTATAAAAAATGAATAAAGTAAATGATATATAAGTCCAACTCTATAAAAATTTATTAGGTGTTTAATTTTATGAAAAGAATATAAACATATTTATGTTTTCATCTTTATGATATCTTTTTTTTTGTGTGGGTACGCAGATTCGAGCAAATGACAAAAAGATAAAAAAAAAAAAAAAGACAAACCAAATAAACCTTGACACAATATTTGAAACGAGGGAAAGGGAAGGAAAGGAAAGTGAAGAAAAGACATTGGAATTTCAACGTATGGATAAGAAGGGAAAGTGGGAGAAAAGGGCAAGTATGGGGAATTATTTACATAGGTCTCATATTATTTTTCCCTTTCAAATTTGTTATGTTTGGAATGAAGGAAAGAATTGAAAGGAGAAAGAAAATAGAAGGAAAACCTTACTTGGAAAAGGAAGGAAAATGAGAGAGGGTGGATTTAGGAGGAAAAGTTTTCCTTATGGCCTACATTTCCACCCTCTAAATTTGAGTGAATTATGGGTGAAAGTTATTGAAATTCTAATTATATTCATAATTTCTTACTTTTTGATTTTTTTTGTCAATTTTTATAGAATGATATAGTAATTAAGTAGTTTAAAGTATTTTTATATACTATTTTGAAAAGCACTTATTACAAATTCATTTCTTCATCTTTTCCTTCATCTAAATGGGAAGGTGCATTATTTATTTCTTTCTATTTTCTTTCCTCTCTCATTCTTCTGCTTCACTTTCCTTCCCTCCCAATTCCTTTCCTCTTTCCAAACATGGTGAAAGAGGAAGGAAGGAGGAAAAAATTTGCAATGACCCATTTACTATTAGTTTTACTTTTTACTTACCTTCTTTGGTATTTTGATAATTGTATATTATACTTTATTTGTCCTATTTTCCATCATTTTATTATCCAAATACATAGAAAAAAAAAACAATTCTTCCCTTAATTCATTCCTTCCACATTCTTTGCTTCCTAATTTCTTCCCTCAAGGTAAATGAAGTATAAAGTTTGTCAAATATCGTTTTGAGTTAGGTGGTTGCTATTGAAATGAACCAAATGATGTACTCATGAACTGCGAGACACAGAATAAGAAGTCTTTCCTTCTCTTTTGACTCAGAATTATTAAATATAGACTTTTACTTACACGAGATTATTCAAAAAAGAATACAATACAAGTAGAAGTATTGTTAATGTGAAGTTAAGCAGGAAATAAAACAAAAATTCCATCTATAATTCTATATTCTGATAATATCACCAATAATCCCCACAAGAACAGCTTCCATCTTTGAAATAGTGAAATCTGTTTGCATCTCTCATGACAATTTCGCGTCCAGTAACCAAACTAATCAACTTGATTGCATTATGGCAGTCTTTGCAAATCCTGTGAGACTGCACTGCTTGCAATGGCACCCAATCTGGTGTATTGATCAACCCGAAGGCGATTGCCAATTTCTCACTGTGGTAGTACGGCGACACTGCCTCTCTTACATCAACATCTGGGAGCAAATATTTCTCTTCAGCAATGTAACCGTGTTTTGAGATCTCGCGCATCAGATCATCAACCTTTTGATATATTTCTTCCGTCTGCGCATGGGATTTATCGCCTGAAAGAAAAATATGTGACTGTTTCTCTATATCAATCCAAGTGCAAGCAGGAAGCAGTCTCAAGCCCTTCTTTTTCAAAGTTTGGAGAACATCCGCTGCTTCTTTTGTCTTTCCAGAACTATTGTATATGTTCAAAAGCACAATGTAGTTACTCAACTTCTCTGGCCCCATTCCATAAAGTTTCTCAGCTGCAAGCCGACCAAGCTCTACATTTTCATGAACTCTACAAGCAGTTAACAAAGCAGCCCACATGTTCATTGTTGGTTTGAAGGGGGCACTTCTAACCAACGCAAAAGCTTCATCCAGGAGTCCTTCCCGACCCAACAATTCAATCATACGTGCAAAATGCATCGGTCGAGGCTTCACCTTGTAGTCTCTACTCATTGATTGGAAAATTTCCCAACCGCGCTCCCACAATCCTGCATAGCTACAAGCAGAAAGAACCGCAAGAAAAGTGACATGATTTGGTGTCATTCCCTCATGAATCATCCACTCAAACACCTCGATGGCCTCCTCTCCCCTGCCATGATTACCGTACCCAGCAATTAAAGCATTCCATGAAATCACATTCTTTTGTGGCATCCTGTCAAAAACATGCCGAGCATCTTCTATTCTCCCCCATTTGCTATAGAAGTCCACAAGTGCTGTATTTGCTACGATATCAGAACCATATCCATGGCGAATCAAGCCAGCATGAGCTTGCTTAGCATGATCCAACGATGCTAACCTAGTGCAAATCCTGACTATCATGGAAAACGTGAAGTGATCCATCTTGGCACCAGAATCACGCATCTCGTAGTACATCTCTAAGGCTTCTTCACTAAAACCATGCAATGCATAGCCAGCAATAATCGTGTTCCATCCCACGGTGGTCTTTTCAGGCATCTCATCGAAGACAAATTGAGCATCCTCGATGTTCCCACACTTACTATACATATCAATAAGAGCACAAGAGACAAAAATATTCTCGTCCACGCCCATCTTATAAACAACAGAATGCAACTGCTTTCCCGCAGAAATAAGACTCAGTCCGGCGGAAGCCCGTATCATTGTTGCAAATAACCGGGAATCACCCTCGGAACACTCCTCCCACATGGACAAAAACAGCCGAAATGCATCCACATGATCCGCCGAATCAACTAGCCCTGCAAGAATCACGTTCCACGACACTAAATTCTTCTCAGGTAATTCATCAAACAGTTTACGCGCATCTATCATCATTCCACATTTCACGTGCATAAGCAACACCCTGTTCCTAATATTCAAATCCGGCTCAAACCCAACACTCGTCATGTACTTGCACACCCTTTTCACTCCTCTAATCGACTTCGACCCAATGCACGCACTAATTAACGCGTCATATGTACTACTTGCTAATTCAAACCCACCTTCTAACTCCAAAATCTCGAACAAATCAAGTGCTTCTCGGTACTTTTTATGCAAAACAAGCTTCTCTATCTGACTGCAAATACCTGGACTCGGTTTTCGAAGCCGGGTCTTTTTATCCTGCTCCAAGTTTAAATCTTTAGTTAAGACGAAGCCTAGTTTTGATGGGTTTTGTTGTTTAGGACGTGGAAGGAGACCTTTTTCGACTGGAGAAGAACACTTGACTTGACCCAAAGGTTGTTTTAACTTTCTCTTACGGAATGAAAATGGAAAACCAGAAAATAATAAAGGGTTTGGAGTAGAATCAATAGGATCTGGATGTGATATTGGAAATGTCTGAGTACGAATTTGATCGAATAAAGAATGAGAAATCTCCATTTTGTTTAGATAAATCTTGGGCTTCCAGCTTCTTTTTTCATGCTCTTGCTCGTAACGGGACTCTGTTCGTGTCTGGCAGTGGAGTTAGTTGTTCGTAAGCATTGGAAGCTCCGCCTGCCAGCTCTGTGTTGTAACCGAAAGTTGGCTTTGGTTTTGGGATACTCGAGTTTCTTTTTGTTTTCTCTTAAAAAAAACAAAAGGAGTTATATTACACGATAGGAGAATCTCCTGCACGGCTGGAACATGTGTAGTGGTTCGAGTAGTTAACCAACCAAACCAAACCGTGACCTTCGGATTCTCATAACGGGGAATTCAAGCGTTGATTCGATTCATGACAATCTCTGAACGTGATCTCTAAACAGGGCGCATTCAGAACTATATAGCAGGGATCATTTTTTTTTTTCTTTTTTCTTTTTGAGTGCATTCAATATTATTTAAAATCAAATAAAAAGAAAATTTTTAATTTTAAAAAAATTAAGAATTCTATTATGGTTTTTTATAAATAACATTTAATACTAATAATCACCATTAGTATATTTACTAATTGTAAATATATTTGGGCAAGCATGCACTAAAGGTGTCTAACATGTAGGTAGCATGGTCTGCAAAGTAAAGCTCCACAGTATGAAAATGAGTCTATAGCACATGCAAGCTATATTTACTAACTAGCACAACAATATAAGGGTAGCCTGGCAATATCATTTGAAGTATATAGGTATCAAACAATCTGAAGTCTTAAAAGTCACCACATGTAAACATCCAAAACTTCAAGAAACAATAAGAAGTGTTGAGCTAAATACCTACCTAAAGACCTAGTTGTTGAAGGTATCTTTACCATATGTATATGTAAATGAAACTCTACAGGTTTGTCACTTTTCATGAGTGCATTTGCATGACCTAAGTTCTATTGTATGTGGTCGTTATCTTCCTTTTGGCCACGTACAGTAGGGCATGGCATTATTATGACCTTAAAAACTTAGCGAATGTTGTAGATGCCTTAGCTATTCATTCATAGAAAAATCATTAGAATGGTGGAGTCTTCTTTAACTTGTGTATCAACCAGCAAACTCCTGACATTTTTTAGAAAAAGTTGTAGCTCTCTATTATATCTATTGTTTCCTACTTGGATAGAACTCCCTGTTGTAAGTTAAGGTTCACCATTGCAATTGTAACCTTCCAAAGTAACTAAACATCTCCTCACTTATCTATATAGCTACTTCAAAATATGTTAATAACCTTCCAGAGTAATTAAGGGTCTCTTCGTTGTAAGTTAGGGTCCTCCATCTACATTGTTTGCTACCAATGGTTTGTACTTGTGTTTCCAATACAAAAACATGTAATTGATGTTGATTAGTGGCTTAAAAATAAGAAAAAATGTTCGCTTTATTTTTAGAAAAAGTGATAAGTTCACTCATATGAGAAAGAAAAAGATATGATACCTATGGTGCACAAGTCCCTCAATCCAAAAGGCCCAAATGACTCGTAAAAAATAACATCAATCCTCTTACTAAATATATAGACATTTCCACATAACATTAGTACCTAAATTAGCCTATTATGTAGCATTCAATAAATGTAGGAGCACCACACGTGATGTGTTCCATGTGCTATATACTTGCTAAATAGCATTATGCGTTGTAACTTGAATTCTTTGTTAGAATAGTGTAGTCAAACTGCTTACAAATGAAGATTTAGAGTTCTAATATCTTAATGTTCGATGAGCTTCATACCTTCATAATAAGACATCTTGACATAGTGGTGAAGTCCAATTGAGGGTAATATTGATTAACAATGGCATTCACATAAGCAAGTGGACCCTCATGTTTTGTGATATGAAAACATCTAACCTTATTCTTCATGAAGTTTATTTACACCATATTCCTATCAATACATTTTATAAACATTATTTACTCTCTCTCATGTACAATATAGCTATGGTAGTATAATATACGATGCATCTTCATTGACTATATCAAGTGTTCATTTTTTTTCAAACTGCATACCCACTTTAAATTCATTACTAGAGTTTCATTGTCATTATGCAAAGTTGGTCCTCCTTAAACATTGTATATCCATTATTGACGCTTGGTGTGAAGAATGGTATAAGTTTTAAATTCTCAAGAGCATCTACAGTTATTGAAAACCCACAACATTGATCATTCCTCATCACTCTCCTTACTGGAATCTTTAAAGGGCTCTTAAAGAGCTACTTCGATCCCATGGTTCATATCCCTACTAACTTCAATCATAAAATTTATATTTGTTTCAAGCAAGCTACAATTGTTGCTTGCTTCTTGAATCGTAAGCATAATTTATGATTTATGCACTTGAGTTTCAATTGGATTAGCTTAATTAAGTTGCAGTCTTAAGTCACTTTTAGGTAAAGGCAAGTTGATTTCTTGAATTTGGACACATAACTAAATTGTAGCACTAACACTGCTTTGTACTTGTGTAGTTGCTCGATATCATCATTGTCATCATTGACATAAACAACATAATAATAATCCTCACCACCTCTTATAAAGGTGCACTTATGTATCAAATCAGTTAGTGTGTCTCACTGTTAATCTTAAGACCCCTATGTAAAATACTAGGTAATCGCTCATATTTTACATCAATAAAAGCTCTAATCACTTTCACAAGGTGCATGTTAACATACTCTATTATCTCCATCAATAACATTTTCACATGCATAACAAAACACTCTAAACTTTATTAAACATTTTCACCTAACGATAGTTAAAAAACTGCATATAGCCAAATTGTATGTAAACTAAATCTCTCTACACTTTCCGATTGTGCTAAAAAAAAAAAACCATATATTTTGACAATTGCAAAGAAAATCATTTCACAAAAAGCAAATAAAAATTTTGAAATAGAAAGTTTGGGAAAATGTACTATTGTTTACATGCATTAGACCATTCTCGTTCTTAGTTTTTGGCACCAAAACCTAGATTAAGGACATGCTTTTTGGGGGTTTTAAGGAATAGAGAGAGGTCCTTTTTGAAGGACCTAGAAAAGGTGCAATAAAATATATTTTATTTTATTTTTTCTAGACAAAAGTGATTTTAATCAATTAATAATTCAATAAATAGTTAAATTCATCAACTTTAGTAAATATTATGAAACTCTCGTTAAGGATCTAGTGATAAAGTGGGGAGTTCTTTAAGGAAAAGAGGTTCTTATGGTGCATTATGAAATCACAATTTCAAGTTTTACTTCTTCTACATTTATATATGCTTTTAAAAGCTGAAATTGTAATTTATTAGAATCATTAATTCTGCTTTTGAGATAGTAGAATTACAATTCAATTATGTTTTTTTAATAATTATTAATTAAAATTACTTATTTAATATTTAATTTTATTATGGTATTTAATAATTAATAGTACTTTTAATAAATTTTACTTTATATGCATTTTATTTCACTTTTAAATACGAAAATAAAATAATCATTTCGATCATGATTTTATTTTATTTAATTTCATTCCATATCATTTATATATATCAAATGTGATATTAAGATGTTGGTATAACAACTTCAAATTACATATTTAGAAACGGGGATGGTCTAGTATCAAGAATTGGCAAAAAAGTGGGGGGGAAAAAAAAATCTCTTTGGTGTCTCCATAATAGAGGGAAAAAAGAGCTGTGATATCGTGGAATGTGATGAAAATGGTGAAATACGGATGCCGATAAGAAGAACGTGAATGGAAGTAGGAATATCACCACAATTAGGCTCAACATCTGGTATCTATCGAGATGATTTAAGGTTTTTTTTTTTTTGTAAGAGAAAAAAATGGACGAAGTGAGGCTGGGAATGCGATAAAATTGCGTTAAGATGCTATTTAAAAAAAAATACTCTTGCTGGTCACGTACTTTAAGCATTGCTTTTTATGAATGCAACTCTCTTTTTTGTTTTTTCCTTCTCTCTTTCTTCCCCTGATTTTGATTTGTTTCCTATTCTTTTCTTAAAAAGTTAAAACTAGCCAAACAAGACACGTAGGTCCATCCAATGCGAGGTGTCCAAACTCACCATGCACCTATATAATCAAACCCAAATCGTCGTATGATTTTCAAGACCCCTAAACCTTGCCCGATCCTGTACGGAGTAAATTATTTTTTCTCCAACTGAACCGCTGGTTCTGCCCAGTTTTTTTTTGAAACTTTGGCGCCTATTAGCTCGAGAATCTTTTTTTTTTTTGAAGAAAGAAAAAGAAAGAAGGGATGGCACCGCCGGAGCACCGCCGTCCGCTGAAGCGAGCGGCGATATCCGACCAACAGAGGCGGAGAGAACTCTCACTCCTCAGACAAGCACAAAACCGGCAAGATGCTCAGCAGCGTGCTCGCTTTTTGGCTTCCAGCGTGCTGACTCTCGAAACACCCGAACCCAAGCCGGAACTCGAACAGGAACCGATTCCCGAGAACGAACCGAAAGAATTCAACGTCAGGGATGCCGCGAAGCTTAAAGGCGCGGAGGCTCGTAAATGGTTCGCTAGACAGTTAATGCTTCCTGAGTGGATGATCGACATTCCTGATCGATTGCCTCTTGATTGGTTCTTTCTCTCTCCCTCTGTGTGTGCGTGTGTGTGCGCGTAATTTTCCTCTAGGTTTAAATATCGCATAATGTTTTAGGTCATTAAATATAAATTTGAGTTCGCTGCAGTTCTGTTATTTATTTGATTGGTAAGTTAGTGGAGTGAGCTAAATTGAGAATTTGTCCCATGTGTAGTTTTGACACTGTGAAATATGAATGAAACTGGAATTCGTTGCTTGTTATGTGTGCCGTGTTAAGTGAGTTAAAAGCTACAGTTATAGAAGTAGAAGCTATTCTATTTGAAACGGGGAGGATCATAGGGCCAGTAGCATGAATAGATCCCAAATCATTAGCTTGAAAGGTTAGGTGTTACAGTCGAAGTTAATTGCTTTGCGGAAGAGATTCTCTGAATAATTTAATGTATTTGTTACATTCTTGTATTTATTGTGGCTTGACTAGCGAAGTAAATGGACCAAGTGGGCTTGTAAACTACTTGAGTTTGGCTTGACAATTATTTGAGTTGAATTTGACAACAACTGAGTTGAGCTTGAGCTTCAATGTAGTTGGCTTGATAAGCTTTGTGAGGTTGTGAGTCTAATCAAGCTCTAGTCTAACTTAAGTATACATTGACTTTTATAGAACTCGAGTCAATTTTTAATGACAGTATAAGTTTTGATAAAATGGAGAATATATATATTTTTAAAACAATCAAGCTTAAATGATTTTAATTTAGCTCTTTTAGTAACACTTTGGGCTAGGCCCGAGTTAGAAATTCTAAACTCGATTGAGCTCAAGTTGGTTTGAGTTTTGACCTTTTGAGTTGAACTCATAGGTTGAGTTCAGTACTATCCAGCTGAATTTGGTTCATTTACAGTTCTAGGCTAGAAATGATCGTGGTTGCCAAAAACATTTGTTCAAGCCAATAATGCTCGATAGGAGAAGGTGGTGAGATATGACTATTGCAACTGGAGGCACATATTCATGGGTGATGGCTGAATTGAAGTGACCAAGAATTCTGGAAAATGAATATCATATGTTAAATGAAGAACTCATTTCCTTTAAGTTGTGACAGAATTTTGTTTTAGCTATATGATGCCATCAACTGCCACTTGTTGCTGCTACCTAAAATTAAAGCAATTAGTTAGCGCGATATCTTTTTATTGCTATGGGACTTAAGGACATTGTAAATACTTTACACCAAGTATTGAAAAAGTAAAAAAACAAACTTTACAAGAAGTTTTCCATGTAACAGACTATCCCTAGAGGGAGAATAAATGCTATGTACGCCAATTTATTTGAAGACAGAAGTTGAAGGAAATCTTCTATGAATTTATGTGTATATTCTTTTTAAATCTTAGTGTCATTTTAAGAGGGGGCTGGTTTTATTCTTGAAAAGCAGACATGGGATTGTATTTGAAATATGAGCTTTTGTAGGTATGTATTCGCAAGGCCTGCTGGAAAGCGGTGCTTTGTTGTTTCTTCCAATGGAATCACAGTTAGTAGGTTACGGAATGGTTCTGTCTTACACCGCTTTCCATCTGCTCTACCTAATGGATCACGGACAAGAGATGCTTCTGGAACAGCACAATCATATTCCATACTGGACTGTATATTTCATGAGGTAACTCATTGTGTCAGAAAAAGAAAATATGGTCAGCTAGCTTTACTTAACTTGTGTTTATAAGTTGTTGGCACCTCTTGCAGTCTGATCAGACATACTATGTCATCGATATGGTTTGCTGGCGTGGATATTCCCTATATGACTGTACTGCTGAGTTCAGATTTTTTTGGATGAACTCCAAGCTTGCCGAGACTGGAGCTTGCAACTTACCTTCTCAGCACCACAAGTATAGATTTAGCCTGGTACCTATCTATAACTGCGATGAAGATGGCCTTAAGGCAGCTTATATGGGGGCAGTGCCATACGTGAAGGATGGGCTGCTATTCTACAACAAGTAAGGATTTCCTGATTAATTAGGATGCTCCCAAAAGTTCTAGTATCTTGTTTATCTTGCAGACTTTTATGGCATTATTAGCATTTGCTATTATTTTGCTTGTGGCTTGTGAGTTGGATGGATGTTAGCCTTTTTCTTCTTGTCTGTAAAGCACAGCATCTTCAGATTGCAGGTTCCAAAAGCAGTAGACTCCTGCATATGTGTTGCAGGTGCTTCTTATGTGCTGAGCCATTATGATATTGTTGAAGGTGAGCACAGCACCGTGCACTTACAGCTTGAGCAAATGAATCAATATAAAAGACTTTTAATTAGTGACTATTCCTCCAGAATGATTGCAGGTCACTAAACATCTATTAGTAAGATGAGGATCCCACCATTGAGCTCTCACAAATTACTGATCTACTTTAAGAAGTGAACAATCTTAGATGTCTAGCTCTGGGCAAATACATTCTTAAACATCCTGCTGTTCAATATACTTATATCTTAAAAAGTCGGTTTTTCTTGTGGACTTCTGGATTTACACTTTGATCATTTTTTACTCTTCCTTTTTAATGTTTTTCCCATTCTCCATTCATGACATTTGGGTATTAGAGTTTCCTTGGGGAACCATTATGTAGACTTCCTTTTTTTGGGTAAGTCAGTAAGCTTCAGTTTTATATATATATAAGTATGTGTAAATGGCAATGAGGCTACAAAAAACAAAAACAACTTTTTGGTATATGGTTACATTCTTGCAAAAATCACTAAGTACTGAACCATATACCCAAGATTTGGTTTACATAGTTTGGAACCTTTACAAGTCAAACTGAAGCGCTAGTATGTTCCACTATTCACCATACATGAAGTGATCCTACAGAAATATTAATTCTTTTGAGCGATGCATTTGCTGCATTTGATGAATTCTCCACCCTTCTTTCATTGCTTTCCTACTGTAAATAATAAACTGATGTAGCAAAACTGAGCTTTCATCGCATTATCGTAGGATATCTGGTGCTTCTATCAGCCTGCAATCCACCAAACATATTGTGCTGTAGCACAAAATTTTGCTGGGCATATAAATTTGGCAAGGGCTACCCACTGTATTTCCTTAGGATAGGAAAAATTAGAGAACAAAAATGCTCATGGGACTTGAGGGGTTATACAAATATTTTGGCTTGATTTTCCCCATTTTCGAAGTCTATCCATTTTGAGGAATCTGCTTTGGACTGCCATCAACCAAAAAAAAAAAAAAAAACTCTATCTAGGCACATGCTTCTTGAATCATACACAATCTGCCCACGAAACCTTAGCTCTAAGATTTCTCAAAATCTAATATACCAGCTTTTATTACTAATCGGCATGGTTTAAGTTCAAGATTTAATCCATTAGGGGCATCCCATCTTCACTTCATCCCAAATCATGCGTTCCTGCCATACCCTGCTAAAAATACCCATAATTGAGCATATCTGATATCTAGTGGCAAGCCTGTCGCTCACTCTATTGGTCAGATGGGAGTGGAGTGGAGTTTATCACGTCAAATGGTTTCTGTTGCACTTATTTCCTACACAAAGGTATTATGATCTTGTCTCTAGCATGGAGTATTTTTCTCCAAGCCTAAGAATATTCTGATGGGGTCTAACACTCCAAAAATTCTTCCTCTTCAAAATATAGAGTTTATCAACCTAGACATAAGTTGCTACCACAATAATTGCAAACTTCCCTTTTCTAATTGGCCTGCTTTGTTCAATTATTCCTCCCTATGTGATAAAAATTTACTAGTCTAGTGGGGAATTTCATGTAAAATTCATTCTGTTAATATGCTGTAGTCCATCTTGTTATTTTTGATGAAATCAGTGGCATATCTGGATATCTGATTGGTAATTCACTCAGTTGGAATCCAAGCCGGTCCTGTCCCTCATTGCAGTCTGAACTCCACTGGGAAAAATTCTGCCCCTGGCAGGATTTGCGCGATAATTTAGATGAGACCTCAAATAGGTGTGGGAAGGAAGGGTGCCCCTGTAATATTCCTCTTGAACTTGGGAAATTTTCCATTAATTTCCCATTTAGGTTTATAGAGAACTTTGGAGTCTTGATGCAATGCATGATTCATTTGACGAATTTATCAGGAAAGTTCATTGCTAGTAGTGTCTCGTCAATAAAACTTCATTCATATCTACATTAATTGCAAATTGTTTGGCCCTATCATTCATGTGATAGCCCTTCTCCAGATCTCGTCTAATCAACGTATTGTCCACAAGCTGTTGCTCTTTAATGAAGGCTGACTGTTCCAAACCTACCAAGGACAGTAGTATTCTTTCAAACGATTTGCAATCACTCTGGATATATATTTATATCCACTGTAACGTTTCAATTGTTTACTTCCCCACGATTACCATTTGGATAGTATTTTGGAGCTGTCATGAGCTGGAAAGCATTTTTGTTCTCTGGATAAACATTTGTGTAATACCTATGGATATAATGCAATTATAGTGGAAATGCATGAGACTGCAGTGAGGAGTGGCTACTGCATATTGGAAGGCAGTTTTCTTTAATATCTCTCTACCCTCTTGTTTCTTAAAAAAAAGTGCTTCTTTCCTAAATTTATTGCAGTGTAGTTACTTGCTCTGTCGGTGAATTTTCTAATTATCAAAGCTGCCGTGGCTTGAACAGTAAGCAGAATTGATAGCTCTAATTCCCCTCTTAAACAGGCCAGGCTTATAGATGTGGTGTACTGTTTTCTTTGTATTATACTATATGCACTATCCAGTGTGGTAAAGTTAAAATAAGATCATTTATCTCGATATATACTATGATTAGTGCTACCCTTATTAAGTAATAACCTCATTTTGATACACCTTAGGCAAGTAAGGACTAATTAGCTGCATTATTTGACTGTGGCATCTCCCATATGATCTTTGATATATTAAATATTAACATGAAATACCAGAGCAGGAATAATATGCATAACAATGCAAGAAACTTATGCAAGAAACTATAGATGATATAAATTTGAAGCAACATAGTACAAGTATCCAAGAGCTTGAAGATTAATGAAGAAAAGTTCAAGGTGGTAACCTTCACACTGCCAAAAGCTCTTCTTGGGAAATGGACGAAAGTTCTAAATGCTTGTTGGTGATATTGGAGGCTGAATAACTGGCTGCCCTTATGAATTAAGCATTGAATTTAAGTTAGTAAATTCTTCAATTGTTTCCTGTTCCTTTAGGTTTTATAAGAAATTTCACTTGACCAGTTTAAGGGTCTGATTAAATAAGCATTAACTATCTTGTTTGGTTGAGCCTTAATGGCATAAGGAGGGGGAGAACATCTAAATTCAATTAAAGGAAGGAAAAAAAGAAAAGGAAAGCTAATAAGGGATCATATGCTCCTGTCCTTTTTTAGTTTGTTGAGAAATTCCTCTTGAGTAAGTTTACCTTTTCCTTAAGTTATCCAAAACCAGATGACTGGTCACCATAAGATTGTTCAAACTGCAAAAAGGACTCACCTGGTGCAAACAATGCTCCCCAGCCTGTGTGGGTGTAAGGGGAGGATGAACACATATGCATGCAGCCTTACCCTTACATTTTTTGCAAAGAGCCATTGTTCCTATTACAAGCTTACAAATAGCATTTTTATACTTTTCCAACAATATTCCAACAATATAATTACACTAGAGATGATGTGTTCGTTTGGGTCCAAATGCAAAAAGGCAACATGTTTTTCTTAGTGGTGCAAATAGATGAAGTATGTTATGTAAGGTTGTGGAAAAAGATGATATCTATTTTTAGTGATGCAAATAGGGGATGAGATTAAACCACCAATTTTATCCTAATTTTCTAGTCCTTCCTCTAAATGCATTTTCCCTTTTTGCCTTCTTGCTTATTTAGCTAAACTACTTAAAAGGCATTTGAGATACTTCACAAAACATCGACTGAATGCTTTCAGGAAGAAAAATTAAGAAAAGTCCAAGGGGCTCATTTAAATTCTGAAATCATATTTCTTGGTTCTTATTCTTTCTGTAAAACTTTTCTTTTGTTTTTGTTCTTAGGCAAGCGCATTATCAAACTGGTAATACACCCCTGGCACTAGTCTGGAAGGATGAGAGCTGCAGCCAGTATGTCATTGATACAGATAGTAAAGGAAATGTCCCAAGTCAGCAGCAGGTCTCTCTGTCTTCTCCCTCTCTCTTTGCATCACTTGAATGAACCGATGTGACTAAGTTTAAGCAGGTGTTAAATGGATAGGATAGGGTGGAAAGCTTATCCTACATTTCACTAGGGCCAACTAAATTCTATACCTTGTAGAATTTGTAGGTTTCGGATACCTACATTGATACAACCCACAACAGAAAAATCTAACTCAAATGCATAGTGACACAGAAATATAATTGATACAACCCAACAACAGTAAATCTAACCCAAATGCACAGAAAATGCTAGCAATAACGACACAGAAGAACGCAAGCTAGATAGTTGAACAGAGAGTCAATATTATTAGTCTAATATGATATGGTGAAAAGATAGCGCAGGGATGTAAGAATGTGGATATGAGTGTATGGGTTTATGGATGTGTGTATGATTGGGTAAATGTTCAAGTATCTGTAAGCGTATGGGTATAAGTATCTGTGGTGTATTGGTTTGTGTATAAGTATGTATACGAGAATGGTTTTTGGAGTATTCATGGATATGGGTGTAGTTCTGTTTATGAGACCATTTGGGCTGATTTGGGGGTTAGGGTTCTAATGGTAAATGATGATGGGGAAGAAAGTGCAAATGGCTGCGTGTGTATGGTCAAGTGTTTAGTGTTGTGGGGTCATCTGTATATGGGTGTGTGAATGGGATGGGTTTTAGTCAAGAAGGTGGGTGGCTATGATGGTGGCTGTGGGTATCACTGGATGGTGGTGTGAAGGTGTGGATTTCAGTGTGTAATGGGAGACATGAGCAAATATGCTTGTCAAGAGACATACTCTCTCTCTCTGTAACTTTCTTCTTCTTCTTCTGTCTTTTCTTTCTTTTTTTTTTCACACGATCCTTTCTCTCTCTTCTTCCTTTTATTTGTATTTGTAGTTTATTTTTTTTCATTTATTTTTTCTTCTAAATATTCCCCTAGAGGGTACAAAGGAAAGGCTTTCCTCCACCATCGCCCCCCCCTACCCTTAGGCCAACTGGGTTGCCCAGGCCCACTTCCCCTAAGATCATATCATATACCCTGTAGAATTTGTAGGTTGCGGGTACCATATGGAACATGTGTGAGCTTTTTTATATGTAATTTAAAAATATTAATGGAGATATGTTAATACTTAAATATTATAACCATTCATACCCATAATCATGATATTTAAATTAAGTAAATTATTACATTAAGTTAATTATGAAAATTTGAGCTTAAAGAATTTCGATAAAATTACAGAATAAGTACAAAGTACAATGACTAGATTGCAAGTGTGGTAACTATGGGACACATAAACAACTGCAAGCTTTTCGATAAGACTTACTAATGGTTAATTGCACGTGCTTTAAAGCATGTGCCAAGGCATATTTTTATCCAATGATTGGCCTTAAAGACTAGACTCCTAACTGTGGATGGGTGACTATGGTGGTGAATGGTTTTACCAAATGGTCGTCTTTTGTGCCTTACAGAACCTATAAATCACATACACTTGTTTCTCCAATGAGACTACTCTAAGGGGGTTTGTTCTCACAAGTTTGAGGTGCCCTGCAAATTCTATCTGTTGGGTAGATGTCTTTGCTAGTTTGATAGTGTCACAAAAACGCTTAACTGCAGAAACTCGCTTTTGCTGCCATTGTATATTTAGTTCTGGAGAATGAAATGATACATCTTGTCTACCATCCAATTCTGCAACAAGCTTTGGCTACAAGAATTCTTACTTTTGTGTGTTCTATCAAGTTTGAACAATCCTTCTCCCCAAAAAAAAGAAAAAAGAAAAAAGAAAAAAAAAAGGGTTACTGTTTACTGAAAAAAATGAAAAAAGAAAAATAATGTATAAAAAAGAATTTGAACCTTGATTCCAACATGAATAGGAGATATAAGTTAGGGTTAGATTTTGGGCATTTAACTTAGTTGTCTGGTTGAGCATTAGCCTAAAATTATGGTTTATAAAACCTTTAGTTGAATTTTTATTATGATTCTGTTTTTTAGGAATCTTTTATAAGATAGTACGTGGTACACTACATGGAGTAAAAAATTACAAGGGACCTGAAAACTTAGAACATGTGGTATGCACAATACAAAGTCCGAGGTGGTTCTAGGTGAGTTTGAAGTGACACATTGTACCCTTAATTTGGGGGAGTAGCTTTGAAAATCTGGCGTCGCACATTTTGATATTCATCTCTAAATGTGACCTGCAAAAATTGAGGATTAGGTTTCAAAGAACTGTGGAGCAGGGTAACATGATCAGTCTTGCACCAGCATTTTTGACAGTTGCGAGGGAAGTGGCGAAGACTCTGAACAGACATGCATGTCCTTATAAACCTAAGAGTATATGCTTGTCTATGTATTTTCTTATTTATGTAGTTCCTATTCTATTTTAGGTTGTCTTGGAGCTGCAGGATGATGGCAAATTGACTACGTCAGATGATCCTCCTGTGGTCTTTGGAAGCTTAGACTCCGAATTTATTCAAAAGGTTGGTTTACCTTTATTTTAATCCATATGGCAAGTTCGGAATAATCTATGTATGATTCATTCTCAACCATTTTATAAACCCTAATTAGTGCCGAATTTGGTTTCATGGTGTTAGGATGGTTGGTTTAGATTTATTCAAAAGGTTGGTTCACCTGGATTATACTCCATGTTGCAAGTTCAGAATAATCTATGCATGATTCATTTTTAACTAATTTATTAATCGAGTGCCGTATTTGGTTTCATGATATCAGGATAATTTTTTTGGGTCAGTTAACTTCAACTATATATTAATCCAGTGCCAGACTTGGGCTCATGATGTCAGGATTATGACTCATGGAATAAGCTACTGATGAGTCATCTTCAACTATTTTAATAACCCTGATTCGTTGAGAATTTGGTTTTGTGATGTTAAGACTTGATTGTTTGTGATGGGCTCTTTATTTTGTTTGATCAAGGAAAAAGTTCAGATCATGACAATAAAATGAGCTGTGTCATGAAGCATGGATCTTTTATGAATTCAAATGGGTCACCACTTACATGGAGTTATGCATGTATGCTTTTAGCTACTAGGTTAATAATATTTTGGGAAAAAGCTGGAAATGGAATGTGAACTGGAAGGAGAATAATATCTCTGGGTCATGTATTTTTCCCTTCAATTCAATGGCTAATGAACCATTTGGCAAGATTGTTTACTAATAATAGAACTATAGGTCCCTTGTAACGATGAATACTAAGGTTTTCGCCATATTATGGAATTGGCAGGAATTATGCTCCACAGAGGTGCTCTCACTGTACCTCATAACACTGATCGTTCCCTGCCAATATTTACAAATTGCATTTTCTATCCATCGTTAATACATTTCATATTTCCTATTTTCAGTCAAGGCTGCGGCCAGGAAATCTTTTGAAATTTGCTCTTGGTGATGGAGGATTAAACATTGTAGATGGGAGGCTTGAGAGTGCTGAAATACATTACCTTGGCCAATCAAACCGTGCTCGTGCTTTTGCAGATAGCTATTCAAAGGTTGGTTAATGAGGCTTTCTACGCTTGATCATGCTACTACCTTGTATTTTTTTTAGGATACTGGTATACTCTTGTGCTTCAGTTTGTATTGATATGTGAACAACTATCGAACCTTTGAGGTTTTGCCATTACATGCAACGAGTAGGATATCCTGCGTGTTGCCATGGTAATTATTGTTCCTTCCATCATAAAAGCTAAAATCATAAATGTTATATATTTATAATGATATAATATTGTTCAATATAATATAGTTATTACATACAATATGTACAAGTATACACTATTAATAGCCAACACAAACTGATCCATATTTGATTCATGAATTTGGACAAACCAATATGATAATAAATTTAAGTCGATTATGATGATAAAAAAAGATCTTATGAATCATCTGTACAGACCCATATTTATCTTAAATTGTATCTTGTAACTGCTTTAATCATGTTTTTAGGAAAATGTATCAATTGGTTTGGAATCTAAAATTTTTCAATATATTGCTTGCTTGTGTCATGCATTTAGCCCTTCTCTTGAATTGTTTAAGGTTGTTTAATTGTAGATGTCCTTGATGGATATTGTTTTTTTCCCCAATCTTGCATACTACATTTCAAAAAGTCATAATGAAATTTCATAAAAACAATAATTACAAAATTATGTATCCTTGATCATGTGCTTTGCAGATAATGTTCCAGTACACTGTAAGGCATTCGCCTTTAAGGATAGATGATCTGTTGTCTTCCATTGTTTCGATGGGTGGTCAAGAGCCTGCACCTTCTGATGTTGAAATGGCTGGCTGATGCTTGATGGTTTAATCAAAGGAAGATTCTCCTTTCCAACCTGGGGTGGTTCCACAGTCCGGCTTTTGTTTGTACCTTGTGGAGGGACTTATTTTTATTTACCATTTTAACGGGTCTTGTGTGCTGTAAAATGGACAGTCCATGCTTAATTTATTAGTGAAAAAGATAATTTCGTAATTTGGATGAAACTAGTTTTCTACTATACTTTACCCGAGTTACGATCCTAATACCCACATTACTTTTGAAAGACACAATCTAGGCAAATCGACCTTAATATAAAAGAAACTTGGGACTAAGTTATAGTTTGTCAGAACATGCTTTGGACTTACAATATTTTTTACGTGAAATATCAATATTTGTCACTGCCAGAAGGGGTAATTCACGTGCATTCAAATAGATACTCTTGTCTACGTAGGAATAAGCCTAATTGGATATTCAATACTTGTGAAGTCCTCTTCAAGGGTTCTGTACGAATATACCGTATATGACTTCTATATGTGAGTGGAGAATGAAATTGAAATGGTGGCCGAGGTCAGTCCACCATTCCTCTATGATATCAAGCCACCATCCCATTATGGTGTCAAGTCACCGTTTCTTGTGGCATCAAGCTGGTACAAGAACTGGTTGGCTGGTTCATTTACTACCATTCGGCTGGAGGTTTCTTCAACCAAACCGATGCACTTTTCCTTACCCAAACATGTTCAATATTAATTCCCCTTTAGCAAATGCCATTTAACAATAAACCATTAACCATACGAAACCGGAGCATGTCCTTTACTAGTAGAATTATTGGATCCTATGCACCTAGTCACTCTCAATGATTCCATAATGTTACACACCGCCCGATTAACCACCTTACAAACCATAATCAGTAATAACCCACTAAACTAATAAAGAACAAGATGGATACATTTATCCATGTGAATTACATTGTAAAGTTGTGTGAATAATGATTCGGATGGGTGATTGATTTGTTTGGTTGGCTTGTTCATTATAGTTTCCCTTGTTCATTACAGTTTCCCTTGTTCTTAATCTTTTAATGTGAAATGAGGATTGTTGTATAATATTAGTTGGCCACTTAAAAATAAATGGAATTAAAGATATTAGACTAAATTAAAACTTGACTTGTATTGCATGGTTCGCCCTACATTGATTTGAAAACTATCATTGCTACGTGTTAGACGAAGAGAAGTTGCTTAGTTAATGAGAAATCCCGTTTAAATATTCGTGAACTAAGTGATGTGGAAGAGGAAGCTAGGTGCTCTCATTCTAATGTTTTAGGTTTGTGAGCTTCTTGTGAGGAGCTATGCCACGAGAAATCTTGATTGATCTATCTAAAATATTTGAATATTTGGAGAGCTAATTATGATCCTTGAGCATTGATGGTGGTCACTAAATCCTCAATCCAAGGTCAAGAGAGGGCTTATACCTAGAATTCGTGCTACTTATTGAAAAATTGCGTGTGATGTTTGTATTGTATGGTTGATAACTTGCTTATAATTGCTCATGCTTGTGAGTAATGAGAATACTGCACTTTGATCTCACTGAGTGATGGTTTATTCACTCTTCTATTTTGTGATCTACTATGTTGGACCTTTTATTCACATGATTGTTAGAATGACCACCATGGTAAGTTTCAGACTCTATTAGGCTAGGTATGGATGAAGTGAGGCTAGTGGATAGAAATAGACTTACTTAGAGTATCGTATATTTTAAAACGTCCTATAAACTTCTATATCAATATTATTTTTTTTATATGGGACCAAACTATATAAATTATTTTTCTTTAATTAGCTAATCGTCTCATTAGTAGGATTCTATTTTGTAACCTACATATGAATATTTATTTTTTAAAATATATCAATATAAACATTTTTATACTTAGGGTAGACGTTTTGTTAGTGTTTTACAAGTGGTAAGGCATTAATGGCAAATTGTCATGACTAAGATCCTAGTTTGACAATATATGTGTTTGTGCTCAACATATGTAACTAGAATGACTTGTAGCTTTTGTTATTTCTATTATGATGATCTAGTGTTGTATTGGTAATGGAAAGTACAAAGGGAAATCAAGGTAAAAGGACCTACTAAGAAGGTGACCTTCTTGAAAACATACCAACTCTTGGTTTTGTACAAAGTTCAGGCTTTAGAGAGCACTTATGCATGTGATATAAGTGGATTTATAAAATTTCCTTATTCTTTCAATGAGCCTTGCGAAAAGTACATGCTTCACTTATAGAGTAGCGGTTCCTTTATGATCTTAGTGTCAAATGTTCATGGCACTTTTTTTGTTCTCATCTCAATTAGATTAATTTGATCTGATTTGCGACCCTAGCAAGTACAAGAAATCAACCCTCTCCTATCTTTCATTAATTACTTTTTTTTTTTTCAATATGAGGATTGGGTCTATATTATAGCCAATATGATTTGCTACCTATTTAAAATTTGCAAAGTATTATGGGTAAAATTTATTCCTATTCTCAACACTTCTCGCATTTTCTTGTAGCTCTCTTTTAAACAATTTATCACATTGAATGACACGTGATAAAATTGTAAAAAATATACCAATGGAGCCTAATCTAAAGAAAGAATGTCCTGACTTAAGAAAATTTATTAAACTGATGTCGACATTTCTTATATTATATAATGGTTTCAACTTTTGACAAATAGGTGAAAAGGACTTATATAGCTTGTTAACTTTACTGTATACAATGAATGAGGAATTGAATTGTAATTCAATGAGAATCGAGTAGAAGTGTAATCATTATTACATGTCTATTACATTATTTAGTTGTGTAATGAATTATATTGGAATAAAATTGAAATATCAATTATACCCTCACGGTCCGTTTACTTGAGAGATAATAGAGAGAGAATAGAATAACTATTCCCTCTTAACCATCTATTATCTTATTTACTTAAAAAAAATAAGAAAGAAAATTTAATTCTTAGCACTTTTCTATTCTAACTCTATTCCCATTTCATTGGGAATAGATATTGCTTAAGAAAACGTAGAATTTTTTTATTTCCTTTGTGGTAGGAATAAAAAATTTAAACATTATGTCAATTATATCCTTATTAATATTGCAATTAATAACTACATAGGAATAAATTGATAATTTTATTTGTATTTTCAACTTAATATTGTAATTAATAGAGTGAAATAAATACTGGAATGGGTATTTTATGTAAGAAAAAATTATATGAAGTAAACTCTAGAATAAATTTTTTTAACTTATTCCCGGTAATAGTCATTCCCAAAAATAACTTTTTTATTCCCTATCTATTGTATTCTAGAAAGAAAATGGGCCATTAGTGCATACAATAGAATTAGAGTAGTGTAATTTATAAGGACATGATATTTATGACAAAAATAATAAATGGACTATTGAATAGCAATTCGGGAGTCATAGTCTAACATTGAATTGAACATCTTAATAGAAAGTTTCTATTGAATAAGAGGGGAAATGAATAGTTATTTCTCCATTGAATAAAGGAGTAGCTATTTTCCTCAAATAAACATGCACGTAGACAAATAAAATGCATATTGTAGCTAACACTAGCTTCATTCACAAGTGATTAAAGAAAAGCTTATATATATATAAAGTAGGATCCATATGTGTAATTGTTTTTTTATATGTCACAGTATAGATGGATGGTGTTGCTACAAACATATTCTCTAGGGAACAACTTTTTTTCCCCTCTTATTTTGGAAAAGATGTAGACTTTTTATTATTTTTAAGTAAGTGTTTAATTAATATGAACTATAAAAGTAATTTGCATTTAAGGGAAAATTACATCCATCACTTTATAAGTTTTCAAAATTATAACGGCATGTCCTTTTTTTTTTAAATTATGCACTTAAAGATACACACATTGTTATTGTTATTATTAAGCCAACACCTTTGCTTTTGGACTCCACACCCCTTTATAGATTCTAAATTTTTTATCTTGCTTTTATACTTATTTGTGACATTTTGCCATTATTCTAAATAGACAGTTTTCCATCCCTTTTAAAAGATACACTTATAAAAAAAAATACATTTAATAGTTTCATCTTCTCTAATTTTAAAGCCCATAAAGAAATGCGGTTGTTTTACTTTTATGTATGTAATAGGTTTTACATTTTATCTTTAAGTTATAGTAATTATTCCCCTTCTATGATAGTTTTCATCTCAAATTAATTGCTACTTATTTTTAATCTTTCGTTTTCATCTTTCTCTTTGCCTTCTTTATTTCTTTATTGATTTAGAATTACTATACATGTTAACTGAGCAAATTAAATGTCATTAATATATTTTTAGTCTATTTTATCCACTATGTTTATAATTACTATTACAGTTGTACATTCCTTTATTTTTTTCTTACAAATACTTTTCTTTCTAATAATTGATTGTATGTACAATTTATATTGATTGTTGGTATATATCTATGACATGCATTTGCCCAACCTTTGTAAAAAAATCAGTAGGGACTCTTTAGACTTTTTACAATTATAAACTTATCTACATAGATATCTATGTATTTTAAAACCTATTAGGAGATGCAATGTTACGTGATAAGTAGTGTATATGTACAGGTAGAGATAAAAGATGTTTATATAATTTTGAAGGTTTTTAGAAGTGATTAATATAGTTTACTTATATCTATAACATCAAGCTAAAATTGGCTATTTTACTCCATACATTTTAGGGTTAATGTAGGAAATAGTATTGGAACTTTCACTAATTTTTCAATTAAGTACATGATCTTTAAAAGGGTTAATTTAATTCCTAGACAAAGTTTTTGAGGTCATGAATAGTACCTAGCTTAACTCCATTAGTGACTACTAGCTTATGTGGCCTTTTTGTCAAACCATGACCTAACATGTGTTTAAATACACCAACATGGCATTAAAACATTATAGATAGGCATCCACAAAGGTAATGACATGGATTAAGAAGCATTGAAAAAAAAAAAATAGATCAATTAGCTTAGAAAAGAAAAAAAAAAAGAAAAGATGGAGGTGAAGAAATTAAAAAATTGCAAGTGACACAAAGGTACCCTAACAAAAAAAAAAAAAAAAAACCTAGAAAGTTAATTACCCCTTAAAAAAATCAACTACACATCGAAAACCCTCATTTTCCCAAAACCCTAAACCTAGTCCATCCCTTCATTGTAAAGATTCAACACATGTGAGAGAGAGAAGAAGTAGGCAGATGTGAGATTACTTGATTACATCTGTGGTGACAACAATGTAGTGACCCAGATGCGAGAAAGATAATAGAAGCAGGTGGATAAGATGAAAAGTGCACTCTTTTGTGATTTGGCTTGTACATCATACCTAGAGTATATAGGAAATATTAATCTTCGAGGTTTCTAAAATTTAGGGTTAAGGTTTTCGATTGCCTTAAGAATTCCCAAATTTGGGGATAATTTAAGGTTAGGGTTTCATGCTTTTGTGAGGGTTAGGGATTTGCCAACATTAGTGAACTCACTCTAAGAATGGATGGATGCCTTGACTCTATCCGGAAAATATTCTTGCTAATCGAGGCACTTGTTAAGATTTTATATAAGAAAACTTTCCCACTTTTCTATGTATTTCTTTATGCACGTCTTCCTCATTCCAAGCTCCCATGAAATATTATATCATACATTAGATTTGGCAAATTAAAAAAAAAAAGAAAAAGAAATACACCAGATGTTTTATTTATGTAAATACCTAAGAAAAAAATTATTTAATATTTGTTGTAAATTAAAGTTAAGATCAAAAGCGTAATTTTCATAAGATACAAGAGGTAATTTTGTCAATTCCTTAAAATAGTGTATAAACCCCAGTTTGACCTAAAGACTGCTTTTCACCATTTGTGCAGTAACAAACAAAGAGGTACTCTCTGGAACTATAAGGCGACCTAGTGAACAACAATAAAGGACAAACCAATTTCATCAGGTAAGAAGTTTCAAGGATCAAGTCATTATATCTAATGATAAAATTGATGATTTAACCAACTTCTAGTACATGGTTCATCAGAATTTGGATCAAGAAAGAGAGCGGAATGAGCATTGAAGCTAGTGACTAAGGGTTCAAATCACGAAATTAGACAAGTAAGTATACTAATCTACAAAATTCATTATAATTTACAGATTTTAGGATTCGATTAGGCTTATGATCAAGGGAATTAGGTTAAGGAATGAATTAGAAAAGAGGAAAAGTAGTTTGTGAGAAACATATACGGTCAAGTACATGCCTGTGTACTTGTTTGTGTAGAAATACGCATTGTGTATAGAAATGTACATGGACAAATGATATCCCATATACTTGGGTGTGTCAAAATATAGAAATTACATAGAAAGGTACATAGCCAACTACATGATCGTGTACCTAGGTAAACTAAAATACCAAAATCTATAGAAAGATACATAACCACTTTATACGACCGTGTATCTAGGTGTGCCAAAATGCCAAAATCCACACAAAGATACATGGCTACTCTACACAACCTGGTATCCTAATGGTGCCGAAGTACATGGCCTAAAGCACGACGATGTAGTTAGAAATATTTTGTTTATCAATTTAATTTATACTTATTTGAACTTTTATGCAACTTAAACATTTAATAAAACCTTAGAAACTCCAATAGAGTAAGAAAAGGAATTATATAATGATTAAGTGATTAGAATTAAAAAATGTAGATTATTCTTAGATTAGTACTAAGAATGAATTATTTGTGTTTTAACATATTTCACATTAGCTTTAAGTCTAAGACCAAACGTGCTTAAGTTTAAGACTTTGGGTATGTGTAACTTTGGTTATTTCTTGTGATTATTAAGATAATAGTAAATTGGATTAAGTTATAATGGATTGAATTAAGTTGGTTTAAGTTACTTGTTATGTATGCTTGGCTTAGCCTAGGAGCTTGTAGTGACACATTCCTACAGGGCACTCCAATGATCCTTATGTGACGCTGTCTGTAGTGGAGTCGTACTTGGTGGCTAAGGGATTCACTTAAACTTATGGAGTAGATTACTAGGAGACATTTGCCCCTGTTGCTAAAATGAACTCTATTAGAATCTTGTTGTCCTGTGCAGCTAATCTTGATTGGGACTTACAACAGTTTGATGTGAAGAATGCATTTCTTCATGGGGACTTGGAAGAGGAAGTGTATATGGAGATCCCTCCTGGATTTGATAATGAACAACGTTAAGGAAAGGTGTGTAAATTGAAGAAAGCTTTATACGGACTCAAACAATCCCCCTAGAACTTGGTTTGATAGATGTCGAGTCTAATTTTTGAATTCCTATTCCTAATCCGATCTAGACTAGACCCTATGCTCATCTAATATAGATCCTCGACTTGAGTTAGGAATTTTGTTTGATTTTTGGAGTCGCCACCCAACCGTTGTTAGGAAAAATTGAATTAAGACTAAAGGAGCGGATTAGTCTTAATTTAGACTACTAGTCATCGTTATTTTCCTCTTCCCATTTTTGTGAAAAGAGGAAAAGGGAAAACCAGAGTTTCTAAGTCTGGAGGCTAACTTATTAAAACCTTTAGGTTACTACCTAATCTCCTAAAATTGTTTCTCTTTAGAAATGTGTTTTATTGTGTTTCTGTTACTTTTTATTATGTTTTGAATTATTATAAGAAAAGGATTTTTCATTCATTTTATGGGTTGACCCGGATGGGTGCCTACGTACCTGCTACTCAGGATCAAACAAGCCGTAGTTCGCTTTTTTGAAAACTTTAAGTTTGTTTGTGAATTTTAATTTTGAAATCTTTTTTTATTTATGTTTTTTATCATTTTTGGGATTTTTCTAAAAACTCTAAGCCTAAGCTTTGATCTGATTTTTGAAAATGATTTTTAGGAAAAACATCAATTTTGGATTTATTTTAAGAAAAATGATTTTTTTTAAGTTCTAAAACTCATTTTTTTTGATTTTGTGATTTTTATTATTCTTCTTGATTTTTTTATGATTTTTTATGATTTTTATGAAATTTTCTATAATTTTTGTGAATTTTTTTTAAAAATTTTATCCTAAGTTAATATCTATCCTATTTTGAAATCTAAAGTTTTATTATTATTTTCCTAATATTTTTTTATTTTTCTACATTTTATTATTTATTTTTTTTACATTATTAAATTCTAGAAAAATCTAATTTCTACATTTTCCTATTTATTAAAAATAAAACATAAATCAATAAATAAATAACTAACCAAATAACAAATAATAAATAAATAAATAAATTAATTCGGAATAAATAAATAAACAAAATAAATAAATTAAATAAAATAAAAAATTCGGAAAATCCGACTTACTTGGATCCGGGTCGGTGCGCGGGTCGGGTCGGGTCGAATCAGGTCGGTCGGGTTGGTCAGACACGGCGGCGGGGGTTACTTAATCACGGCGTTCCGGCGGCCTTTTGCAGCAGGTGAGGTATCGAATCCTAGCTTCTCGAGGGTGCTGAATCCAATGGTGATGGTGGTTCACTCCCAGATCGCCTCCTGGTGGTAGTTCAACGCCGGTCGGTGGTCGCGGTTTTGGGTTCTTCTCCGATGCTCTTCGATTTGCACTCTTTCCTCACTTTCTCTCAATTGTGATTCGTGCTCTGGCTTCCTCTACTCCTCCTCTATTTATAGGCGTCCGGAAACCCTCTTAGATAAGCTCAAATTGGCCGATTTGGATAAATCCGAATTTCTTCCGTTTTTAGATTTGATTTTATCCCGGCGATTTGATGTTGATCTCTTGTTTTTCTTTGATTTATCTTATGGATTCGGCTTTATCTTGATAGTAATCTAGAAGATTTAAAAAAAAAATGATCGATTCCACCTTCGTCGGACTTGCTCCGGCTTCTCCTCGCATCTGTCCAGGTGAAGAAGACGATCACGCGCGACACGCGTGACTTCCTTCGGCCAATCGGATGCTGCCACGTGGCAACTCCAGGCGAAAGGCAAAAAAATTGCATCAAATGCTCGGGGGAAGATTCGAACTCGCGACCTCCAGCCTCCCACACGTTCCCAGCGCACGCACGAACCAGCTGAGCTGGCCCAATTTCCCGATTTTCTTTATATCGCAAATTGCATATATGCAATGCGATTTTTTTCATTTTTTGTATTTTTTGAAATTTCAAAAATTTATAAAAATTATTCATCCCTTATTATTACTATTTCTGAAATCATTTTTCAAAATTGATGTGTTTTCCTATTTATTTTTATTTTTTTGAATATTTTCCATTATTTTTGCTAAATTAGAAAAATTGGGGAAAATTGAAAATGGATTATTATTGATTATTACTCATTCCTAGGGCAAAAATGGGGTGTTTACAGCTGCCTCTCTTTGTAGTAAAGTTTGAAAAACTTAACTACAAAAACAAGAAAGATGCCATTTTTGGCCTCTTAAATAGGTTTTTGGTAGGAAAATACTCCATAAGCTAATAATCCCACGATTTAAGATGGACCTAACAATTTAGAATGATGTTCCTTCCCAAAAAGTGCTTTATGGGCTGACTAATTGGCGACATGACACATCTCAAGCATTGTGTAGGAATGTATGAGAAATAATGATAGGAAGCGTCTTATCAGACTAGCAACCTTAGAAAGAAAATTTATTCAAGAAGCGCCCTTATGAGCTGGCCACCTGTCAACAGAAGCGTCTTGTTAGACTAGCAACTGTTTGGAAGAATATTTCCCGAAAAGTGCCCCAAGAGCTGACTAATCGGGAGAGTTTAGGAAAGTGCCCCTCATGGGCTGACTAACCTTGAATTGAATGCCTCAAAAAGTGCCCCCTATGGGCTAACCTTGAGGTAAATTTTTAGGAAAGTGCCCCCTATGGGCTGACTAACCTGGAGTTGAATTGTCTCAAAAAGTGCCCCCCTATAGGCTGACCATGAGAACAAGGTTTCAGGAAAGTGCCCCCTTTGGGCTGACTAACCTGGAATTGAATTGTCTCAAAAAGTGCCCCCTATGGGCTGACTAACCTAGAATTGAATTGTCTCAAAAAGTGCCCCCTATGGGCTAACCATGAGAACAAGGTTTTAGGAAAGTGCCCCCTATAGGCTGACTAACCTGGAGTTGAATTGTCTCAAAAAGTGCCCCCTATGGGCTAACCATGAGAACAAAGTTTTTAGGAAAGTGCTCCCTATGGGCTGACTAACCTGGAATTGAATTATCTCAAAAAGTGCCCCCTATGAGCTAACTATGAGAACAAAGTTTTAGGAAAGTGCCTCATATGGGCTAACTAACCTGGAATTGAATTGTCTCAAAAAGTGCCTCCTATGGGCTAACCATGAGAACAAGGTTTTAGGAAAGTGCCCCCTATGGGTTGACTAACCTAGAGTTGAATTGTCTCAAAAAGTGCCTCCTATGGGCTAACCATGAGAACAAAGTTTTTAGGAAAGTGCCCCCTATGGGCTGACTAACCTGGAATTGAATTGTCTCAAAAAGTTCCCCCTATGGGCTAACCATGAGAACAAAGTTTTAGGAAAGTGCCCCCTATGGGCTGACTAACCTGGAATTGAATTTGTCTCAAAAAGTGCCCCCTTTGGGCTAACCATGAGAACAAAGTTTTAGGAAAGTGCCTCCTGTGGGCTGACTAACCTGGAATTGAATTGTCTCAAAAAGTGCCCCCTATGGGCTAACCATGAGAACAAGGTTTTAGGAAAGTGCCCCCTATGGGCTGACTAACCTGGAGTTGAATTGTCTCAAAAAGTGCCCCCTATGGGCTAACCATGAGAACAAGGTTTTAGGAAAGTGCCCCCTATGGGCTGACTAACCTGGAGTTGAATTGTCTCAAAAAGTGCCCCCCATGGGCTAACCATGAGAACAAAGTTTTTAGAAAGTGCCCCCTATGGGCTAACCATGAGAACAAAGTTTTAGGAAAGTGCCTCCTATGGGCTGACTAACCTGGAATTGAATTTGTCTCAAAAAGTGCCCCCTTTGGGCTAACCATGAGAACAAAGTTTTAGGAAAGTGCCCCATATGGGCTGACTAACCTAGAATTGAATTTGTCTCAAAAAGTGCCCCTATGGGCTAACCATGAGAACAAAGTTTTAGGAAAGTGCCCCCTATGGGCTGACTAACCTGGAATTGAATTTGTCTCAAAAAGTGCCTCCTATGGGCTAACCATGAGAACAAAGTTTTAGGAAAGTGCTCCCTATGGGATGACTCATTTTGTGCTTTTGAATATGCTTTCTACGGCCTGAACTAAATGATGTGATGATATGATGATAGTTATTTATTTTAATATGCTTGCTAGTTTATCGTGGATAGCAAACAAACAACCGAACCTTCGTACTGGTTTGCTTCTACTTCATCTCTTCTTATCTTGATACGGGGTTGAAAATTTTGATGTGCTCCCTTTCTTTATGCGCAAGGCTCTTTTGACGGTAATGTTATCCTAATGATGTGCTCAGTTCTAATGTTCAAAAATAAATAGGATTATATCACAAACTATATTAAGATTCATTATCATTTCAACATTTATCTTTCATTGGTGATATGGTGGGTAATGTGTTTAGGAATATTTGTTGTGATGAATTGATTTGAATTTATTGACCATTCAGGAGTATTAACTTTGCTTGTAAAAAGTAAAAACTCGACTCAACGAAATCTGTATCGAATATTGTCTTTCATAAACATGGGCAAAATTTCGATTCCCTTGCCTAAGGATAGTACATCTTTACAGCATCTGTGTTAATGGGGTCTCTCAATTCTGGACCATCCATTTAAGTCAATATCAGAGAACCTCATGATAAAACCTTTTTCACCACATAAGGGCCTTCATAGTTTGGGGTAAATTTCCCTCTGGAGTCTTGGGCGTTCGGGAGAACCTTCCTTAACACCAGATCCCCCTCTTTAAAGTACCGAGGTCTCATCTTCTTGTTAAATGCTCGGGCCATTCTTTGTTGGTAACACTGGCCATGACATAATGCGGTAAGTCTTCTTTCATCAATCAGATTCAGCTGATCAAGCCTTTTCTTTACCCAGTCTGATTCGGTTAACTGAGTTTCTGACAAGATTCTGAATGATGGTATCTCAACTTCAACTGGTAGCATTGCTTCAGTACCATATACCAATGAATAAGGGGTAGCCCCCGTAGATGTTCTTATTGAAGTCCTATAAGCCATGAGAGCAAACGGCAACATTTCGTGCCAATCTTTGTAAGTTATTGTCATTTTCTCGATGATCTTCTTGATATTTTTGTTAGCTGCTTCTACTGCCCCGTTCATTTGAGGTCGGTAGGGAGTTGAATTTCTGTGGTTTATGTGGAATTGTTGACATAAACCTGTCATCGATTTGTTGTTGAGATTAGTACCGTTGTCGGTGATGATGGACTCAGGAACTCCACATCGGGCTATTATGTCCCTTTTTAAGAAGCGGACTATTACCCCTTTTGTGACATTGGCATATGATGAAGCTTCTACCCATTTGGTGAAGTAATCGATCGCTACCATTATAAATCTATGGCCGTTGGATGCTGTTGGAGTGATAGGGCCTATTATGTCGATTCCCCACATGGAGAATGGCCATGGTGCTGATAACAAGTGTAGCTCGTTGGGCGGAGCATTTATTCGGTTTGCGTAGACTTGACACAAATGACAGTGCTTGACACATTTTATGCAATCTGATTCCATGGTTAACCAATAATATCCTAACCTCATGATTTTTCGGGCCAACATGTAGCCATTCATATGAGGTCTACATATTCCTTCATGTACTTCTTTCATCAGTTCGCATGCTTCATCTTTGTCCACACATCTTAACAGGGTGGTATCAGATGATCTCTTGTAAAGTATGGACCCACTTAATAGAAAATGGCTTGCTAACCTTCTGAGTGTTCTTTGGTCATTCTTGCTAGCCATTTCGGGGTATTTACCTTCTTGGAGAAAGGTCTTGATATCGTGATACCGGGGTTTGTCATCTTGTATCTTTTCCATTTGTTAAACAGTAGGCGGGCCGACTTTCGATGTCTATTTTCATCGGTTAAACTTCGGCTCCCCCTGTTATCTGGATCATAGATGCTAGCGTGGCTAGTGCATCCGCGAACTGATTCTGAGTTCTCGGGATGTATGTGAAAGTGATTGCCTTGAATTCTTCAATTAGCTCTGTCAAGTGTTGATGATACGGTACCAGTTTGGGGTCTTTAGTCTTGTATTCCCCTCTTGTCTGTAGTATAATGAGCGACGAATCTCCATATACTTCTAACTCGCGGATTCCCCTTTGGCAGGCCATTTTGAGGCCAAGAATACATGCTTCATATTCTGCGATGTTATTGGTATAGGGAAATGTAAGTCTCGTCGCTGCAGGGAATTGAGTGCCATCTAGGGATATCAATACTGCCCCAACCCCACAACCGAATACGTTAGCAGCTCCATCGAAAAACAATCTCCATTTAGCATTCTGCCTTATCCCAAAGTCTTCTACCAGCCTATTTTCCACTGTCAATATATTCTCATCCGGAAATTGGGCTTGTAGTTCTTGGGAACCTGTCTCGACAGGGTGTTCCGCCAATTGGTCGGCTAAGGCTTGCCCTTTCATCGAGTTCTGATTTACGTATGTAATGTCGAACTCAGATAGGAGCATTTGCCACTTAGAGATTCTTCCTATCAAGGCTGGTTTCTCTGCCAAGTATTTTAAGGGATCATGTCTTGTCAGCAATTCAATATGGTAGTAAAAGGTATATTGCCTTAGTCGATGCATGACCCAGATTAATGCACAACACGTCTTCTCCACCTCTGAGTACCTCTGTTCCCCATCCGTGAACTTCTTGCTCAGATAATATATGGAACGCTCTCTTCCCTCTTCATCTTTCTGCCCCAGCACACATCCCATGGATTCAGGGAGTATAGTGAGGTATAAGAATAAGGGCTTTCCTTGCTTCGGGACTATCAAGACCGGAGGTTTTATAAGATAGTCTTTGATTGTCTTGAATGCCTCTTCGCATTCGTCGTCCCATTCTATTGTGGCGTTCTTCTTCAACAAACGGAATAACGGCCGGCATTTGTCGGTGAGGTGTGAGATAAAACGAGCTATATAATTTAATCTTCCCAGCAAGCTTCTCACTTCTTTAGCGGAGCGTGGGGAAGGTAACTCTAATATAGACTTTACCTTGTCAGGGTCGATTTTAATGCCTTCCTGACTTATGACAAACCCTAACAATTTCCCCGTTGTGACCCCAAAAGTACATTTCTCTGGGTTTAACTTGAGCTGAAATTTTCTCAGTCGTTTAAACAATTTCCTCAGGATATCTATATGGCTTTCTCCTTCTTTGGATTTGGCTATCATGTCATCTACATATACTTCAACTTCTCGATGCATCATATCGTGAAGTATAGCGACCATGGCTCTCTGATACGTTGCCCCGACATTTTTTAAACCGAAGGGCATGACTTTGTAACAGAAAGTCCCCCACGTTGTGATGAAGGTCGTTTTGGTTTTCTCTTCATCAGCCATTTTTATTTGATTATATCTTGAGAAACCGTCCATGAATGAGAAGAGATGGTTTCCCGCAGTGTTGTCTACTAGAACATCAATATGAGGTAGGGGGAAGTTGTCCTTTGGCGTGGCTTGGTTTAAGTTCCGAAAGTTTACGCATACGCGTACTTTTTCGTTCTTTTTCATGACGGAGACTATATTTGCTACCCACTCTGGGTAGTCAGATACTTCAATGAACCCTACTTCTAGCAGTTTCTTGACTTCTTCTTTGATTTTCAGTAAGATGTCAGGCCTAAATCTTTTCAGTTTTTGTTTTTTAGGTTTGACATCTTCCCTTGTGGGAAGCCTGTGAACTACTATTGACTGGTCTGGCCCTGACATGTCACCATATGACCAGGCAAACACATCTGCATATTCCGTTAATAGTTCGATTATCTCACATTTTTGCTCAGCACTCAAACTGGTCCTGATTTTGAGGTTCTTAGGGTTTTCCATGCTTCCTAGATTTACTGTCTCCATAGGCTCGTCGATCGAGATTCCGCTTTGTTCATGTTTTAGCCAATTTTCTTGTATTATTTCGTGGTCTAAGATATCGCCTTCAACAACTGACCTAGCAGTGTTAGAAACGATATCAGCGTTTTTACTTTCTACCTGCGCGAAATATCCCTGATGTTCGATGGTAGGAGATCTGGGTAAAGTAAAGATGAAAGCATGTATATAAGAAAAAACAGACTGTAATTGAATTGATAAAGAGTCTCAATAGAATTTGTTCAATAATCATTCTCTATTTTTGAGCTGACCTAGAACTATTGATAGGATAACAAAACCAATTGTTCAGAGCCGGATGCTGATTGGATGTGCGGGGGTTGGTTTCTCATTGTTGACGTCACCCTCGTTTATCCGAGGCTCTTGAATAATATTTGCTCTTCGGAAAGATTGTTGGAGAGGTGGAATACACATCTGGGCGTCGATTGGCTTCTCTTTTATTCTGCCTTTGACACCTCTGGCTTGTGCTTCTTCGTAGTCAGTGCTGGTCTTATTGCGGTTGTCGCTACTGTTGGCCATTTTTGTTCTTGAACGTGTGCGAATTGGGCTTCTGGGAGGGTTCGGTTGCTTGGGAGCTATCTTAATACCTGGCGCGCATTTTGTTTTTTCTTTAGTATAATGTATGCAAAATGCTATGCATGTGTCACTGAGATGCTAAAAATAAAAAGGGTTGACAATTGATTGACGATGTAATATTGAAACTTTACTTTTATTAATATTGAATAATTTTTGGAGTTCGACATTCAAACAAATAAAAGATTACAATGATAATCTATTTCCTAGCTCTCTTGGTCTTCTGTTGTGGAGGCTCAGACTTCCCACTGATGACGGCTTCCAATTCCTTGACTTTGGCTTAGGTCTTGAGTGGGAGTGATCTCGCGTGGCCCAATGAAGAAAGCCGCGGGCTCTATTTCCCATAACTGGAGCATGGCCCGTACCGAAGGCAAATTCGCCTCTATCTTTGTTAGTGAGAGGATGGGGCCTATCTTTTGCTGGATGAAGGCCTGCTCCTCCAGGTTGTACAAGGTAAACCAATGGTCCAGTACCAATTTTGGTTCCAAAGGTTTGTACACCCGAATTTCTTTGCGGAGGAGACGGTCGATTGTGGTGCTAGCCATCTATTTTACAATAAGAAATCGCCTAATTACAAACAAGACTATGAAAGCATTACAGGGAAATAAATTTGAACTCCATGACCAAAACAACAAACCATTACATCGTCATCCAATTGTCAACCCCTTATGATGTCATGTATGCAAGTAGGTTGGTTCTAACTGGTTCCCGAGCTCTATGGCCTCCCGCATTCTCGAAGAAATGGATCTCAGGCCATATCGAAGCATAGGGTGGGGTAGCTTAATCGGTCCCGAACGGTGAATCAACTCACTTCGCCCGAAACCTACACAATGGCTCCCTGTTTTAAGTTTCTAGGACGGTCTGGGTTCGACCGCATCTACTCACACAAACATATGTATGCATGCTGAACCCCCATAGCAAAGAAACTAGAATCTAACTAATTCTTGAAAAATTAGTAACAGAATAATAATTGAAGCACATTTAAGGAGAACAATTCGAAGAATCGGGTGGCTTAGCCTACTGGCATGGGTCCCTAGTGGAGTCGCCATCCTGTCGAGTCTAATTTTTGAATTCCCATTCCTAATCCGATCTAGACTAGACCCTATGCTCATCTAATATAGATCCTCGACTTGAGTTAGGAATTTTGTTTGATTTTTGGAGTCGCCACCCAACTGTTGTTGAGAAAAATTGAATTAAGGCTAAAGGAGCGGATTAGTCTTAATTTAGACTACTAGTCGTCGTTATTTTCCTCTTCCCATTTTTGTGAAAAGAGGAAAAGGGAAAACCAGAGTTTCTAAGTCCGGAGGCTAACCTATTAAAACCTTTACGGTTACTACCTAATCTCCTAAAATTGTTCCTCTTTAGAAATGTGTTTTATTGTGTTTCTGTTACTTTTTATTATGTTTTGAATTATTATAAGAAAATGATTTTTCATTCATTTTATGGGTTGACCCGGATGGGTGCCTACGTACCTGCTACTCAGGATCAAACAAGCCGTAGTTCGCTTTTCTGAAAACTTTAAGTTTGTTTGTGAATTTTAATTTTGAAATCTCTTTTGATTTATGTTTTTTTATCATTTTTGGGATTTTTCTAAAAACTCTAAGCCTAAGCTTTAATTTGATTTTTGAAAATGATTTTTAGGAAAAACATCAATTTTGGATTTATTTTAAGAAAAATGATTTTTCTAAGTTCTAAAACTCATTTTTTTTGATTTTGTGATTTTTATTATTCTTCTTGATTTTTTATGATTTTTATGAAATTTTCTATAATTTTTGTGAATTTTTTATAAAAATTTTATCCTAAGTTAATATCTATCCTATTTTGAAATCTAAAGTTTTATTATTATTTTCCTAATATTTTTTTATTTTTCTACATTTTATTATTTTATTTTTTATTTTTTTCTTTTTTCTTATTTTTCTTATTTCTTATTTATTATTTTTCTACATTATTAAATTCTAGAAAAATCTAATTTCTACATTTTCCTATTTATTAAAAATAAAACATAAATCAATAAATAAATAACTAACCAAATAACAAATAATAAATAAATAAAAAAATCCGGAAAATCCGACTTACCTGGATCTGGGTCGGTGCGCGGGTCGGGTCAGTCGGGTCGAATCGGGTCGGTCAGACACGGCGGCGGGGGTTACTCGATCACGGCGTTCCAGCGGCCTTTTGCAGTGGGTGAGGTATCGAATCTTAGCTTCTCGAGGGTGCTGAATCCAATGGTGGCGGTGGTTCACTCACAGATCGCCTCCTAGTGGTAGTTCAACGCCGGTCAATGGTCGCGGTTTTGGGTTCTTCTCCGATGCTCTCCGATTTGCACTCTTTCCTCACTTTCTCTCAATTGTGATTCGTGCTCTGGCTTCCTCTACTCCTCCTCTATTTATAGGCGTCCGGAAACCCTCTTGGATAAGCTCAAATCGGCCGATTTGGATAAATCCGAATTTCTTCCGTTTTTAGATTTGATTTTATCCCGGCGATTTGATGTTGATCTCTTGTTTTTCTTTGATTTATCTTATGGATTCGACTTTATCTTGACAGTAATCTAGAAGATTTGAAAAAAAAATGATCGATTCCACCTTCGTCGGACTTGCTCCGGCTTCTCCTCGCGTCTGTCCGGGTGAAGAAGACGATCACGCGCGACACGCGTGACTTCCTTCGGCCAATCGGACGCTGCCACGTGGCAACTCCAGGCGAAAGGCAAAAAAATTGCATCGAATGCTCGGGGGAAGATTCGAACTCGCGACCTCCAGCCTCCCACACGTTCCCAGCGCACGCACCAGCTGAGCTGGCCCAATTTCCCGATTTTCTTTATATCGCAAATTGCATATATGCAATGCGATTTTTTTCATTTTTTGTATTTTTTGAAATTCAAAAATTTATAAAAATTATTCATCCCTTATTATTACTATTTCTGAAATCATTTTTCAAAATTGATGTGTTTTCCTATTTATTTTTATTTTTTTTGAATATTTTCCATTATTTTTGCTAAATTAGAAAAATTGGGGAAAATTGAAAATTGATTATTATTGATTATTACTCATTCTTAGGGCAAAAATGGGGTGTTTACAATAGATTCAATAAAGCTATGATCTCCCTTGGCTACCAGCAAAGCAATGGTGATCATATCCTCTTCATAAAACATCAAAAGGGTAAACTCACTCTTTTAATAGTTTATGTTGATGACATAGTAATGACAGGAGATGACGGAGGAGAGATGAACCAATTGAAGAAGCGATTGGCATAGGAATTTGAGATCAAAGATCTAGGAAAATTGCAATACTTTGGGAATTAAGGTTGCTAGATTAGAAAAAGGAATCTTTATTTCTCAGAGGAAGTATATTCTGGATCTCTTAAAAGAAACTGGCATGATAGGTTGTAAACCAGCTGAATTGCCCATTGGTAGTAACCACAAGATACAGGTAGTGGTAGGAAAATCTGTTGATAAGGAGAGATATCAGAGGTTAGTTGGAAGACTCATTTATCTTTCTCACGCTAGACCAGACATAGCTTATGCAGTCAACTTGGTGAGTCAATTCATGCACGAACCTTGAGATTCTCATATGCAAGCTGTCTTTCGAATTTTGTGATATTTGAAGTCTACTCCAGGGAAATGTCTCCTTTTCTCCAAACATGATCACCTCCAGATAGAAGCCTTTATAGATGTAGATTGGGCTAGATCTCTAGATGATAGAAGATCTACATTTAGTTATTGTACGTTTATAGAAGGGAACTTAATTACTTGGAGAAGCAAGAAGCAAAGTGTAGTGGTTAGATCAAGTGCGGAAGCTGAATACAAAGTTATGGCTCAAGGTGTCTATGAACTTCTTTGGCTTAAAAAATTACTAGAGGAATTAAGACTGTCTGAAAGGGGGAGACTTTCCTTGTATTGTGATAACAAGGCTATCATCAGTATAGCCCACAATCTAGTTCAGCATGATCGAACAAAACACATTGAAATTGATCGACACTTAATCAAAGAAAAGTTTACAAGTGATATCTTTAGTCTGTTTCATGTATTATCAGAAAAGTAGCTTACTAATATATTCACAAAAGGTCTCAGTAATAAGATATTTCATACACTAGTTTGCAAGTTGGGCATATGTGATATCTTTGCATCAACTTAAGGAAGAGTGTTAACTAGCTAGATTTTTATTTATTTTGTTTATTAGAAAGCTTTTGTAATTAATAGACTTTCTTAGATTAGACATGTAACTTTCCTAAATTAGGTATGTAATTTCTATATAAATATTTCTATAAATGAGATGTAAAAATCTATAAAAAAATAAGAATTTTATTCTCGAAAAATAACATGAAGTAACATAAAACTCTGAGTGGAAGAAAGGTACAAATAACTAGTTACTTGTCTTCATTTTTTTCTCTTTGCACCAATATGTAACAATCTTCTTTATGGTTAGGATGAACATGAAAGGACATTAAAGTGCAGAGAAACTTTTTCCTCAATTACATGGAGTGAATATAAATCGATGACTTTTACTCTTCAGGTATCTATAATGCACAACTTTGTTATGTTTCTCCAATTGCAAACAATGTCCACTTACAATTCTTTGGCTTGTTGGGTCACAGGTCATCCAAGAAGTCCTAAGACTTGGAAATGTTTCTCCTGGATTGTTTAGAAGAGCAAAAAAAGATGTGGAATTCGATGGTATGTTGCGAATCTTTGCGGAAAATATTTTCTGGATTTATTTTAATGTTTGTTATAATCATAGTTTTGCTATTGTCAATAATCTTAACTGGTTGTCAATATTAGTAGATTTTAGCAATAAGTGCTAGTAGAAAATGACTATACCAGCCAGCCTCCAGTGGTGGTGTTTAACAAGAATGGAAAATACTAAAGAACAGTGAGGAAAAGGATGCCCTCATTTTAAGAACAAAAAATCACTTTCCTCATTTTTCAAAGATACATTCCGTGATAGCTCACTTCCATCAGCTACCACTTTGCTTCTGTTCATCACTTGCCTCGAAAAGTCACTGGTAGCCATAACATCTTGAGATTACTATAGTTATACTAAACAATTATAAAACTTTAACTATGAGCCATATCGAAAAAGTCTTAAAAACATTCTTTGCGAAACAAATGCACGTTCCTTCTGAGATGTTAATGGAAAGTTTCCTGGTACATGTCATCATAATCTCTCCTGCTCAAATTACATTTCAGGATAAACAATCCCAGCGGGTTGGGGAATCATGATAACTACATCTGCCCTTCATTTGGACCCCGAGACGTACAAGGAACCTACTACGTTTAATCCATGGCGATGGAAGGTATTTTGAAAATGGATGTTTTGGATAATAAAAATACAAAAACAGATATAATTTATAGATAGGATACAAACAAAAGGTAGATGAAACAAGGAGACCGTATATCTATGTTTAATTATAATTCTTTTCCAGGACCGGGAATCTGATGCTATGAGGAAGAATTTCATGCCTTTTGGGGCAGGCATGAAACAATGTGCTGGATCTGAGTACACAAGGGTGTTTTTGGCTGCTTTTTTCCATGTTCTGGTCACTAAATACAGGTATTGCCTTTGCTCTAATGATGTTAGCTCCTTTATTCATGTGTAGCTATGGCATAAAATAGACCAATTCATGATGCTCTGTTCCCCTTTCTTTCTTCTCTAATCAGATGGACGAAAGTTAAGGGAGGAAAAGTTTTTAGGAAACCCACGATAGATTTTGGAGAGGGCTACCACATCAAGGTCATGGAAAAAGAGCGACTGAAGGAGAACAGATTAATTTGAAATGGAAAAAACATGTACTTGAATCTGGCATGAATATTTTCAGAATTCTCTGCTTGAGACGCAACGTTTTCTTGTGTAACTCGATGAGATTTTGTGTTGAAGACTTGAGAACTTGTTCCAGATATTCCAACTTGATTCTTAGCGATCGAAAGTTCTATTAATGCTATGAAAAATCCAAAACTGAAGCTTTTCGTTTGATTTTGATCAATGGTTATAAGTTGTATTTCATATATGCCAAAAGATCGAGCTTGATTAGGCTATAATCTAGTCGAGCTCAGCTAATTAATCTTCATTCGAAACTTAATTTAGTCATAAGCCGAAACACAAGAGAAGAAGAAGCTGAATTGATCATAACCAAATGCGACTTCATTATTACATTGAGATCTTGCTTAAAGATACTGCATGGTTGATCATCTCGTGAGCAGCTGTCAAGTCGCTAATTAGGTTGCCAAAGTGGCGGGTGCGCAACCGTCATGGACACAGGCTAGAACATCTCTATAGGTTGCCAAAGTGGTGAAGGAATCATACACATTTCCATCTCTGCTTTTCACATACTCGGACAGAAGATACGAGTGATTGAAGGCTGTCAACTTAACAAATCCAAAATCATAATCTCTGTAAAGACTCCATTGTAGAGGCACTGCACTGAATTCGGATAAGTGACTTCCTCCACCGCCTACAACAACATGAATCGTGCCATTCATGGTGCCTGAATAATGACTCGTCTCTGTGCCTAGTCATTAGTTCTGTCCAGGAAAAAATAGAAACGGATGAGAATTGATGGAAGATCGCATGAATGTCGATGATGTGTTATCATTAAGTCATTTCGTATCAAGCTAGAAAGGCACATGTTGATCTGCAGCTGCTCAAGACTCAAGCAGATTTTAGTTTCAAGTATCACTGTTAAAATTTGGAAGTTCAATCCGCAGAAAAAAGGAAACAGAGCAGCTGCAGAAAAGAAAGGAGAACAGAGAGATTTTCTGATGTGTTGTGTTTGCTTGCTGCTACACACTTTCAACCATACAGTAATGGTTTATATGTACAAGAAAACTAACACAGTTAAGTCAACTAAAACATTTAATCTATCACGTATACAAGTTCCTCAAAATAAGGATTATTACTCCTTTAACTACTATAACTGTTGAATAAAAAGGGAATTACAAAAAACTCCTTTAAGTATCCAGAAAAAAATTTTAAACTCTAACATTCTTCCTTGAGAATTTTCTTGGAGTCTCCAATTCTTGATCTAAGTTCTTCAAATTTACCTTTCAAAAGTGTTTGGTTAGTATGTTTGTGATATGATTTTTGGACCTACAATGCATTAGATTTATTTCAAGATTTTTCTCTGCTTCTCTAATCGTGTGAAACTTCACATTAACGTGTTTGGTTCTTTTGTGTTGCACTGGGTTCTTAGCAATTGCAACTGCAGATTTGTTGTTAACCTAAATAAATATAGGATCATCTCGATGTTTCCTTAAGTCTGATAGCAATTTTCACAATCAGATTACTTGATTTAAAGCTATAGTAGCAGAAATATACTTTGCTTTTGCTAATGATTGGGCTACAACATTCTGCTTTCTTGAATTCCACAAGAAAATTTCACTCCCAAATGAAAAAACATAACTAGAAGTGCTTTTAGGATCATCAAAACTTCCTGCCCAATCGCTATATGAAAATCCTTGCTTTCATTCTTAACAAACCACAAACCATAATCAAAAGCGCCTCTAATATACCTTAATACTCTCTTGGCTGCACCGAGATGAACTTAACTTGGTGAATGCATGAACCTAGACAGTAAACTTGTGGAGAACATCAAATTTGGCCTTGTAGCACTTAAATAAAGTAGACTCCTGATCAAGCTTCCATAAACAAAAGCATCTGCTTTGCTATCTACTTCATTCTTTGACAACCTTTCATTCACAACTAATGGAGTTGCAATCGGCTTAGACTTCTCCATGTGAAACTTCCTCAAGACTTCTAGAGCATAATTTTGTTGAGAGATGAAAATTCTAGCTTCGCATTGATTAACTTCCATGCCTAGAAAATATTTTATTTCGCCTAAGTTGGACATTTCAAATTCACTCTCCATTTGTGATACAAATTGCAACAAAGCTTTTGAATTACAAGATGTAATAAGCAAATCATCAACATATAAGGAAATAATGAGCTATACATCTTCTTGAACAATTGAGACATATAAGGTTGCTTCACTTTCACTTCTTCTAAATCCTTGTTGTAGAAGGTAGGTGTCAATTCTACTATACCAAGCCCTTGGAGCTTGTTTTAAACCATAAAGAGCTTTATGAAGCTTGTAAACTTGGTCATCACAACCAACAACTTGAAATCCTTTTGATTGCTCATTGCTAAAGCTATTAAGTACCTTATAGTGTCATGTCAAGCCACGGGAGTAAATGTGTTTGAAAAATCAACACCACTTTTGAAAGTGACCCTTCACAACCAACCTAGCCTTAAGTTTGTTCACAGATCCATTGGGGTTATATTTTATCCTGTACACTCACTTGACACTAATTATCTTTTGATTTTCCAGCCTATCAACAAGCTCTCAAGTATCATTTTTATTGATCATCCTCAGCTCCTACTCCATTGCAGCTTTCTACCCCCCCTTCTTCAATAGCTTCAACACAACATCTAGGTTCTTGTAATAATACATTACATCTCTCATAGATTTCAACAAGTGGCCTTATTCCTCTAACCGGAGCATCATCAAAGTTTTCTGCACAAACTTCATCTTCTATTTCTTTCGAAGGTTGGTGGATGATTTTCTCAACTTGATCAACATTTGGAACCTTCACCTCATTTTTGTCCCAATTCTAAACTACTACCTCATTAAATTTGATGTCTCTATTAACAAATATTTTTTTTCTTTTCAAGTTAAAAACTTTATAGCCCTCAGAGATAGAGCTATATCCCATAAAAATTCCCATCTCAGCTTTGTAATCTAATTTTTCTCTTTTCACATTTGGTACATGTGTGTAGCATAAGCTCCCAAACACCTTGAGGTGATTCATGGCTAGTTTAACTCCACTCCATGCTTCAAATGGAGTTTTATTCTTCACAGCCTTGGTTGTGATGAAAGCCATGATGAGAGTCAAGCTAGAAGATGGAATGTGGACCCTCTTGAAGTGCCACCTGGACCGACCACAAGAACTCGAGCGAAACGATTCAAGGAAGCACTTAATGGACTGATAAAAGATATCCAAGAAACCGGAAAAGATTGGAGCAACCATGAGGATGACCTTGTATTTGTACAAGTCATTTAAGGAGATCAAAGCTGCCGGCCTTGACAACACTGGCTTAAACGCTGCTGGCTTTGAACCAGTGTTGCAATTAGAGCGCGACAGAGGGACTACGCTGCCGGCTTATATACCTGGCGTACATCCTACGCCGGCTATTGTGCCGCCGGCGTACATTGCCTGTTTGTTATTTTTCCGCGACTTTATTATGTTATGTCGTTTTGGGCTTTTTACTTACGAGCTGTAAACCCTATTAATAGCCGCTAGGGTTGGAAAACAGAAGATAGAACATACATACAACATTGATAAACATAATTTGAGAGAATTCCTCTCTTGGTTCTCTAAAGAACTTCTTTTGAACTTATCGGGTTTCTTTCGTGGCATTCAAACCAGACTTATCAATCGGTCTTTCATCCTGATTGTGGCATCAACAGAATATACCAAGGTTCTTGCCTCATCTATAGGCAACGGATTGCGGTTTCCACTTTGATTGTTTTGGCATCTTGGGTTGCAATTCCAAACGTATTGGTATAGGGTTTCGTCACACGTGGGTTGTGGTTCGTATCAGGTTGGAAGTCTGTTTAGCAAGTATATCGCTGTGTTGATTGCTTCTACCTAAAAACACTAGGGCATCTTCTTTTCAAACAACAAACACCTTGCCATCTCCATAACGGTTTTGTTCTTCCTCTTAGTCATGCCATTTTATTGTGGAGAGTAAGCAATAGGGAGCCGATGTTCAATTCCGGCCTTAACACAAAATTTGCTAAACTTGTCTAACATACATTTAGTCCCATTGTTAGATCTTATCGCCTTGATACTACTATTCAATTGATTTCCACCATGGCTTTAAAATTTTGAAAAACATCAGCCACTTCAGACTTTTGTTTCAAAAAGTAAACCTAACACATCCTTGTGTAATCATCTATAAACAAGATGAAATATACTTACTTCCATTCAATGAGAGTGTCCTCATTGGTCCACGTACATCAGTATGAATCAGTTGTTGCCTCTTCGAAGCTCTCTAAGCTTGATTGATGGGAAATGGCTACCTACTTTGCTTGCCAAATTGACATACAACCTCTTTCTCACAAATGATGGGAAAACCTGGTGTTAAGCCTTCATGCTGCAGGTGCTTGAGGGTAGTATAGTTAAAGTGACCAAATCTTTAATGCCACAATATAGATTCATCTTTAATAGAGCTATAAGCGTGCATATTTGTGTCTCTCTACATGATCATAAAGCTCTTATCTCTCATTTTTACTGTCAACATCTCATAACCACTATGATCAACAATGGTACAAGGCATATTTTGGAAATGGAGAGAATAATTTTTTTCAACAGTTGACCAACACTTAGTAAGCGTTGGCATATTTCTAGTATAAAAAACACATTAGAAATGCATTTAGTACCTGTTGAAGTCTTAATAGCAACAATGCCTTTGCCCTTGACATCAACAAGTTATCCATTTCCAATCTTCACCATGGACTTATACAACTGATCTAGCTCTAGGAAATTGCTTAAATTTGGTGTCATGTGATTTGTACAACCATTATCAACAAGCCAAGTGACGGTAGAATGATTTGTTGCAGCACTTGTAGCAAAGAACAATTCCTCTATTTGGTGTTGCTGTTGGCTTTTTGTAACCTACCCTTGTTGCTGCTGCTGGTTGTCTTTACTCTTACAAACCTTCTCCACATGGCTAAACTTTTTACATGAACGACATTGCACATTTGGTTTAAATCAACAATAATTCTTGGACTGACCCATCCTCTTGCAGTAAGGACATGGAAGGTATTTCTGTTTGCTACGAGTTTTGCTTTCTTGGCCATTATACTTTTCCTTATCCTTCTTCTTACAGAATTGCTTCTTCTCTTTTGTTTGAGATTTTTCCTTTTGTTTTGCAAGAAAAGCCCCTTCACTACTAGTTTTTTGTCTTATTAACCTTCTTTGCTCTTGAGCTTGGAAAGTATGAACTAGCTCAACCAAAGAAATTTGGAACAAATCCCTTAAGTCTTCAAGAGAAGAAAACTTAAACTCAAATCTTTTTGGCAAGCTCACCAATACTTTCATAACCCTTTGATCTGATAGCTCTTCACCACGAAGTCGAATCTTGTTGACAACTTCCATAAGTCTATTGGCATACTCTTTAATAGTTTTGCTATCTTTCATCTTCTATACTTCAAACTTCCTTTTTAAATTCAAAATCTGGATTCTTCTTGTTTTTTCATTGCCTATGTACATCTCCTTGAGTTTGTCCCAAGCCTAATCCGGTGTTTCAAGAGCCTTTATATTGTTGAATATAGAATTTGAAACTACACCTTGGATATGAGACAAAGCTCTAGGTGCTTTTGCCATTTCTTCTTCATGAATCCTAATTTGATTAAGAGTCGGGTTATTACCCAAAGGCTATGGTTGCCTTTCTATTTCAACATACTGCCATAAGTCAAGCCCATTGAGCTTGTGCATGAGTGCACTCTTGTGTGCATTGCTCATTACACTAGTGTGTGAATGCACTCTTGCGCATGTCACTTGGTGTGCTCATGCAGTCATTGCTCAATGCACTCATGCACATGTCACTACACTCAACACTGCCCATGCAATGTGAATGGCATCTTTGTTGGAGCTCTTCACCACACGGCATTGCACAAGCTCCTCATATGGTACTTGTTAGAATCAACACCTTAACATAATCCTCATTGCATGGTGATCAATTCACATGACACTTCTAAGTGATTTCCCACCATGATGCTTGCTTTCAAAGTACTTGATTTGTACATGATACTCGGAAGGATGAATTGGGATCATGTTTGAGCGATGATGGCTTAAACAACTACTGAACTTCAAAAGTGGTAGCAACAACTGTGTACGATTCTCACCACTTGGGGGAGGAAAGGAAATGTCATTAACAAAATGAAGAATCAAGATTGACTTAATCACTTGATACTACGTTACTTGCAAAATATAAGGAAGTAGTATTAGTAAAATGAGGAGAGGAAATGTTATTAACAAAATGAAGTGTTACTACATCTTGAGAATTAGAGAATCACAAAGATGAAGTAGACAATATGCTATGTCGATGCATAAGTGAAATGAAGTATACATGGCTTATATGATAGTACACAAGTGAAATGAAATGCATATGGATACATAAGTGAAGTGAAGTGTATATAGTAGATGTACAGGGAAGTAAGGTAACTAAGTTTGAACGGCCTTCTATAAAATGAAATAAGGTGACAACTTTAAGAAAATTGGCTGAATGCATCTTTCCTTTGCTTTCATTCCAATAAATAATAATCTGTATAATCTATTTTAGGTAATTTAATACATATTCCTAATCTAAATATATTCAGCTATAAGAAAAGAATATGTACAATTAACAAGAAAGGTAAATAAGGAGAGAAAAATTGGAAGCAATTTAAATAAGAAAACTCCTAATTATAGCTGCCTAATTTAAATAAGGAAACTCCTAATTATAGCTACCTAATTTCTGTCATTCTTGATTGATATAAGGTGCACATGTTGGAGGTGATATGCATGTTTATAAGTCATATACATCATAACTAGAGGGGTGTAGTAAGGAAGCGCATGCATGCAAGGTTAATTAATCAAACATCATGGACATGTATAGTGAGGAAGTTCATGCGTGTAAGGTCAATTAACCAAATGTTAAGTGCATCAATAGTGAGGAAGCTTATGCATGTAAGGTCAATTAATCAAACATCAAGTGTATGTGTAACGGGGAAACTTATGCATGTGATATCAGTTAGTCAAACGTCGAGTGCATAAGTACATGCATGAGAAGGAAAATGAATTGAACTCATGACTACATGACATCACTTCCATCAAGCTAATACATGAGGGTACACTACATCACTTCCATCAAGCCAATACATAAGGCTACACTATGTAACTTCCATTAGGCCAATTTATGAGGGGGGCGAAAAAAAATTAACCTATGTGTTATTCAATATTCATATGGTGCTCAACGCTTAGTGATTGACACTTGATTGCAAAAGACGTTGGAAATCTACATGCAATAAGTAGCACAACAGTTGGAGATTAGGTATAGAGAAAAAGGGAGGTAGCCTTGTTTATAATATTATGGTATATGCCATTGTGGAAGGTAAAATAGTATCTATTGACAATTATTGGTTGTCCTTATGATGTTAGATGTTTGATTGAGTAATGCCTTACACTCTCCAACTTATGATGTGAAGCTCTTTGATAATTGGTCACTATGTGCAAGATATGGGAATGGTGAATTAAGCTTAGCCGAAATCAGATGATTGAATTATTTTAGTTTTATATATTGTGCCTTCCTTACGAGCCCATCGTGATAGGATGAAGATCATAACCTGTGCTTAAATGATTAAGTTCATTTTTAAGATTTGAAACAATGCAAATATAACCATATGAGACTTGGTTCAATAGGCAAAAGGTTGTTTCCACGTGGTATGGCTAATGTTATTGGTAACGTTTTATACTGATAAGTGGTAGAGTGATTTGCTATGAATTTCAAGTGAAACATTTGAGCCATGTTAAGTTTAATCTAATGTTGTGTTCTTTATCAAGAGATTTAAAGCCAATTAAGTTTTGTGGTTCCCATCCTACCAAAGCCCATGCATCTCAAGTGCCTAATTCAACATTCAAGTTGAGTTCTCTATGTCATAATACGTTTAGATTCAATCATATTAACAAAGTTGCTTCTCTTCCTCTTTTATCTATTTTTTTTTCGGTAATTCATTATTTATTGATTAGAGATAAAGATACATCCGTCAGAGACGGTTACATCACGATATAACACTAGTAACTATTCTATTACAACTTTAGTACCATACTTATAGTAGTTGGTACAAACTAGCCCTATCAAATTATTCTATGTAGATATAAGATTTGATTTGATTGGCTAAGAAAGAGATGTTAGGGATAGGGTGCCCAAGTCGTGCTTTGTTGCGCACTTTCCAAATGCAGTATATAGTGGCTGCGAGGCTTGCTCTCCAAGTTTGGTATTGTTTGGCGTTGGACTGGTTCGTTGCTAGTAAAACTTGTTTGGCTCCCTGCCAATCCTTTCAGGAAGGGGGGCAGTTGGCCATATCACTCACTGTCTGCCATACTCGGGATGAGTATTGGCAACCAAAGAATAGGTGGGAGTGGTCCTCGTCTTCCTGTTGGCATAAGTAGCATGTCGAGGATGTGGCTAGTTCCCATGTGGTCAGCTTATCGAGTGTAGATAATTTTCCCAACCAGGCAAGCCATAATATGAAGGAGTGCCTTGGTATGGTGGTTCTATTCCATACAACTCGATACCATGGTACTGTTGGTCTGGCTGGATTAAGGAAGAAATAGCCACTCTTGATGTTGTATTCCCCTGCAATCGTGTGAATCCATTGGAGTTGGTCGGAGGTGTAATGATTGGGCTTAATGTGCGCGGGAATGCAGATATCTGTCCATGGTGGATGGTTTGGTAGCCGCCATGTGTTGTTTTCCTCTAAAGAGCATAATTTTGCCGTTATTGGAATCTCAGAGTTCCTAATCTGTCTTGGAGAGAATAGGGTGTCCAAAGGACCATGGGTAACCAAAAGTCAGACCAAATAGAGATGGTTAGGCCATCTCCCACTTTCCAATGAAAGTTACTAAAGGTCTAAGCTTTAGGAGTTTCTTCCAAGACCAAGAACATGCGGCTGGGGCTCGTGACGTCCAGAAACTTCTACCTTTCAACAAGGTTGAGTGTACCCATTCAGGCCATAGACTATGTTGTCCGCCCCTGCATAGGTGCCAAATGTGCTTGATTTGTAAGGCCTTATTCCAATGATGAAGGTTGGGAATCCCCAGACCCCCACATTTGAGTGGCTTACAAACCTCTTCCCATCTGACTTTGGCTTTGGTTCCTATATGAGGACTTCCACTCCAAAGGAAGTTCTTGATTAGCTGCTCTACCTTGGTGATTATCTTCTTGGGAAGAAGGAACACTGAGCTCTAGTAGACTTGCATAGAAAATAAGACTGATCGAACTAGCTGAAGTGGGCCAGTGTATGATAAGAATTTCGCGGTTCACAAGGTGATGCAAGCTGTGATTTGGTCAACTAAAATGTCACAGTCCTCCATTCTGAGTTTAGTGGAGAGGAGTGGGACGCCAAGGTATCTTATTGGAAGAGAGCCTTCTTGGAACCGTGTGACTTGTAGGATGCATTGTTTATCCCTGAAGGGGACGTTGGAGAAGAATATGGAACTCTTGGAACTATTGGCTGTCAGACCTGAGAGTGCTTGAAATTGTTGGAGAGTGTCTCTGATCAGGGTTATGGATTGTACATTTCCTTTGGCAAATATGAGGAGGTCATCCGCAAAGCAAAGGTGATTGAGGTGCTCCAGTTTACATCTCCAGTGAGGGGAGAATGTTGGGTTGGATAGGAGTCGTCGGAGAGAGGTGGAGAGGATTTCCATGCCTATAACAGATAAGTACGAGGAAATAGGATCCCCCTGCCTAAGACCTCGCATGCTTGAGAAGTAGCCTGCCAATTCCCCATTGATGTTGACTGAGAATTTTGTAGTTGAGAGGCACTGCTTTATGAGTCTGCAAAAGTGAGGAGGGAATTGCATGGTTCTCAATAATTCAATTATAAAGTCCCATCGTATGGTATTGTAAGCTTTTTGGAGGTCGACCTTTAGAGTGCATTGGGGCGCTCCTGTTTGCGTCTGGTAGCTTGCCATTAATTCCTGGGCAATGAGGATGTTATCTGTGATCTTTCGTCCTAGGATGAATGCAGCTTGCTCCCTCCCAACTAGTACATGTAAGACCTTCTTGAGGCGGGTAGCTAGGATCTTTGACACTGCTTTATAGAGCACATTGCAACATGCTATGGGTCTAAAGTCCCCCATACTGGTTGGGTTGGGGATTTTGGGGACCAATGTGAGTATGGTGGAGTTTATTTCTTTGAGAAGATGTCCCGATAGAAGGAACTCCCTGATTGCAGTTGTGAGATCCTTGCCTATTATTCCCCATGTTTCCTTGAAGAAGAGAGTTGTGTAACCATTCGGGCCTAGGGCCTTCTCGTTTGCTTGGGAGAAGAATCCCCATTTAATTTCCTCATTCGTATAAGGTGCAAGCAGCTCTTCGCATTGCTGCTCGTTGAGCTTCCATGTTACAAGGCCGGCTATTTCCTCTTTATTGATTGGTGGACATGCCTTGTTGTAGATCTGTTGAAAGTATTCGACCGCTAGATGCTTGACCTGTTCGCTGCCAATTGCTTCACTTCCATCCTCACGGCTGATTTGGAAGATGTGCCTTTCGTTGTGGTGGTTTCGCATGGATTTATAGAAGGAGGAGGTATTCTTGTCTCCGAGTTTTAGCTATTTTATTCTTGATTTCTGCTTGTAAAAGTCCTCTTCAGCTTTCCTCAGTAGGTAGTACTCCTTGAAGGCTGATCTTTCAGCCTCCATTTGGGATACATTGCGGTTGCTGGGGATGTTGGACTGCAGCTGAAGGAGGGTTTGCTTGGCTTCTTTGACTTAGTTAGACAGGTCTGAATAATTGGTGTGGTTGAGTTGTCGCAGTTTCCCCTTGATTAGATTAAGCTTACTTACTACTTGATACATTTTGGAACCTGCTATCTCGGTGCTCCACACACTTGAGATTATGTCATTGAAACCTGCATGATGAATCCAGTAGTTGAAGAATTTGAAGGGTATCTTCCTTACCTGCTGTGTGGGCTGTATGTGTGTGATGGAAAGGGAATGATCCGATAAAATGGGAGGTAGGAACTTGGCCTGGGAGTTTAGGAAGGTTTGCATCCAGCTTTGGTTGACTAGGACGCGATCAAGCTTCCTCAGGATGGGGTTGTTGGCTTGCCGATTGGTTCATGTAAAGAAGTCGCCCAAGTATCTTAAATCCTCTAATTCAGTCTTGGCCATGCAGTCCTGGAATTCCGCCATGGCGGAAGTCATTCGCCCTCGACCACCTTACTTTTCAGAAGGGGATTTGGTTATGTTAAAATCCCCAAGGACCAACCACGGAGTGGTGGTGTGAGTGAGGGAAAGTTCTTCCAATTGTGTCCAGAGTTCCCTTCTGTCGTTGTTGCTGTTTGCACCGTAAATGAATGTGATATTAAGGCTAATGTTTAGGCTGCGATGAGTTGCAATGCAATGTGATAGTTGGGCTCTTTCCATACCAATATGGATATTCCACACTCTCGGTTGCCAAGTTACCTAAATTCGCTTGGGTGCTTCTCGGTTGATAGCTACTTGCCAATTTTGTCCCATTCGCTGCTTTACTAATGTTTCATTGTTGATATTCACCCTGGTTTCCAATATCCCTATTAAGGATATTCTATTAATGCCACACTCTTTTGTTAATTCTGCCACCTTGAGAGGGTCATTTAACCCTCTTACATTCCATGTTGCTATGTTCATGGGTAAGAGTGTGACAATGGATTCCTTGTGGATCTAGGTGAAGGAGTGGCGCCTCTTCCTCTATTTCTTCTTGTGTTTTCCAGAGCAATTGGAGCCTTTGTTTCCCTTGCAGGTACTCGCTGATGGCTTGGAAGCTACGTGTAGCAGTTTGGACAAGGGAGTGTTCTCATAATTGTTGTCCTCACTGTCTTCATGTGGAGCTGTGGTGTTTGCTTCAATGTGTAAAGTAGTGTTACAAGGTGGGCATTCTGGTTTGGGGGGTTCTGTGCTGATGGATGGGCTGGTTTGAGGTACCTGCTTGTGAGCTTCTGCCACCTCTGCATGTTTGAGCTCAGGGTTAGAGGCCTGGTGGTGGTGGTGGCTGGCAGCATGTTTGGTGTGAGCTGGGTTGGATGTCTTGCTATCCTGGGTTGTATCGGGTATAGGACGGTTACTGCTAGGAGATGAGTAATTTTCGCCAGAAGTGTTTGTTTGGGTGGTGGAGTTAGTTGGTTTGTTCTGTGTGGTTGTGTCGGTATTGAGGGGTTGAGTTTCTGCTGCAGTTGGGTCGGAAGGGGTTGTCTTTGGGGGTACGGTGTTGGCTTGGCATTTGTGTCCAAACACTTGGCATTTTTTGCAGTGGGGAGGGATCCATTGGTAGTCAATGTCAATGAAGGCCACCGATCCATCAGCTTTCTCAACCTCGATCCACTTGACCAGATCCTTTCTTCCATCCAGCTCGACCAAGACGCAAGCTTGATTTGGGCGCTGTTTAGAGGCTGTAAGTGTATTAGCCTTTAAAGGGAGACCTACTGCGCTCGCAATATGGCTTAGACCTTCCGTGGAAAGGAGCTCGCATGGTATTCGATTAAGGGTGATCCAGACCGAAACATGTGTGGGTTGAGGCTTGTCCAACCTCATTCCTTTCCTCCACCGTTGAATGATGAGAAAGCGCTTGGAGAAGAACCACACTTTCTCTAGGATGGGAGTTAAGTCCTTGTTTCTTTCGAATTGGAAATAGTAGAATCCTTCAGGGTTGGCTAGAATACTTTGGAGTCCAAAATCCTTCCAGAGCTTAGTGGCTATCACATGAACAAGGGTGTAGGGCATTTTCCGACCAATGAAATATCCTACTAGTGTGGATTCCCAATAGGTGGCTCCCTCGTCCTCGACGGATTGAGGTATCCTTACCTTGGGTATGTTGGACGAGTTGTTTGGTGGGATGAATTGGAGTTGGAACTCTAGAGGGGGTGGGGGTGTTCCTTGGAGGCAGGCAGAGGCGTAGGATTACGCTTGTTTCAGTGGTACGGGGTGGTTGTTTTCCGGTCATAGTTGGTCAGAAAAGGAGCGTTTTTGGTGGTGTTCAGATTCCAATGTAGTTTTGCAGTTAAGGGAATGGCTTTGGGAGTGGAGAAGGTCAGAGTTTGACAAAGGGACGTTGTGAGAGGCTTTTTGGGTAGACAGGGTTGCAGAGGTGCAGGCAGTGGTAGGGGTGTGGGTCTCTAAGCATGCCATTTTGGGAAGGTTAGCTGTGACTTTTCCATATGCTTGAAAAGGTGTTGTTTCCTTTTCCTTATTGGGGCACCTTGGACTTGAGGCCACTTTTTGGATGTCCGGTGGACAAATGGGATGAAGGTGAACACTCTGGGCACTCCGGTGATCGGAGGGGCTTCCTGGCTGTCCGTGGGGGGGGGGGGGGGGGGGTGCATTTGATCGGAGATGGACGAGAAAAGGGTGTTTGGGTATTTCCTAATTCTAATGGTGTGTGTGATGTAACCTAAAGGAAGTGGTCTTCTAGGGGGGCGGATGAGGGCAGGGGGTAGAGAGAGGAGAGAGCATTTTCTCACTCTAGAGCTAACTGTTTGGTTTGCATTTGATAAATGCTTTTTTTTATCTATTTTTTAAGTAAGCATAAATGAGGTAAACGTGCAATTGAACTAATAATAGGATGTAAGTGGCCTAGCGAGCATGCAAGTTTTTTTTTTTTAAGTTTGAAAGCTACTTTTCAATTTCTTTAAGGAATTAACAATGACTAATAGTTATTGGGCCAAATTTATCCAACAAAGGGAGGTCTTCCTTGAATCTTGAAAGGAAAACCAACTAAGTAAGCTCAGCATATTATGGTAGATGTTGAAAAGAATAAGAAGAGAAGAAGAGTTAACTTAAGTAAATGGTACACTTAGTGGGGGTAAATGAAGTAGTTGACACTCATTAAGGAGACTCACTTCTAATTTTCAAGAGAGAACAAGATTCACAAATTTGTGAATGATCAAGGCATGGGACAACATGGAGTCAAACCTCTTAAAATTGTAGGGCCTTGCTTGTCACAATTGCAAATCAAGTTGCCACCTCTTCACTCTTGAACTGAGCTTGCAAGCTTGTGAGTCGTAGAGCATGGCACAACAAAGAGTTGGACCTCTTAAAATCGTACAATCGTACAAACTCAAGAGCAATTAGAGACAAAATGGCAAAGAGTTGAACCTTTTAAAATTGTTGTGCCCTCATTACTCATTACAAGCATAGGCTAAGCTCATTGATGCTTGGCTCCTATCACAATCAAAAGTTCCTTAAGTGTTGCCTTAACCTATAAAATGAATGAGAATGAAGATGAGGAAAACAAGTTCAAAGCATCTACTCCTACTTTAAAGAAGCTTTTAATTTTTGTCAAGACAACCTCTTGTTAAAAGAAAAAGAAAAAAAAAAAAACTTAAGATCTTTGTTGATGCCAAAATAAGTTGGTTAATATAGAAGTGAAGTCAAAACACGTGATACTGACAACAATTACAAGCATTTTGTGTGGACTTATAATCGGTGCATATTTAGGAAGAGGAAGGTTTTTGATGTCATCTATTGAGTATTGAGGACGAATGACATGAATTTATTTTGTTTAAGTCTCAACATACATAGCTTTCTTTTAAAGTATATGAACATATGCCAACATCAAGTCGATATGTATGCTCATATGGTACATGCCAACTTAATGATGGATAAATCACCACTACTTTTACCATAAATTTATATGCCTCTATTCCTTGTGCTTCCTAGTCTCATTGTGGCTTTAATTGCTGATGAACCGAGCTCATGAAACCTGTGTCAAAAAATGCAAATCAGTAGTGAGAAATTTACAGCTAGGAATCTAAAATAAAAGACAAGAAGGGGGAAGGCTTACCAGGACTTACTGTTGTTTGTTGCGAGCTAGTTCCTATAGGAGATAGTAGAAGAAATGAAAAACTAAGGTAAATACAATTATCGCAAGACCCAAAGTACGAACATTGCGTTTGGATACAAGTATATAAATAGAAAAAGGTCACAGGCCTAAAGGAAGATCCATACATGAAGAATAATAATTAAGAGAGAGAGAGAGAGAGAATGGCGTCAACCAAAGTTAAGGAAATGAAAAAAAAAAAGAAAAAGAAAAAGAGAAAGAGAAAGAGAAGAAGTTGATGGTCACTCGAATGTAGGCCAAAGCTTAACAGAAAAAGTGCGGAAGCATGATACAGAGTCATGGATATATTAACATCTCATCACCGATGAAGTCGACTAAGATAGAGGGTCACACATACCTATTAAAGCCGATGTCACCCCTTTTGTTAAGTGTCCAAACACATCTATTATGCTCTTAGTGGACATGATAGATTTGCCTAATATCACCCAACATACTCGATCAAGAGATGACAAGAAAGATGAATGTTAAAAATAAAAAGGAAATTCGGGTCAAGAACTTGAAGCAATTCTTACCTCTCTTCAATGAGTTTTAATGGTGGTTTCTACAAGTCTTGGTCTTTTTTATTGTTCAGTCTCAAAACTAGGATCTCTAAAGAAAAGGAGGAGGATCCCTTTGTGTTTCTTATGTGCTCTGGCGACTCAAAATGCCAAAACAGAACTCTCAAAACCCTTGCTTTATTCCGCAAGCCTATTTTTATATTACGTTCATAGTTTTATTTTATTTCCAAATTATTTTTTAACCTAAATTTTTATCAACATTATAAGGATTAAAAATTCCTTTTATTATGTGTATAAATACCAACCTTTAAAACCTTTTGTAATGAAACTTATTTAATGGCACGCAACATGAGTTCTAATTTTCAGTTGAGTGAGCTATGTAGGAGGAGGTGGTATTTGCTTTATAAAAAATTACATTTTTCTTTTGTAATTATTGAATTTTAGTTCAACATTATACATGTTGCATATAGATCTTGTAGTAGATTTTGCAAAGAAATTTACATTTTTGCTATGTTTAATACACTATCCTTAAATTGTATCACCCAACAAGCACATCTTCTATATGTGCTTGAAGGCAAACGTACGCTATCTCCATTATAATTATTCTACTCCAAAAGAATAGCCCCGAACATTCACATGGACATGATCAATAATGTTGCTCTCCTCTTTCCTCTCTAACTAGATGGGCTAAAGTAAAGGCAGGAAAAGTTTACAGGAGACCATGATAGATTTCTGAGAGGACTCTACCTCTTCAAGGTCATGGAAAAGAGCAATTGAAACTTTATTCTACCAATGAGAATATTATCATCTAAAATGGGATGAAATGTACTTGAATCTAGAACCACTACAGTTGTAGCTCATATCCTAAGTCCAATGGACTAATGCTAGAGGGAACCATAACGAGAATCTTCTTCTATGACCTTTTCTCCAAAATACTTGACACTTAAAAATCTTCTCGTATATGCCTCGAGCCAGAACATCTCTGTCACTATCAAAATGCCAAAGTGGTGGCTGCGCAGCTATCATGAACACAAGCCAGAACATCTCTGTAGTCTCTAGTTATTGTGAAGGAATCATACACATTTCCGTCTCTGCTTTTCTTATACTCGAACAGAAGAGATGAGTGATTGAAGGCTGTCAATTTAACAAATCCATAATCATAATCTCTATAAAGACTCCATTCTGGAGTCAGTTGGCTGAATGTGGATAAGTGACTTCCTCCACCCCCTACCACAACATGAATGGTGCCGTTCATGGTGCCGGAATAACGGTTCTTCTCTGAATTTACACATTGGTTCTGTCCATGAAAAGAAATTAAAACGGATGAAAATTATTACTAATAAAGAATTGAGAGTCGTGAATTGATGTAAAATTGCTAGTGGTAATGCTGCCATCTAGTCATTTAATATTGGGCTAGATAGGCATGTGTAAATTTTTTGCTATGCAAGATTCCAGCATGTTCTAGTTGCGAAATAAGCTCAAAATAGTTTATCAACAGGGCAAATACAGTTAGTTTTTAGATTTTCAGTTTCTATGATAACACTTGGCTTCACTTGTAGTGCTCTTGAAGAGTTTGATGTATGATACCTGCCACCTACTTGTAAGTTTCTAACAAGCTGCAACTTCAACATCATCTATAATCCTAACTTCATCTAGAGTGACTACTTAAACAAATGAGGCAGAAGCACCAAAATGACCTAGTTTTGCTATCCATGATAATGTTCATATCCATGTTCCCACAAATGAAATGCTGCCATTTAAGAATAATTGACATGCATTCTGTTCTTTGTTGTTTTGCTCATGTATGGCCATGACAACAGAGGGGATAAGAACGAGGACACCATTGGGGGACATGAAAGCTTCATCCTCATATGAAATAGAAACAGATCCTTAGCATCCAAAACTTGGCCAAAGTGCTTGTTACTAGCAAGTATTTAGTGCAGAAAATAAAATGGAATTTATTGATATTTAAAAATTCATATTTGACTTTGCACCAAAGCAAATTGTATCCTAAATAACAGTGACATGAGTATCAGGCAAATAATTTCATTATTATCTACGTGCTTAGGTGCCATACCTGGTAAATGGGACACGTTCTTTCATAGTTATGCACATGACCAAAAAAGGCAATGTCAACTCTGTACTTTTGCCACAACTTCTGCAAATGATCCCTTCCCATGGGCTCTTCAAATGATCCCTCCATGGCATACCAATAGTCAGAGGAATATCCAAGAACACGATGGGCAGCAAAAATCAACCAAGGTTGTTTTTGCCTATCTGCAGATGCAAGGCAATCCTCAATGAACTTATACTGTTCTGATCCCTCTCGCCAATCATGCTCAGTATCGGCAATGCAGAAGCGGAACATGCCGTAATCTGTTGAGTACCTGCATAAGTAAGAACTTAGTGTATGCATGTATATAAATATATATATATATATGTATGTATGTATGTATGTATATTTTACTATATTAAAGTTAGATACCATGAGGTCAAATAATTGCATGATTGATATGATCTGGGTCGGATCTAAAAGAAGCAAGAAATGCAAATTCTCAAGAATATAGAAGAAATGATTGAGGTTAGATATAAGCCTCAACCGATATACACACCCCCTAGAGCCCTGGTACATGTGCTGCACTCTTCCAAGTAGTATGGATGTTCAAATAAATGAAAAGTTACATACTGCACTGTGACACTGTCAGTCCCAGGAGTAGAAATGAAATTATCCTGATTAATCGGCAATCTATATAAATTCTCTCTGATGATCTCCACTTTAGCTTTTAGTTGAGGCAAAAACATGGTTTGAGGCAGCTTCAAGAATAAATGATTTTGTAAATGTTCTCATAGCAAATACATGAACACAAAATTCTTTTGCATAAACACTTAACTTGGAAGCTGGTGATATCTTACCAGAACTTAGCTCTGTTCTCGGCAGGAACGTAAAACATAGTCTCAGCAAGCACACCACATTCCCCACCTGAATCAGTAGTGTCATAAAAGGATCCTGTATTTGGCCAATCACGTTCATGATTTCCACTGCGTACAGATTAGACACAAGATTATTGGATGGATTTACTAGATGAAACTTTCCCCACCACCAAAGATGTAGAAGAAACAGTTAGGACCTTCCAATCATGTAGGGCACAGTGGAAGCAATAGGCTCGACCTGTGCTGTGAATTGGTCCCACTGTGAGATGTAGCCATTTGCATAAGTAATATCTCCTATGTGGAAAACTATATCAATATTTTTCAAGTCCCTGATTAGTTGATCTGTAGTATTAAGTGACCCTGGCTGGTAGTTACTATATTCATTTGAACCATCTCTCTCCGCCTGACAATTAGAAATGCATATAAGTAGAAGAAAAAGAAGCACGAGAGGACTGACAAATTATGCTTGGCAGTTCTCAAGAAATAGTTACATTTACACTGTATTGAAGAATAGTTTCACCTCCCCATTCAACAACAGTAACAGAAAATCAGGCTTATCCTTCTTTTTGATGAAGTTTAATTTGTTTGAGCTATCCATCAACTGTCATGGTTCCTCACCGCTCAAAACTATAAACTCAGTGATCAAAACCATTGTATGTTGAAAAGGCAATCAATGGGAAAGGTTACTATGGAAAGAATAACCACAGTGACTATCATACCAGCTAGACTCCCAAAGACATAGAGGGTGTCTATGGGGCTTTCTTACTATAGCGGCATAGCTGAATGAAGGCTTTATGACAAAAAGGTTTACTAGATCCCATGCATATCTACAGTGCCTCTGGAACATGAATTTTAAATGTATAGATTGGTCTGGCCTCATACAAAGTAAGCATGCCCATGGCTACAAGGGGAGGGGGGGTGGGCGTGTAAATTAGAAGCAAAGTATAAGAGAGATAGATTAAGAGGGATGAGAATCATATAGCAGATGAAACATCACATTTATGAGGTCAATATTTATGGTAACATTGATCATCAGAATCATCAGAGACTATAATTGAACAGTGAGATGAGGCAGACAGGATATGCAACTCAGATCACTCTATGTTTGAATAGATTTTGGCATAAAATTTCTTATCAAGCAGGCAGAAAAAATATATATAAATATATATACATATACATATATTTATATAGTTTCCTTCTCTAAGTCATACACCTCTCCATGATAAGAATTACCTTCCCCATGTCACCAAAAATAACAACACGTTGCAGGGAATCTTGCCCAGGATAGGGGGATGACTTGAACGTGTAATTCTTGCTCCAAACTATATCTTTATTGTGTAAAATATGGCCCATACGGTAGGAATACCTGGACGGTCCATCAGGAAGAAGTGATAAAATTAGACAGACAAAAACATATAAGAAGAGAAGATAAAAAAGACACTTTGGAAACCCATACACTGAATTTGGCCACAGATCCTTAAGAAAACTTGTGTGGATAAAACCAGGGTCACGCCATCCAACTGTCCGTGCAGGTGAACCTAAAGAAGGCACATTATATGCACGCTCCACAATTATTAGGATCATAATGAAAAAATGAACAAGAAGCCATAAACTTGATAGATGCATTGAATGGTCTAGTGATATATTTACTATTCTTTATGGTACAAAACACAGTTTCTGTGGGATGTGAATGCTTCTTTTCTCTTCATTCCTATGGAGGTAAACTAGTCCAGCATGTACAACTTGTACTTGTTTTTCAAGTCTCTTTGAAGCATAAGGAAGAGGGTGAGCTTTAAAAGCAGCATTCCATATACTTATTCAGGGAATAACCTTGTAAAGCTTTGAATACATGAGAAAAAAGAAAATCAAATAGAGCCATGAATGCATCAGTGTTTGTAGCAGAGCCATGTATTAACTTTGTTGACTATATTGAAAATACATCTGATAGTTAGCAAATGCATGAGCATCCAACAAAATCCACCTACCACACATGCTGTTCCTATCAAATGTCAAGGTTCCTGCTGGAGACCGCATTCTCATTTCTCCTTTGAGACCCCACTCTACAAAAGGAATGGCATCTTTTATGTCATAACCACTGGTCCAGGTCACTGTCATCTAGACAAACAAAAATATATTATATAAGATAGTTGTTCAGGGACATAAAAAACTTGTGATTTTTTCAACCAAGAAAACCACACATGTTAAATCACCAAGGCAACCCCATGTATGAAATCAAACATCTCCGAATGAGATGCACATTTGACTAATTTAGCTTGAAGAAATTAATTAGCCGCATTTTACTTTTCCATATCTAAAGATGATAAAATCATCAATTTCATTGAGAAGTGTGCATGACATGGGGACTAAAAATCATGTGCCCTCCAAAGGAAAACACAGCATTTGTTATCATTCAAGTTTGGAGGAGGATACATACATAACACCACTTTGGAGTCACCAATAAATATAACTTACTTTGTCCCAAGACTTCCCTTGAGCAAGACGAGGATAAAGGGGTGCATTAGGATTGCTAAATGTTATAGAATTTGACACTGCCACCAGCTTTGGCTGCAATAATGAGGGAGAAGATCATTCATAGACTGGTAATGTACATATCATCGTGCAATCAATTCTCAATGATTAAAGATGAAACAAATAAAAAGGACATGAAATAAAAAGGAAAATTAGACTTCTAGGGGAGTCATGAGCGCACATTAGCCAGTCCACCCGCAAATAAACCAAAAGAGAAATCTGCCCGCTGATTGATCAACTGGAACTTTATAGATGCCTTTCCTGTTGTTGTATACTTTGAGTTTGAGTAATTTGCATAATTGTACTGCCACAAATAGAACCAAAATGTCATGAAAGGCCACCCAGATTTTTAGTCAGACGTATAGTTTTAAGCGATGGTTGGGATGTTGACCTTTATTGGTGCTGAGCATATATATGGAGTCTGCTCTTTTGGGTCATTCACAAGTGGGCATGTTGATCCACTGTTACATTAAAACGAGATCTTTAATGCTAGAAGAAAGCATAATCTGGATAATCCATCTTCCTTGCTCTATTATCAAGATGCTTGAATGGGAAAAAAGCAATGATTAAACTATATTATGATTCATTAAATACGGTCAAGTAAAGCTTGGCAATTGGGAGATGTATTACTTGAACTTTGCAGGGGAGAAAACTCCGATCCAATCGTCCGCCGATGGAGTAGGATTTTCAAATTCCACAGTCACCCACTCGGTATCTTCACCCTGTATCATCATAATCGACAATGCATATATGTGTATCTATTGAAGATATTCTTTCTTTACACGAATTGAAGAATTTATGCACGAGTGCAACTGCAGAAAATAGCAAGCGTTGCACTTGACAGCTCTTTAGCTCCCAATCACAAGCTCAGTGTTGCAAACTGCAAGCGTTGGAAAGTCTAGAGCTACAAATAAACACTAATTTCAAGAAAGAACAGATTCATTATCCAATATAACACCGTGTGCATCAACTATTATGAATGTGTTGTGGAAAATTCAATGTGAGTTTAAAAAGACAAAATGTAGGCTTTATCAAAACATTAGTCAAAACCCTCTAGCCAAAAGTAGTCGAGCATTTTGTAAAGTTGTGCTTCAAAAGTGCTTGCGCTTTTTTACACGACACTGGTCATCAGTCATGGCCCTCCATTTTCATCAGCATACTCGTCAAAGCATATAAAATAAAGGAATGAATATCCGGTCAAATGTTAAACTGTTTCAAAAGCCCAATGATTGTGTTTATTTCACGGAAAACATTTTCCGGAGATCAAGACATTGCAATTGCCGTATGTTATTATACTAATCTTAAAAGTTGCATCAGCTGAGTGGCGTAAGCAATTGTAAAATGGTTTCCCCATTTTAGAGATAAAATCATCATTTATATGTTGCAGTAACATCACAAGCTGGAAACCATTAATATTCATAAGCTCTTTAAATTAATATCCAAAAACTATAATAATTGTGTAACTTCGATTATACCAAATATTAAAAAGAAGTCTGGAAAAGTTTTCCCCAGAACAAACGCAGCCCAGTATGATTGGGATCATCGGTGTATCCTCTGATACGTGTCAAATGGACAAGAATCACAACCCAATGAAAACTTCGAAAAGTTTGAGACTAATTGTATATTGACAAAAGAAAATGAAAATGAAGAGAAGAAAATCACAGCTTGAGCAAATTTAATAGTTAAAAAACTTACCTTTAAGCCGAGAACAAGAGGGGAAGCTTTAATGGAAGCAGATTCAAGAAACGAAATAGCGGTTTTGTGAATGGCAATTTTGGATAGCGGCTGTTCACCCAGCACTTTGAATCCATTGGTATAAGTGATATGACCCAGACAAAAGCTAAACTTTGCGAGATACAATAAGCAAGCGAAAGTGGACACTTTGAAAAGAAAGTGAAAGCTACGTCCCATGTTTTGGAATGATTATACGATGATGTCTGATAAGGTTGTGAAATGGCGTGAATTTAAGGACATTGAGTAATGCTTGTTTGATACCCAGAATTATTCCATTTTGACTTTCTGGGGCTGCTTTGTTGAATGGAAGGAAAAGAAAAATAAAAAATGTACCAATTATTTCTTGGTGGAGATTATTATTACTGTTTTTCTAATTCTGACAAAACGCAAGTCAGTTGTGTTCCTCATCACCCCTTCGGATAGAAGAAACCAACTCTGTTTTCCGTTTCATCTCCAGAGAAAGATGAGAGTGGACAGTAAAGAAAGGGGAAAACTGAGGAAATACTGCTTGTTGACTGGTCTCTGATGAATTAATCATTGAACTCTACTATCATATGTTACAAGGATACTTCAGTAGTTTCGTTTGGTGGGTTTTTTTTTTTTTTTATAATGTGTTAGCCATGAATAAAATAAAATATTAAAAAGATAGAATTGTATATATATATTTTTTATAAAATTAAATATTAATAAATTTTTATAAAATTAAACTTTATCTATATCTACTTATTCATTTTTACAAAATTATTGATTAAAATTTTATTTTTTAATATTTAAATATATATTTTAAATATTTTCTCTTAAAAAAATATATATATATTTTCATTATGAAACAGAAAGTCAATGATGAAACCAAATTGTACGCACACCATAACGTCATTTTCATGCAAGTTGATATTCACATCCATATTTTTGTCCACAGTTGGAAGATTCATTAGACTAATTGAGCTTACAGCTTTTCAGTTTACCACTAGGCCAACATGGAACTGGAATTTTGACTAATGACTAATGAGTGAGCTCAATAATGCTTAAGGAATAAAAATTGTTTAGTAAACTCGGGATGGCATGAGAGTTTCGGTCAAAATCCCAATTCACAAGTGAAGGTTTCATATAATAAATATACAGTTGGTTGCTTGCTATATCTATGTGCTTAAAGCGTTTAGATTAATTGGTTGTAAGACTATTTTCTTGCTAGATAGCGATTGACCAAAAATATTTGAGACATCGGCCAAAAGCAAGTAGCTGGTATGATTAAATACAAAGCTAAGGTGGGTTGGTTCACAACCATCATGTACACAAGCCAATATGTCCCTATAATCCCTTGAGATGGTGAAGGGGTCATAAACCTTCCCAACACTGCTTTTCTTGTACTAAAAAAGAAGGGGTGAGTGATTGAATGCTATGAGCTTGACAAATCCATAATGATAGTCCTGGTATATGCTCTAAATAGTGTTCATGTCTGTGAACTCCATAAAATGGTTACCTCTACCTCCAACGACAACGTGAGTGGTTCCATTCACCATGTCCGAGTAATGATGTTTTCTGTGATCACACATTGGTTCTGCAACAAGAAAACACAACATGGAATCAATACCGGGAATAGAATAGCTGATTTTTTGGTAAGGTCGTTGAAATATAATTCATATAAATGTGTGACAAGAAATCCGAACAGGAGAGACATTGATAATTAAGCTCATAAACCTTCAAAAACTATTGTACAATACAAGCAAATTTAGGAATATGCTAGAAAAATGAGTTGGATTAAACCAAACGCATAACTTTCTGAATGCGTAAACTATAATAATTAAACCAATCACGTAAAACCCGCAAAAATTGAATATGTATAATATTGGATTAGTTAAAAAATTGTATTAAAAGTCTTAATTATACCCCACGTAAATTTAAGTTAAAAGAAATAATTACGTTGTGAGCGAATCACGAAAATTTTTAGAATAAAAGATAAAATAAATTAATATCGTAAGATTAGGATAATCAAATGAAAATTTTAAGTAAATATTTACGCTTTGAATAATTTAATTAGCTTAATTATAAAATTTCATGTTAAAACACTACAATAACTAAATTATGTAAATTACCATGATATGGTGAATTAAGAAAATTTTCGTATATATATATAAAAGGAGGAATGAGTCTTCAAGAGGAAGACTTACACGAGAAGGTGAGAGAGAGAGAGGAGAAACGAATAGGAACAAATAACAAAGTTAGAAAACAAGAGAGATAAGGACAAAAACATAATGAAACAGAGAAGAAAAGAAAAAAAAGGGAAAACGCGACAAAAATCCAACATAACTTCTACGTAGAACCTCTAAATCACAAATCAAAACTACTAACACGATTTTCGAGATGAGCTTTACAAAATTAGACTATATACAATTTTAATATGTATATAAAAATAGAATTTGATTTAAAAAATAGCTAAAATAATTAAAAATACACTAGATAAGATGATATTAGTCATGAGTATTATGTAATAGTGTAATTTTCTTATGTTTTAGGAGAACAAATTTTTTTCTCATATTTATCTAAAGATTACTATTAATAATTAAAAATGAGGTTTAGATAAGTAAAAACTCTATGATATATTATTATTGGTGTATGATATTGATATTTATATAGTTATATGATTGATTTGATCATGCTAGCTTATGGATTCTTTTGTCGGATTTATGTGTTGATGGTAATGTACAAGAAAAAATAAAACCAATTTGTGCGTGTACAAAAATGTGGGTGCACTGTTGAAATATATATATATAGTATATTAGGTGTGTGAAGGTGAGAAATTGTGATGTGTGTATGTGTCTGTAATTGGGGTAATGTTGCTGCACGTGGCTATCTTTGCCTCTGTGTGTGGATTGGTGTGTTCGTATGTGTTGACTTGGTATGTGTGAATGTATGGCTTGCTAGGATGAACTTGTGCGTGTAAGAGCTAAACTTGGTGGCTGTTGCAGGCTTTGTGTGTGTATGTGGAATTGAATCATGTGTGTGCGTGGGAGTGTAGGCACGAAGCCATGTGTCGGTGCAGGTAGTGGGATCATGTGGGAGTGCTGAGAGTAGAGTGTTTGCATGTGTGGTGTGCGAATTTGTGTCTCTGTGGATGTGTGGGGAATAGGAATCTTGTGTGGCAGTGTACTAGTATGAGCCAGGGGAGTTATGTGCAAAATTTATATGTGTGTATGTATAAGACTGTGCACATGCAAAGGGGGAGGAGAACCATGTGTGGGTATGTGTGGCGATCTTGTGGGAGTAGCTGTGAGAGGTAAGGTCTAGTGTGTGTGTGTGGTGTCTGCTGGTTTAAGTGTGAGACCAAGTGCTAGGTATAAATGTGGATGATAAAAGGATTATGACAAGCTTGGCAAGTAAAGTCTAATATATATATGTGTGTGTGTGTGTACGATGAAGTTGAGTTCAGCGAAGGAATGAAAAGAAAGAGGAATAGTAGACATTAAGTTAAATTAGTATATAATCATATATATATATATATATATATATATAATACTAAGAATAATAATAATAAAACGGTGATAACTATGGCTAAGAGAATAATATATATATATATCTAATAAATAACTCAATAGTTATCAAAAAATTATTTATATATATGTATTTGTGAATCCATGGTTTAGACTGAAAAAAGAACATACGGTGATTTGTCTTTTTTTTTTTTTATTACTGTGGGTGTTGTTTTATGATCGTAATTGAATGATCGTGTTCTATATCTGTTTTTGATGTGACTGAATTTGATGCGTTTGATTCATACATAATCACTTCAAAATATTAAATTAATTATTTTGACTTAAATAAAGCTTGACATACATTGCACAAGACATTACATGGTTGAAGGCTATCACTGCTACAGGGCGCATTGGAAGTAATCGAGCAAGATTACTATTCTGCTAAGAGTGAACTAAGTGATTAGGAGATTATTGTACCTTGACGATCCCGAATCCGGTCTCTATTTAAGGGTGTTTATTACTTGGTGTGCTAATTACACCTGAGTCCGTGAGACTAAAATTAAGAACAAATTTTAACAAAGAGAGAATTAATTAATTGGGTTATAAGACCTGGCCATTGATGGTAGTGATGCGAATCCCTAACCCAAGGCATAAACCTTAGACTTTACGCTGGTTACCAGAAGTGCATGTGACGTTACATTGCATATGGTTGCCCATGCATAGCATATGTTTGAAAACTTGCATAAATTGTTTGTGCTTATAAAATATTGAGAGATTGCATTTTTATCTCATTGAGCAATTTAGCTCACCCTCCTACAGATTTTGTTATGTAGGATGCAACTACCTAAACTACCTCTTTAGACATCGTATTGGGGTAAGTACAATTGTTGTGAAAACTCTTTAGAAAAGGGGAGAAGATGGAGAGATAGCTTAAATATTTTGTTGAACTTTATAGTTTAGATATTGAAAGTTTGTAAATATTTAATATGATTTATAGAAATCTATCTTTAGTTATACTTGTTATGGAACCCAACTGAGGCCCACTTTTGAGTCCAATGTATAATGTTTTTGTTAAATGCGGAATGAGTTTTATTTTTTATGAAGAAATGCTAGAGGAATTCGATTAGTTAATTATTGTAATTCAACAGGTTGATCTATCTTGAGTTGAGATGCTTCATGATTGCTTAATAGAGGCCGAGCAATCGTGGTAGGTTATCACGAATTGAGTACCCTATGGGGCATGACAAATCAACATCCATCTGAATTTATGTTCAATTTTGCACTCCGTTTGGTTTGTGTTTGGCTCCTAATTTATGGTTAATGAAGACAGCAATGGCTAGCTACTAGAGATAAATATTAAAAGAAAATGAGAAATGATTTTCAAATGAAATTCGACTATAACCTTTGCCTCTCACTATTACTTGTCTCGGAAAACCACCAACATTTGCAACTTGAGATTAATATACCAACATTAACCAATATCGGGGGGTTTGATTATAACGAATGCCAAAAAGATTTGGAAAACATTTTTAGCAAAACAAACGCGCAAATGCATGAAACCAACATATGCGAACAAAAACCTTAAGACATAAAAAATGAGCTTGTATATCTAATAAATATTAGAAGACAGACTTGGAAACTTCTAACATTTTGTGCATTTTACTTGGCAAATTGGGCATGTTCTTTCATAATTATGGGAATGGCCATGGAATTCAATATCAACTTTATACTTCTGCCAAAGCTTCTGCAAGCTATCCCTTCCCATAGGCTCTTCAAAAGAGCCTTGAATGGCATAGGATGCAGATGAGCAAGAACCAAAAACATGGTGAGAAGCAAAGATGAGCCAAGGTTGTTTTCTCCTGTCTACTTATACAAAGCAATTTTCAATAAACTTGTACTGTTTGAAACCTTCCCTGCAATCATGCTCCCTATCAGCAATGTAGAAATGAAACATTCCATAATCTACTAAGTACCTGTGAATGAAGGAGCAAACATAAATTAATAATGGATACTATCAAGGTACATGAACCAATGGTCTCCATAATGTACAGGAGGTTTCATTTCCAAATTATGATAATGATGAAACTTTGCCATGGTTTTCAATTAACTCACTTAAATCAACAAAAATATAATTGCACATTTTAATGCCATAGGCCAACCTTTCTATGACTCTGTCGTCAATAGTATTCTATTGGTATCATTTGCAATTATATGTCTATATTGACAATTATAAGAATATAATTGTGGATTACACTGCATGATACTTCAACTGTAAACTATCAGCAATAAAATGCAAATGCAATAGCTCACTAAATATTAAGACTTCTAAGGGATTACAGGGCTTACCAAAACTTGGTTGCATTGTTGGAAGGAACATGGAACATGGTCTCTACTAGAACACCACATTCACCACTAGAATCATTGGTATCTTAGAATGATCCTGCTCCAGGAGTATCATGCTCATGATTACCATTGAAAGGGAACTTCAGCATAAGTATGAGAAATTAGGATAAGAAACAAACTTCCGGTGTAGGAAAAGACTACTATGTCGGATAAACAGGCTTATTATACTTATCTGGCAATCATGTAAGGACCATTTGATCAATAGTCTCAACCATGGATGTAAATTGATCCTACTGTGATATGTATCCGTTCTCATGTGTTATGACCCGAATGTGGAACACTACATCAATGTTATCCATGTCTAAAACGAGTTGATTAGTTGTGTTCAGCGAGCCTGGCGGCTAATTGCTGTATTCATTTGATCCATCATGTTCCACCTATAGAGCATGTAAGAATTGTTCATCAATGAGTAAAGGAAACCTTCTCTTGTGTTCATATAGCATCTATCATAAGAGAATCACATTTACCACAACAGAATTTTGCTCTAGCAATACATCCGCAAATATTTGTAAGAGGTATTTGTACAGAAATAGTAAAGATGTATATTTGTGATAGTGTAAAAATATTAGTATTTACAATGTACATTAAAGTATAAATACATAGTATTAGAGTTACCCTAGGAATAGAGAAAGACAATTTTATCCTCTATGGTAAACCTACGGCACAATAGTAATATACAATAATAAATACACAGTAATATGCCTCCTTAATCTCATGGTGCAAGTGATAATGTGAGATTGGTGTAGTGATCAAGAAAGGCTACTGTACTAAGATTTTTTATGAGAATATTTGCGCTTTGATTACGAGTAGGAATTTAATGAATAGAGACATAACTTGTGGCAAGTTGTTCACACACAAATGATAATCAATGTCAATGTTTTTCATGCGATTATGATGGATAAGAATTGCAATCATATAGACAGCGCCAAGGTTATCACAACAAAGAATGATAGGTTGCTGAACTGGGACTTGTTGCTTTCGGGTGAGATGACAAATCCAATTACATTTGGAAAATGCATAGGTAATGGCTTGATATTTAACTTCTGTAGAGCTTTTAGAAATAGTCGGTTGCTTCTTGAACTGCCAAGAGATGAGGTTATGACCATGAAAGATGGCATAACCTGTGGTGGACTTGTGAGTATCTGGACAACGAGCCCAAACGACATTAGCATAAGTGATTAAAGACAGTGGATGTACATATGATGGGTAAGCTTAAGGACAGAGTGCCTTGTAGATAGCGGAGAACTCACTTAGCTACCAACATGTGATTTGTGTTAGGATGATGCATATATTGACTCGATTGGTTAATCGCAAAGTTGATGTCTAGCCTAGTTATAGTGAGGTATTGAAGTGTTGTTAACTAGCTAGATTTTTTACTTATTCTGTTTTTATTAGAAAGATTTGTAATTAATATGCTTTTCTACATTAAACATATTTCTAGATTAGAAATTTTAACTTTTCTAAATTAGACTTGTAATTTTTGTATAAATATCCCTATACATGAGATGTAAATATTCATTAAAGGAAAATAAGAATTCTATTTCATGAAAATTCACATGTTATTGGAGCACCTTTGCTGCTTTTGAAGGTGATTTTATTCCTGCGCAGCATTAGGGTTTCTTATTTCCCCAAAGAGGTCAAGTTTACTCTCTCGTTTTTTTTTTTTTTTTTACTTTTTATTTCATCACCGCCACTTTCCCAAGGCTAACTACCTCCCAATCAGTCGTCCCTCAAAGTCCGACCACCACCTGAAGCTGCACGTGAGCTCACGCATCGATCGTAGTTTCTTGGGCGTTCTTCATTTTTTTGGCGCGTGGAGGCGCATGAGGTCCTCGCCGACCATCCTTGGCTTCGTTCCACTCTTAGAACCTTGTGCCGTGTTATCTGAACACTATTCTCTGGTCACGATCCTTCGATTAGAGGTTACATTTTTTTTTTATAGCTTATTCTCCGTCATTTTGACCAACTTAATTACATTTGTGTCTATGGAGGATATTAAGGTAGTAAATAATGGGTTTATCTCACAAATCAATGTCATGAAACTTGATGGGGCTAGTACGTATCTTGCTTGGTCCCGTGCTTGTTTGCTATTTATTAAATTCAAGAGGTTGCTAGGATATATTACTGGAGAAACAAAACCTCCTAAGGTGTTTGATGCTACCTATGCCCAATGGGATTTTGAAAACTCACTTATTATGACATGGCTTTTGAATACTATGCATCCTCAAATTTCTAAATAATATTTATTAGTGGACACTACTGAGAAAATTTGGAACTCAACTAAATGCACCTATTCTTGTAAAGGAAATGATGCCTAGATTTTTGAAATCCGAAATAAAATCCATGCTATAAAATAAGAAGAGTTAACAATCACTAAATATTATTCTGAATTAAGTGGGTTATGGCAGGAGATAGATTATTATCAGGATCTCCAAGCACATTGTATGGAAGATGTTCTATTTAAAAATTTGGTTGAAAAAAAAGAGAGTTTTTTTGGCTGGTTTGAACCTAGAGTATGATCAGATAAGGATTCAAGTTATTGGTAAAATTCCTTTTCCTTCTCTTAAGGATGCATGCTCTCATGTTCAATAGGAAGAAAGCCGACATGGTGTCATGCTTTATATAACACCAGTTGAGAAGTCTGGGTTAACTGTTTCTCATGAACAGTCAAAGGCAACCACTTCTGATAAAGATCACTTACATTGTGACTATTGTGGAAAGCCAAGGCATACAAAGGAGACTTGTTAGAAGCTACATGGTCGACCAACTAGAGGTTGGGTGGGAAAACGAGTTAGTTCATCAAGGGCTCAAGCAAATATGGTGGAATTTGTAGAAGCATCCAAGGAGATAGGCTCTAGAGAAACTCTGTCTTTTGATGAAATTCAACATCTTCATCACCTTCTGACCAAACTTGAGTCTTCCACCAATGCTGCATCCAATTATGTGCAATCAGGTATTGTTTTTACTGCTCACCTTAATTCTTGGATTGACTCTGGTGAGAATAGACACATGACAGGCTCTTCAGAATATCTTCAAAACTATTCTTCATGTTAAAGGGAGAGTGTCAAAATAGCCGATGGCTCCTTAACTCCTATATCAGGAACATGTTCTATTATTTGTACTCCTACAGTTAAACTCTCATCCGTTCTTCATGTACCGGAGTTTCTAGTTAATCTTTTATCTGTTAGTACCATTACAAAATCTCTAAACTATAAAATTGTGTTCTTCCTTAATCATTGTGTTTTTCAGGATCTTGAAATC